>CM014274.1:55733371-55775780 GCA_004135705.1 Alloteropsis semialata
AAGATGAATCTACTCCTGCCACTAACATTGTTGCAGATTCAGAGGATGAGAGTGAGCATATTGATTCGATGACTGCATCGGCGGGTTACCATAGCTTGGCTCTTGTGCAGCGTGCATTGAGTTCCCAGGAACGTGAGGAAGAGGAGAAGATACAACGCAAGAATTTGTTCCACATGTACCTCATCGTCAAGGATTGCCGTGTTCTCACCATTATTGATAGTGGGAGTTGCAACAACTTGGTGAGTTCAGATTTGGTAGAGAAGCTTGACTTGCCCACACGCCATATTTCCCACCCCTACTATTTAGAATGGTTCAACAATAGTGGTAAGGCCAAGGTAACTAAATCAGCACGTCTACATTTTTCTGTTGGGTCTTATCATGACTATGCTGATTTTGATGTTGTCCCTATGCAAGCATCATCTCTTTTGTTGGTTAGACCTTGGGAATTTGATAATGATGCTGCACATCATGGTAGAACTAATACCTATACTTTCATGCATAAGAACAAGAAAATTACCTTGCTTCCTTTATCGCCCACTGATATTAGGAAACATTTTCAAGAGATTGCTGCACTTGACAAGAATCAAACTGCTAGTGCTGAAACTAATAAGAATAACCCTACTAGTACTCCATCTGCTGCTACATCTTCTGATGATCAACAAAAGGGTATTAAATTAAAAGGAGGTGCCTTTATTGCTACTACATCTGCTACTGCTGCGTTATGTGATAATCCTGATGCACCTTGCTATACTATGCTTTGTCGAGAAATGTGCCTTGCTACCATTGATCCTATGTCTCGTACTTTGCATCCTGTTGTCACTAACCATTTGCAGGAGGTTGTTGGTAGGCTGGAGTCGAGGACGACTCCAATTCAAGAAGGGGAGGATGATGAGGACATCGCTATGCTGCATACACGCTACAAGCCGCCCTCTCCAAGTTGCAAGTCGTCGCCAACTCGGTCGCCACGTTCGTTTCGGATTCAGCCTACACCTCTGCACGGTTTCGGCGATATCTCCTTCATCCGACGTCCAAACGAGGCATTCTTGGATGCGTTGGAATCGGGACGACGACGCCGTTCTTTTGGTTCTGGTCTTAGCTCCAGAAGGTTCGTGGATCATTCTGTGTGACCATGACAAGGTGCTACGCCACCTGTTTTGGGCCAACTTGGCCTTGTATCGTGTCGGGCCTTCGGCCCATATTGAGGACGCCCACCCTGGTGGCGCCCCCGACCCTAGGGCACCCCTAGGCTATTAGACTCAGTAGCCACCGTCGTTTAGACTTGGGTTTTGTTTAGATTATTCTGTGTGATACAGTTTCGCCGTTCATCGGTTTGTGGAACCCCAACTCTAGTGCTTAATCATTCATTTGCAGTTTGTCACTTCATTGAGTGTTGCGTTCTTTCGAGTTCTTGCTTGTGTTCTTCGTTTCGCAGGCAGGGATTAGCCTTCTCGGCGAGGTCAACCGGTTTGTGACACGGTTGATAACCAGAGGAGTTGTGGTGCTAAGATTGCAGGGATTCGGGTCTTTGGATCTGAAGCCGGATCGGTGCGTCGTGCTCCGCCCAAAAACGAGTTATCCTTCACCTGACGGAAGATCGGGCACCCTAGTTCCCATCACAAGGCAGTGGCCAGTGAGGCAACATAATGCCCTAGTCAGCAGGGAAAAGGGGCCAATAACACACAACAGCACAACAATGCTTCAAAGTTAACTTAAAACTTTACATATGCAAGTACAATACAGAGTTTACATTTCCAACTATTTTTACAGGCCAATCTCTTTGGCTACGGCCTCGGCTAGGGGCACGCATTCATCAACCAAGGTGTCAAACTACTCATCTGACACACCCTCAGGGATGCCCTCGCCGATTGGAGAAAGGTTGAGCGAAGGGAAGTACACCCGGATTAAAGCCAAGACCCGACTACTGCAGCCGACCGCGGTCTCCTACACCAGCTGGGCAGCGCGGGTAGGACCGGCCCGGAGCCGTTGGGCCAGCGTCAACGTCGTCGGGCCCGACTCGGCAGGCACCAACGAATTGGCGTTGAACTCGGCCGCCTGCCGCAGCTCCAACAGCTCGGCTCGGAGCCCTGCAAAGGCATCTGCATCAGCACTCCGACTCAATCAAAGCTACAGAAGACTCGCCAGAAGATACTTACTGTGCATCGCCTGGTCATGCTCATCCTTCAAGAGCTAATTGGGCTCCACCAGGTGCTCGGACTCAACCTTCAGGCGCAGATTGACTGCCTTAAGCATCTTCACCTCCTCTTCAAGCTTCTGCTTGGTCCCGGCCAGCTTGTCCAATTTCCCTTGAAGCATGTCCTCCTTTTTCTTTGCCTCTGTTGGGGGATTGGCCTGCCAGAGAAACGCCTTCACCCGCTTACTTCGACTTTGAGCTCTCGGCATTTGCCTTCGCTACTACCTACCGAAAGGCCACTGCCTTCGCTGGGCAATCAGACATCGAGAGGCGATCCATTGTCTTCGTTGTCAATGGTCGTCCATAGTAAGTGCAAAGGCGATCCACAAATATTACTTGCGTACCTGCGGTTTTATTTTGTAACACAGGTTCGAGACAGGCCCAGGCGACGGCACGATGGTTTTTCTTCTCCGAAGGAGATGGCATCTTGAAGCCGAAGGCGTCCAACACGGTGAAGGCATAAAAGGTCATTGGAGGCACGACGAAGACAGCGTGGACCGGGTCCAAACCGAGTCAAAGACGGAATCGCTGGTCTATGCATTCACATTGGGACGTGCAAATATGCCCTTATGCCCCTGGATAATCTAAGTTGTATAGTCTAGAGAATGATGCCTGATTTCTAGGGGCATAAGTGGAATGTAAAATGTGCCTCTTGACCTCCCTATAAAAAGGGACCTCTCACCAACTGTAAAAGGCTGATTCCTGAGGACACTGTAGATAAGTAATATATTGTTGCTTATCTCTATTTCTCTGTCTTAACTATTGTTTGGGTTTATTGGCTTCGGCAGTAACCCAACAATTGGCGCCCACCGTCTGTGCTGTGCACGAAGGAAATCCACGAACACCACTATGCCACCAAGAAGTGTAGCAACAAAACCACCCACCACCACCGAAAATACAACCCCTACCAGCGAAGCCGATGCCCAAACCATAATTCCACCAAGCACCTTACCACCCATAACGGAAGCCGTCATTGAAGAGCCGAAAGTTGATGAGGACACACTCACCACCGAAGAAAAGATACGCACGGTGGAGCAAAGGCTCCGCCTTCACCGTCTGGAGCAGCAGAGAGAGCTCGGAGCTGCCCAGCTTGAGCTACAACAGCAAATGCAAGAAGAAGAACAACAACAACAACACCAGCTACTACAGGTCAGGAAGCAATTAGAGGAGCTGAGGCAAGCGAAGCAAAGAAGATTGAATTCCACAAGTTCGAGAGCTGCGAAGCTCCGAGAAGAACTCGAGAAAGCTAAGAAACAAGTTGCTGAGCTCCAGGCAGAACTCAATGAGCCAATTGCCTTCGCCAATGCTGGAGCAAATCATGTTCCCACATCGGAAACCGACTTCCAAATACTGCACACTCGTCCCATTGATCATACATGCCCTCTATCAGAAAATTTGCAATTGGCAAGATGGCCGCCTTCGTACAAGCCCATCTCTCTACCAGGGTACAATGGCCTCACCGACCCCAAGCAATTTCTCATAAGCTATGAGGCTGCAATAGCTTCGGCAGGGGGAGATGACGTAGTGCTGGCAAAGTCTTTCATCATTGTCTGCGATGGCACTGCAATGAACTGGTACACCACGCTTCCAGGGTTATCTATCAGCAGCTGGTATGATCTGAAAAGAGAGCTGATCAAGAATTTCAGCATAATGGGAGACCAAGCACTCTCATATGCAGAGCTAACTCTACTCCAACAGCCGAAGGAATCTTTGGAAGACTACTTTCGCAGGTTTGTGGGACTGCGATCTCAGGCTCCTCATATTCCTGACGAAGCTGCCAAATTTGCAGCTATACAGGGGCTTCGGCCTGGCCCATTTGCGCAGCACATTGCAAGGGAAACACCAGCAACTCTTAGAGATCTATATGAGGAGTTCAAAAAATATTGTCGATCCAACAATGACAACCAAAGGCGAATTGCCAGAGAAGCTGTCATGAAGAGCCAGTACGATTCCCAAAACAAGCAGCACCATTACAACCAAAACCACTACCAAAATCACCCATCTCAAACCATCATGAGCGTGGAGAGCCCAGCTTCGTTCCAAGAGAACAAACCTGCCTACCCAGAAAACCAATTCCAGAACCAAATAATGAGCCTACCCAAAGGGGTGGAAGAACCGGCAGAGGCTGAGGAAGAGGAAGGGGTCCACTTTCGGGACCAGAGCTGTTTTGCCTATATCATGGCAATAATCACACCCATGGCACAGAGCAGTGCCGAGACATCAAGAAAACCATCGATAAGATGAAAGCAGAAAAAATCCAAGCCACCCAAATGAAGCCACCTTCGGCTTCACACCCCAATATTCAAACCACCCAAACCCAAACCCAAGCTATCCAGCCATATTGCCCAGTCTATCCCTCCCTAAACTCAAACTTTGTGCATCCCACAACTGCGATGGCCACCCAGTTTTTGCCTTCGCCGCAAGCATTCCAACATTATTACCCACAAACAATGTACCCACACCTATACCCCCAAAACACCCAGCCTATCCCAAACAAAGACATCAAAGTGGAAGAACTTCCACCACCACCACCTCAAAAGCCACAAGACCAAAAAACACCAATACCTCTGCCCAGTTATGGCCTCATTATGCCGATAACTGGAGGATCCTCACTTGCCTTCGAAACAAAGAAGCAAAGAAAGAGTTACTTTCGACAAGTAAACAACATCTCTGTCGATGGCCCATACAAGAAATCAGAATGGTCTCACATGCCGATTACCTTCACCGAAGAACATCTCAAGCTCCACAACTTCTCTCACAATGACGCAATGTCGATCGAAGCCAACATCCTATCTGGACGATCGGGAAAGTGCTAGTGGACACAGGCAGCTCTGCGGATATCATCTTGGCTAAAACTCTCAGATCTATGACCAACATCAACCCAGATAATTTAGAGCCATCAGATACACCTTTGGTCGGCTTCGGGGGGAAGCGCACTACAACACTGGGGAAAATCACATTGCCAGTACCTTTTGGCGACACATCGAATGCAAGAACTGAGTTCATCTCCTTCGATGTCGTTGACATGTTCTTCGACTATAATGTTATCTTCAGCAGGGGAGTTATAAATGCCTTCGACATCATCATACGGCAAGCTTTCTTATGCATGAAAATGCCAGCTCTCAAAGGGGTGATCACCATCTATGGTGATCAAACAGAGGCAAGAAGAATTGAATATGCAAACACCCCAGGCCAGCGAAAGGTACATGTGCTCGAAGAAAGAGAGCCAACTTATCTAGAGGAGAAGCCAACTGCTCAGAAAGTTAGCAAAAACATGCAAGGTGCAACAGAAACAAAACAAGTGCAATTGCAACCCGATGTCTTCGACAGGAAAGTCATCATCGGCTTAGATCTTGAACCTGACGAAGAAGAAAGACTCATCGAGTTCTTGAGAAACAACAAAGATGTCTTTGCATGGTCAAGCAAAGATTTGCCAGACGTTGACAGGAGCATAGTTGAGCACAAACTTACAATCAGCCCTGAGATGAGGCCAAAGAAGCAAAAATTGAGGAAAATGTCTGAAGAAAAACTAAGTGCAGTCAAAGCTGAGGTGCAAAGATTGCTTGATGCAAAGGTTATACGCGAAGTAAAATATCCTTAGTGGATAGCAAATACTATGCCAGTGAAAAAGAAAAATGGCAGGTGGAGAATGTGCATTGACTTCACCGATCTCAATAAGGCATGCCCAAAAACTGACTTCCCACTTCCAAGAATTGACAAAATCATCGATCAAGCTATTGCAAGTGAGATGATGTCCCTCCTAGATTGCTTCTCTGGTTATCATCAGATTTGGATGAAGAAAGAAGATGAAGAAAAAACCAGCTTCGTCACTCCTGTCGGCACATTTTGCTTCATCAGAATGCCCGAGGGGCTTCACAATGCTGGTACCACTTTCTGTCGAATGTCAAGCACCGTATTGAAAGAAGAACTCTTCAAAACTATGCTGGCATATGTTGATGACATCTTGGTCAAAAGTGTTAAAAGACAAGATCACATATCAGACTTGGCAGTTGCCTTCACACGAATGAGACAAGCTGGTCTCAAGCTCAACCCGAAGAAATGTATCTTTGGAGTAACCAAAGGAAAGATACTCGGTTGTCTGGTGTAAGCAGATGAGATCGAAGCCAACCCAGATAAGATTAATGCAATTCTCAACGTGGAAGAGCCAAAATGCATTAGAGATGTGCAGAAACTCTCGGGCAGAATCGTAGCACTTAACAGGTTTATTGCAAATGCGGCTGATCGCAGTTTACCCTTCTTCGCAACTCTCAGAAATGCATAAAATTTGAATGGGGAGAAGAGCAGTCGAAGGCATTTCAAGAGTTAAGGCAATATCTAATGCAGCTCACGAAGCTGACAATACCCGACCCGAAGGCACCTTTACTGTTGTACATCGCAGCTTCGCAATCAGCCATTAGCGCTGCACTTATTGCGGAGAAACTGATAGAGGGCAGAAATATACAGCAGCCAGTGTACTATGTCTCTGAGGCACTGGCCGGATCGAAGCTATTCTACACTGAGATCGAGAAAATGATCTATGCCGTGGTGATGGCATCCAGAAAGCTAAGGCATTGTTTCGAGGGGCACAACATCAAAGTGCTCACAGATCAACCATTAAAGGAGTTACTGAGTAACAAAGAAGCTTCGGTAAGAATACGCAAATGGGCTGCAGAGCTGTCAGAATATGTTGTGGATTTCGAGCGAAGAACAGCAATCAAATCACAAGTCTTGGCTGATTTCATAGCAGAATGGATATCGCCTTCATCAGAAAATCTAGCCAGAGAGGAAAGCTAGCTAATACATTGTGATGGTGCTTGGGGGGCAAAGGAGCTGGCATCGCAGCAATTGTGCAATCGCCTTCGGGCGTTAAAATGAGATATGCAGCGAACCTAGAGTTCTACAGAAACAGCGACAGAAGCACAAACAATGTTGCTGAATACGAAGCTACGCTATTGGGGCTTAGAAAAGCGAAGGCGCTGGGTGCTCAGCGCTTTATCGTGAAAACTGACTCGAAGGTGGTAGCAGATCATATCGAAAAAGAAAGTGTTGCAAAGCAGCCTGAGCTAATCAAATATTTAAGTACAGTTCGAGCAATGGAGAAAAAATTCAAGGGCTTCATAGTCAAATATATCCCGAGGGCAAAAAATGAAGAAGCTGATGCACTGGCCAAGGGAGCAGCAAAGGGGGACAAATTGCCACCTGATGTTTTTTTCCAGACATTAACAATGCCTTCGATCAAAGAACTCGATGAGCAACCACACTTCATCAATGCAATAAACTCAGAAGATTGGTGGTCATCCATAATGGCATACTTCTGAGGATACTATGAACCAATTGACGAAGAAGATCTCAAAACCATGCAGCAGAGAGCAAGATCATATCAAATCATTGACAACATTCTATACAAGAAAGGAGTCGTGGCTCCTTGGCTTCGCTGTATCAAATCATTGACAACATTCTATACAGGAAAGGAGTCGTGGCTCCTTGGCTTCGCTGCATGTCAATAGGCGAAGGCAAAGAGTTAATACAAGAGATACACAGTGGCTTATGCGGAGCTCACTTCGGAGCGAGAGCAATTGTGGGGAAGGCAATGAGGCAAGGATTCTATTGGCCTTCAATCATCAATGATGCAACAAACATAATCAAGACTTGTGACGAATGTCAAAAATGTGCAGCAACCAGAAAATCGTCTTCGGAGCTATCACAGCTGATAACTCCAACCTAACCACTATAGAGATGGGGCATAGATCTGGTGGGTCCTCTTCCCACAGCTCAAGGAAATCTGAAATATGCAATAGTCGCAGTGGAGTATTTCACCAAATGGATCGAGGCAAGACCACTGGCAAATATCACTGCAAAGACAGTTATCAAATTTTTCTGGCAGCAAATCGTATGCAGATTTTGGAGTCCCAAGGGAAATCACAGTAGATAATGGGAAGCAGTTTGACTGCGACAAATTCAGGCAGTACTGCATGTCCATCGGGATGAAGGCAAGATTCGCATCAGTATATCACCCGCAATCAAATGGCGCAGTAGAAAGAGCAAATAACGTCATATTCACCGCCATCAGAAAATGCCTTGCAAATTGTAAGAAAAAAGGCAAATGGGTGGAGGAAATGCCAAAGGTAATCTGGGCTCACAACACATCTACATCAAGAGCAACTCAATTCACACCATTCAAGCTATTATATGGCAAAGAAGCAGCGTGTCCCAAGGAGATTCTGCACAAAGGGCTTCACACTCAGCAAGAAGCGCCAAAAGATAACGAAGCCATAGACAAAGACCTTACAGAAGTCTACAGGCTGCAAGCGGCCAAAAACATCTCCAAGTACCAGAAAGAAACTAGAAAATGCGTGACAAGAAAGTGGTAAGGAAAGATATCAAAATAGGCGACTGGGTGCTAAGGAAGAATCCAAGTATGCCTTCGGGAAAATTGCAAAACAAATGGGAAGGCCCGTTCTTAGTCATCAAGAGTAACAGACCAGGATCATTCCACCTGGGTGATGAAGAAGGCAATGAGCTGCCACATTCATGGAATGTGGATAGCTTGTGAAGGTACTACCTATGAAAAGGATGTAGCAATTGGCTTCGTAATCTATAAACGAAGTCAATTAGTAGAGTAGATTTTCATTTTCACCTCCAAAAAGCCCGTACTCTTTTCCTCACAGGTGAACCCTTACAAAGGGGTGAGGTTTTTAACGAGGTGGTGCTAACTGTAACTCGTATGAAATATATGAACGAGCTATTCCCCAAAAAAGTTGCATCAAAAGCGATTGCCTTCGACCAAGTCACTAGTATTCGATAAACCAAATAGAACTAAATTGACCCTACCAAAGGTAAGGCCAATTCAGATCTAAAACACTTACTCTAAAAGAATAAAAGGCGCTTCGGCTCAGATAGCTTTCTATATGCAAAAACGCTTACTCTAAAGGAGTAAAAGGGGCTTCGGCTCAGATTGCTTTCTATATGCAAAAACGCTTACTCTAAAGGAGTAAAAGGGGCTTCGGCTAATATCGTTTTCTATACGCAAAAACGCTTACTTCAAGGAGCAAAAGCGGCTTTGGCTCAGACTGCTCTTTCATACAAAAATGCTTAATTGGACAAATGGGGCTCTGGCTTCGCTTACTCGTCCTTAAGTAAAATATGAACATAGAGTAAAAGCGGAAAAAATTCCCAATCAAACAACCATTGTCAAAGTGTTTGCCAGTGCAGCACCTGAACGAAAAACATTAAACTCGCTTTGGTGGGAGGAGGCGTTTCTCTCAAAAGCGAAGGCAAACCGAGTCCAATCTCTTTCGTTCAAACCAAAAAATTAAATATTCATTTACGCATGTGGCTTCACACAAGTCATGAAGATACTCTTCTTCGTATGAATAAACACAAACTCGCTTTGGGGGGAGGAGGCGTTTCTCTCAAAAATGAAGGAAAAACGAGTTCATATTTATTCAGCCAAAGTTGTAACTACATCACATGTTACAGACTTTGACATCAAACATTCTCAGAACATTTCAAACACATATCCATAAAACTCCTCGCCAAATCTCCTAAAACGAGGAGCATTGTAAACGCACGCAAAGTCCTTGTCATCAGTAACTTCCAACGGCTCCATCTTTGGAATGCCCAGGGAAATAGCTTCAGCACTCCTCTTCGCAGCAAGCTCAACTAGTTCTGAGCCGTGAGCTATAAACACAGTGAAAAACCAAAAACGCCGAACTCGGTACGACGATAAAACTCGTGACAATACTCCAAAAAGTCACCATGACTAGAGTTTGGATAAAGTCATTGAAACTCCTTCCAAGTGAAGCCAGAAATACAAAGCGGCCCATCACGCATGGCCAGTGGAGTAAGTTCAAGCATCTCACCACCCTGAATATACACAAATGTACAAGTTCAAAAGAACCACCCACTCAATAAGTCCTAGAATTACAATCTAGAAGGTCCCTAGACCTGAGGATTGACTCTGGAGGCCCCTTGGCCACTCTGTCCCTGCGAAGAGGAAGTAGCACCAGCTTCAGAGGTAGCAGCACCAGTGGCAGCAGCGCCAGTCGTGGTAGCTGAAAGTGCATCTTGCCTCCTATGTGGATTTTGGTGAATTGAGTGACAAAGCGATTAAAGGACTAACCTGTTTGCTTGAGATGATGAGCAGGGATTATTCTTATGATTCATTGTGTTTGATATGCTCATCATGTTATATGGTTATTCATTGATATAAGCAAGCAAGTGTGTGAAGAAATAATGCTCATTGCAAAAGACAAAGTGAAGCTAGGTCGGCTCAGCCAGGTGGCACTCAGGTCAGCCAGGTAGAATTAAATTCAAGACAGAGAAGCTGACCCGGTTCAGCCAGGTGGCACTCAGGTCAGCCGGATAAAATTAAATTCAGGACAGAGAGGCTGACCCGGCTCAGCCAGGTCCAACCCGGGTGACCCAGGTGTCAAGTCAAAACAAGCAATGATGAAGCGATGACTTGGGGATATGCTACGTGGGTCTCCAAGATTATAAGATGACTTATTTGATAAAGAAGAATGATATGCAAGACTTCATGTATATATATGATAAAAGGACATGAGCATATGTGTTACATATTGGTCTTCAATTGGAAGCTTGCATTATGGATATTCTTTATTAATCAAGAACAAGCATTTGAAGAATCTTTCAAATGGAATTCATTCAATGGCAAAGCAAAGCTAATTTGATGATACAAGGGTAAGTGGTGAAGAAACAAATCGAGATGACTAGAGCGAGGGACTAAGCAAGCTTTGGCTAAGTGACGACTTATGACCATGTGCGTAATGCTAAGGTGAAGTATCTAGTATCCGGGGGGTTTCGAAGTATCATATCCAAGTATTGTCATGAGAAGCATTGCAATGCATATATGTTATGAAATTGTGATTTGGACTAGAAGTGGTTTTCATTCAAATATGAAGGTTCAAGTCACTAGCTCAAGGTTGTTATGCTCAGCTCATAAATAAAGATGGAAGCAACCCTCATGATTCAATTGATCAAAGCATGGCATGATATACAAGTGGGAAGCTCAAGTGGTTGAATTGTAATTTATCTTTGATCTTGAGTATAGGTATGCCGTACTATCAAGAGGGATGCATCACTATGTTCTTTGGTTCAGTCTCAGTGCTCAAATAACCTAAGTAAGTTGAGAGAGACACAAAAAGCCTCACGTGCACCTTTATGAGAACTAACTGCTGAAATCCGGAAGTTCCAGATTTGGTAATCCGGAAGTTCCGAATTTTGTACACGTGGCACATAACGGCTAGTTGATTCGAAAATCCGGAGGTTCCGGATTTGGGAACCGGAGGTTCCGGATTCTAACAGCTCTAACGGCTAGTTTTCTTGGGACCAGCTTTTTATACCCCTTGGCCCCCTCTTTGGTGGGCTGCTGACTGAAGCTTTGTCCTAACTCGTGCTGGTGGTCCTAAGAAGCTTGGTAGCCTTGTTTGAGCTCTCCCCAACCTCTCTTTGTGAGATTGCATTTTACTTGAGATAACCTTGAGTTGGGTTTGAGAGAGTGATAGCTTGAGAGCACTAAAGAGCACAGCAAACCTTGAGCACTTGAGTTTGTCCGAAATCTTGTGATTCGCATTTGTTACTCTTGGAGCTTGGCTCCTAGACGGCTAGGCGTTGCCCGGTGAGCACCCAAGTGTGTGGTGTGCCGCGGGAAGTCTGTACAGGTCGGTTTCCACCTCCGCAAGGGAAGGGAACCAAGTTAGTGGAAGGCTAAGGTGTGCTTGTGTAGCGCCTTGGCGAGGAGGCTTCGCGGAGCTCCTCAAAGGAGACTAGGATTCACTGAGCTTGTGTAGCACATGCAGTGAATCTGAACTTCGGTAAAAATCCTTGTGTCATCTGTGATTGATTTTGTTTTGTGGATTTGAGGACCTCTCCTTAGACATTTGTTGTCTTGGAGAGTTTGTTGTTCTTGTCTGTGCAGGACTGTGTGAAGCTGCTCAAGAACCTCCACCGAGCCTGCTCTTCCACTGGGGTTTAGTTTCAACTCTTTAACTCGCACCAAATTTATTGTGATTCACTCTGCTCTGTGAAACTGGAAGCTCCGTTTTGTTGAACTCGGAAGTTCCGGGTTCACCAACTGTCATGCCCAAATCCGGAGGTTCTGGATTTGCTAAACCGGAAGTTTCAGGTTTGGCAGACAGTGGTACTAATCCGCTGTATTTGAGTGAAAATTTGTAGGTGCGCCTATTCACCCCCCCTCTAGGCGACATCACGGTCCTTTCAATTGGTATCAGAGCTTGGCTTCACATCCAAGCTTAACGCCGTGAAGAAAAGATGTCGATGTATGAGGTATCTTTTGAGCCACTTGTAAGTGATGGCTCAAACTACGCTGCATGGTTGGCTAATGTACTTAATTCTTTCAGGACCATGGGTCCAAATATTGAGCGAATTTTAGTTGCTAGCATTCTCCCTCTGAAGTTTGATATTGACCATGTTGATTGGAAAAATATCACTCAAGAGGAGTTGGACTGCTCGCAACTAAATGCTTGTGTTACTCACTTCTTGCTCAGTGCTGTGTGTATAGAAATTAAAGAAGCTATCCTTGAAGATGACGAACTACGAAAGGATGCATATCTCATCTTGGATACTCTCAAAGATTTGTATGCTGATGAATGTTCAGTACCAGCATTATCAAGCACTGAATCTCAAGTTACTACAATCAAGAATCAAGAAGGCAAAGAATCGCTGGACATTGACCTCATCAGTGGAGTCACTGCAAACCCGGAAGCTCCGGTTTTTCAACCCGGAAGTTCCGGATTTGGCAGTAGAGCAGAAGAACATCAAGCAGATGAGGAGTCCACCTTTGCAGATTCTCTGCACTCACTCCATAGTCATCGTAGAGGTTTCATGGCTATGTCTGAAGATGACTCAGATTCGGATAGTGATGATGATGATGACGAGTTGTTGCTTGACCTTCAAAAGATGACCAAAAAGAGTAGAGAAACAGTGACTGAGATGATGAGAAGAGTGATGGATCAAGCTCAAGTGATTGAAGAGCAAGAGAAGCTGCTAAAAGGCAAAGATGATGAGATCAAGACTCTTGCACTTTTAGAAAAGGAAAATGAAGCACTCAAACTGGAGGTTGAGAAGCTGTCAATGGACTTGACAAAGTTAAAGGACAAGAGCGTTGCACAACCTTCTCAAGATAACCGTGAGACCATGGTGAACAAGCTTGAGAAGGGATCAACCATGCAAGGCTCATGCGTTCAAGAACCCAAGTCCAATAGAAACAAGGCACAAGAAAAGAAAAGGAACATTGATCACATCAAGTGCTTCAAGTGTTCCAACATGGGACATTATGCTTCCAACTGCTCTAGCAACATAGAAGGCCAGAAAAGTTTCTCCAAAAGACAAAGAGACCTTGCAAAGAGAAGATGCTATGGCTGCTGCAAGAAAGGACACAAAATTGCAACTTGTCCAAGCAAGTCAAGGGGGCTGTCTGCACAATCCGGAAGTTCCGGATCTCTATACCCGGAAGTTCCGGTTTTGTAGAGGCAGCTCCACTTCAAGTGGAACAAAGGCTTCAAGAAGGCTCAAGAAAAATATTTGAAGGAGAAAGCGAGTGGGATCAATGTAAACAAGTCTGCAAGCTACCTCAAGCACAAGATTTGTTACTCTTGCCGAGGAAAAGGACATCTTGGTAAGGATTGTCCAAATGGTAACTCTCCTAAGCCTAACTTGGTCAACAACACTCATACCAAGCTTGGGAAGTCTGTGAGTGGTGCTGGTTCTGGTATAACTATGAAATCATCAAACATTTACTCTAAAGCTATTTGGGTGCCTAAATCTTTGTTGACTAACACTTGTGGACCCAACTTAGCTTGGGTACCAAAATGTGCTTGAAAGAATCAGCAGGTACTAGGAGAAGCATTGGAGACTTGGCAAGCTTGAGACGAACCTCATCCTATCAATATTTTCTCAAGATTCAATCTTTCATATCTTTCATCTTGAAAATTGCCAAGTTGACAATCAAATTGACTTATCTCATGCTTCAATGCATCTCCAGCAACAAGTAACCATATCTAGCTAACTGGGCTACTTTACTTGAAATTACTTTGTGTGGTTGCAAGAAAAAGGACTAGCTAGATCATTTTATTTTCTTGAAAAGTTTATGCATATATGTCACATGATGCTCTTGACAGGCTCTGTGGTGGAGCTAGTTTTTAATTGACATTGCAGAAAAACCAGAAGAGATGGAATGGTCAAGGTAAAGTCAAAAGCTCTCGTATCTTTCTCAGTCAGATGTGTCTCAGTAAATCCGGAATCTCCGGATTTGAAATCGGAAGTTCCGGTTTTGGCTGAGAAGCACAACCAAAGCAATCCAAGGATTGATCAGATGATTGAGTAAAAGATATTTGGTTGGAAAGGTTTTATTTGGACATAAACAAGTATCTGTGAGCTTTTCTTAACCTTTTCTCAAAGTGAACTTGTTAATGCTTAATGTGGCCAAAATATGAAATAAGTCTCCTCTCGAATCTTAAAAGGATTGAAAGTGCATGTCTCAAGTATTCTATTCTTGATGCACATATTTAGGGGGAGCTAATTTCATATATTGTGCTGTTGTGTCTAACCCCCTATTTCAAGTTCTTATGTGTGTAGAGCAAATGATCCTACACTCTCGAAAGAGCAAGGACACATTGAGAGTTAGCCACCTGACTTCAACATCATCAATCAAATGTGAAAGGTGTATCTAAACCTTTTAAATTGCTTTTTCTGTCTAAGTGGCTTCATACCATAATATAGCCTAAGTTCTTTATTTGGTCTAAGTTGATCCAAAGATGCACATTTACTTGCCTTCCACATATTTGTGTGCATCTATCTTTTGTAAAGAACTTAGTATATATTATGAGGCTTCATGGCTTGGTGACTCATTTCCCTCCAACTCTAAAGAATCATCAAACATGAAGCTAGTGCTTGTGGTACTAATGATTATCTCGTGCTTTTGTGAGTATTTCATGATCTATCAAGCAAGAGATTACAAGAAATAAATAAAATGTACATATGCAAGCCAAATAAGTATTCCTTCTTATGTGAAGGGTATGGAAACTCAAGGGCCAAGGTATGTCTTATTCATATCTATGTTTTTGTTGCATCTAGGCCCTGTTCATGCTAGTGTGTGCATGTTCTGCATGCAGCATTTTGAAGTCATTGATGTGCCTTTAGATATTTGGTTAATACCTTTTTCTGAATTGGCTAAGTGTCAAGTACTCGTTATATCTTGAAAGGTATGAATCAAACTTGCTAAAGGTGATGCTTGACTTAAATTGCTGCATGCCTGAGTGAAATAGGATAGTTTTTCAAAAATCCAACTAGTATGCTAGGTTGTGTGCTTTTTGGAAAAACATTTGGTTTTTGGTCTTTGTGACCATGTCAAGTCATACTGTGGTTATGGTTAACCCTGGTTGATTGATGGCTAACCACAAATGACTAGACTCTCTCAAGTCCATAGGAACTATTCAAATCTTATCTCAAGGGCTATTGGTTGGAAATTCTATCTTCTCCCAAAATCTTCAAAAGAATCAAAATCAGACCTAAGGATCCTAATCTAAATGGATATCTGAGTTTCTGGATCCTATCCTTTCTCTCAAAACTCTGAACAGCGTCAATAATCTGAAGATCAGTATAAAACCGGAGGTTCCGGATGCAGAAACCGGAGGTTCCGGATTTTGATGGATGAAATCAGAAGATATCTAATGTCTCCTCTGAGCATATCTGTTCCAAATCCCCATGGATATCTAAGTATATGGAACACATTTATATTCCTTGGATCAAATCCTCATGAGTCAAGCTTTTTCAGACAAATACATAAGGTTTAAAGGAAAACCGGAGGTTCCGGATTCAGAAACTGGAGGTTCCGGATTTCAACGGGCATATCCCTATTTCACCCGTGACTTACTCTTTCAGCCCTCATTCTCTCTCCTGCACTCAAGACCGACATTGCACTGTTTGAGAGGGGCGATTTCGTGGCGATTTGGAGGTCTGGCCAATGTTTTCAAGGATTGAAGAGTGATTCTTGGTGGTTTCAATCCGGAGATTCCGAGTCCCTCCTCCGGATCTGCATTCAAACTCATTCCACCATGAGTCAAGGTACAAAATCACCATTTTCACCTGATCTCTTTATCTAGGGTTGATCTCATCGTTTCCTCTGGTAGGACATCTACATTTACACCCTAGATGCTGCTCTATATGTTGGATTCAAGTTTCCATGGCCAGCTTTGTGGGGACATGAATTAGGGTTTCCCTGCAGAACTCGGAAGCTCCGGATTCCCTAACCCGGAGGTTCCGGATTGTGCAATGACCCCCTGTTTTATGGCCCTCCATCTGATTTTTCTCTGCTATTGTTCATGGATCAGGATCAGTACTTCATTTCTTATCACTTATGGCTCAATCTCTCAGTGCTGCTTCCCTGTATAAACTCGGAGGTTCTGGATTCTCAAACCCGGAGGTTCCGGATTTACACAGAAAGCGTGTCATCTGCTGATATCTCTCTTATCGCTTGTCAATATCGGTCAATTCCATCTTGGCCTGAATTCTTGTGTACTTATGTGTTCACAGGTGTAACACCCTAAAAATTTCTTTTCTAATATAGTAATTAAATTGCTAGGTTTTGTGTGAGCATTCACAAAATTTAGAAAAAATTAAAACCTTTTTGGAGATTAAAAGCAACTAGGTTTAGAAACTTGTGTGTATGCATTTCATGCCGATGCATCGTTTTATTGTTTGAGTGTTTTGTGTGCTAGCCCTAGAGCCCGGAAAACCCAACCCTAAACTCGGCCCGTTTTTGTTTCTCGTTTCTTTCTCTCCCAGTGTCCGAGAACCTGACCCAGACCTGGAACCTAGCCCAAAAACCCGGTGGGCCTTACCCTACCCGAAAACCCAGAGCCCGTAAACCCTAACCCGACCGGCCCTATCCTTCTCCCCCTTTCTCCTTTCTTCCTCGTGGCCCAATCGCAGTTGGCCCAAAAGCCGCCGGCCCATCTCTCTCTCCCTCCTTTTCTCTCTTGGGCCCAACCCATCCTCTCTTTCTCTTCCCTTGGGCCAAACAGATCCAACCCAGGCCCAAAGCAGATCCATTTTCTCCCCTCACGTTCTCTCTCCCTTTTCCACGCACGCAGGCACCTCACACCGTCGCCCTTCCCCTTCCTCTCCCTAGCACCCCCTCCCTTTCCTCTTTCCCCAAAGTAACTGACGCCCCTCCATGACTGCAGCAATGACGAGTAAATGTCGGCATTAAGCAGCAGCAAAATCACCCCCTCCCTTCAGTTCATGGCCACCAGAGCCTCTTCCCCTTCTATAAAACTCCGGCCAAGTCCCTCCCCAACATCCTTTACCTTCCTCGCTCCCCAATTTCCTGAAACACAGTTCTCTCCCCGTCGAATTTCTGGGCACCGAAATTCCGCCTCGGTGAGTTATACCTGCAGTTCGTAATATCAGTGTTGTGCTCTCCTGCTCACCTCCTGGTTTTCCATCTCACGAGTTCAGGTACTCAAGCAACCATTCCGACTTCCAGCAGCCCGTTTTGAGGATAGAACCAAGACAACACCGAGCATAACAACACCAGTCCGCCCCCCCTCTACGGCGCGCCATCTCTGCTGCCTCGCTGCCCGAAGTAAGTGTCAAGACGAGTTCGCGGCGTCGTTCTCGTTCCATTCTGCCGCTCGGCACCCGATTCCATAAACCATAGCCTTGGGGCCCCTGTCCCCGGCGAGCTCTGGCCGCAGCAATGGCGCCGTCGCCCCCTTTCTGTTCGCGAGAAAAGCAACAGAGGCTGGTGTCGATCTCCTTCCCTCTGACCAAACAGAATGAGAAGAGAACCAGCAGAGCCATCCATCCCCCCTCCAACGGCCAACAACAGATCAACACATACCTCTTCGTTTTATGCTAAAGAGTCCCTGGAAAAACAGCAAATCAACCCGCCATCCAACCCACTGTGTTGCTTTTCTTTCTTGCTACCCCCTGCAGTCTATAGATAAATACGATTAGGTCCTCGGTTTTCGCAGGTTAGACCCTTAGTTTGTTTTTAGCGTAGTTTATTCATTCTAGATCCGATTAGAGTGATTTTCGCGTTGTTGTGTTCGTAGAAATGCGTAGATTAGTTTTCTAACCTTTTTGCTTCTGTTTTTATTGTATGGTGTACTGTTCTAATAGAAATACTTTTGTATGCATGTATTGGCTTGTGATGGATGTATGTGTGGTGATGGAATGCATGTATAGATTGCGAGCAGTACGAGGCCGGATTTGATCAAGAATTTGAAGACCAAGATCAGCAGCAAAACTTTGAGGAAGGCAAGTGTAACATGATTCACCCTTGATACCTATTCACCTTTTAATCATGATATTCATTCATGCATGTGTCTAAATTTGTTAAACCATAGGGATGACTAGAATCTTTTACCCTATACCTTGACTACCTTGGGTTTATGCATGTGGGTAGACAGGTTAGCTTTGCTTAGTTGCTCAAACGCTAATTATCGATGTTAATGGTTAATCTTGATTAATGGTTATATGGAATTGATATAAAATATGCTTTTTAGCAACATTGTTTAGGGAGCTAGAGCATGTGCTTTTGGATTGCTCTAGTGTCTCCTTAAGGTCCGGTTCTTAAAGCGGCCACCCAGGAAAACCGTACAACCACAAGGATCATATGGCTCTGGTCTTGGCTAAGTACACTGTACGGCTCTAGCTTGTTCTAGTGGTTACCGAAAGGCGCAAGTGGGGCTGCCAGGTTTAAGTGTGGACCTCGGTCAGTTCTCGTTGGGGTTTGTGTGTGATGGATTTGTGTGATGTTTAGGCTGGAGCCTGGAGGGGTCCATGCGCCTGTCAGGAAACCATAGCGGCCACTAACTTGTTAGGGTGTTTGTCGAAAGGCCTCGTAGCGTCCCTATGCAGTCACACCAAAGGTAGTGTGACGAATGTGCCTGATCAGCACTGCATGGTTGGGTCCAAAGTTCTTTTGAACTTTTACGCGACTTGTGGTGAAAGTGTACAACCTCTGCAGAGTGTAAAACTGTTATAACAGCCGTGCTCACGGTCAAGAGCAGCCTGGATCCTTTTCGAGCGGTTCCTTATTTTCTGAATAAATGGTTTAATATGATGTTGTTTATTTATAATATTTCACATGCTTTCATAATGTGGGTTACAACCAGGGTTGTCATATAATTGTAGTAATTCAGGTTAATTCTAAAATCAATCAACTAAAAATGCTAACCGCAGTTCAAACCTTGTCTAGCCTTTTGAGCCTCATTTAATCATGTTATGCTTGCTAAGTAAGATGGATTACTTACACTTGCTTCATATCAACAAAATCCCGGATGGGTACTCAGATGAGCCGCCAGTTGATGCGTTCCCCGAGGAGTTTCTGGATTTCTAGGCTGTGTTCTCCCCCAGTCAGAGTCCCTGTGGAGGCGTTTTGGATTTAGATGCTTACTCTTCCGCTGCTTTGATTTATTAAATAATATTTGTAATCCCCTATGTTGTAAGACTTGTTATGGTTTATGTTATCGAGCATTGTTTCCCTTTCTTTGATATTCATTTCTGAACTATATGTGTGTAAAGACTTCCTGGGTACACATATAGTAGCATTCGGATTTTCTTCATAAATCCGGGTGTGACAACAGGGTCTCCAGACAATGATGACAGATTTATTCTTTCAAGAAGAACAAAAAATCCAAATATTCCACCAGGAAGAACGAGAGGGGCAACAATGAGACAAGAGCGTAGAGGAACACTCCACATTGATGAGCCATTAGCAGCAGCAGAGATTGAAGAAGAGGACAGTGGCAATGACACCTCTAGTGATGATGGGGAGGAAAGTGATGAGAATTATAAAATGACCCCTCCTAGACATGGTGTAAAAAGGAGTGGAAGAGAAATGAGAGGGAGCAGCAGCAGTGGTGGTCATGGTGTTAGCAGTGGAAATGGTGATGGTGAAGGTAAGGAGCAAGAAGAGGAAGAAGAGGAGGAGCAGACAGATCAACCTATGCTTGTGACAGGACTTGTGTTGAGAAGACCTGTTGTGCCTCATGACTATCGCAAGGTTAATTACACTGCTCTTGGCATGACTGAAAAAGTTAGAACGGAAAGAGAGAAAAATCCTTTGAAAGTTAAAAGAGGGAGAAACATAGAGTATCGCTTCCAAACCAAGTTCCATCAAGACTTCTATGAGAGTGCCATCTTTAACAAGAAAGTTAGTATTGCACGCTCTCAATTTGTGGATTGGAAGATCTATGAGGATATGAATGACCCAATCTTTAATGAGATCATAGAGGCATGTAAGGCCAAGCATGTGTACAAGTTAATGGGGTTCCAATATGATTGGAACAATGAAGTTATTGCTCAATTCTTTGCCACTTGTTACTTTGAAACAATTGATGATATAAGGTGGGTTCATTGGATGACAGAAGGAAAGTGGTATAAGATCAACTACATTAACTTTGCTAGATTGCTTGGATTTGGGAAATCTGATTATGATCGAGTGAAAATTCACATAGCCACACATCTCCCCAAGAAAGATATGAAGTTTATGTATATGCCAGGAAGAGAGTGGGAATTTGGAGGTCCTAAAGGATTGATCCCTTTCTATGGTTATCTAAATAGGTTCTTTAGGAAGACTCTTGCTCCAAGAGAAGGTGATCCTCACAACATATCCGCCTATTTGAAGAATTTGCTAAAAGCTATGTGTCCAAATGAGCCGGAGTTTAGTGTTTTTGACTATGTTTGGGAGGAGATCAAGTCCATTGCAGAGTCACCACAAAAGTGCTGCGGTTTTGCTCCATATATCATGCTCATGATTGATAACATTACCAACAAGAGGTTTGAGTGTGACTACACGCACACCGCATTGAAGATCAAGGAGGACTTTCATCCTGCACGTACTCTAGCTGAGTTGGCAACTCTAGCTGCTGCCCAAGATGATCAAGGTGCTGTCCCACATGCTCCTACACATGATCCTAGTGCCTCACGTGCCCCCTCTCGCTCTAAGTCAAAGCGTGGTGGCTCTAGGGGGATGGATTGGGAAAAGCCTCCCTCTCCAATGCGAAAAATGTTCAATATGCTGTTTGGGATGTGCAAATCCACCCATGATGTGGTACACAAAGAGAGGCAAAGGAGAAAGAAAGATACTTTGAGATTGAAGAAAATGCAAGAAGTTCATTTGCCTCAAGATCCACCTTCTCCCATGGGTTCCGAAGGACAAGAAAGTGAACCAGAAAATTTGGAGCAACTCAATGCTAAATATCAACAAGAAGACTATTGGGGGCAAACTCAATGCTAAATATCAACAAGAAGACTATTGGGGGCAAATTTATGGACATGGGCCATCTCATGTTGATCCTACCCATGTGGATCCCTCTGCTGCCCAACACATTCCTCAGCAGCCTCCCATTGACCCAAACACCTCTGCTGGTACTGATTTCGCTTCTTGGGTTTTTGGGCAAAATCTTGGCACTTCCGAGGCAGGAGGTAGTGGCCTCAACCGTGGTGGAAATGATGAGGACGAGGAGTAGAAGCTTGCAGGTCTGACTCCCCTTGCCCCTTCTTGGTGATGGATGACAAAGGGGGAGAAAAGATGGATTAAAGCTTCGACGGAGAAGGGTTTATGTGCCTTCAGCTTATCTGCCCAGGCAAACCCAGAGGTTCCGGGTTTCCAAATCCGGAAGTTCCGGATTTGGGTATGGTATACCACATGCCCTGTAATAAATCTCGTTTTAGCTCATATGGACTTGAGAACAATTTGTAATGAGTGCTTGTGTGATGAACCTTGTTGTATGCTTTTAATTAAGACTTGATTCTTGTTGGTGTGACGTCTATGTGGTGATGCTTGTTCTGTTCTGTTGTGTACAGACGAATCCGGAAGTTCCGGATTCTGGATCCGGAAGTTCCGGATTTGGCTGCACAGCACCAATTTCTTTTGCTCTTAGTGTCTTGGTTGAAATATTTGTCATACGCATCACGTATTATATGTTCACACGTGTCTTGCACTCCACGGATGCTGAGATTTAGGGGGAGCTCCACTTTTTCTTGAAAACGTGCTTTTTGGCATTTGAGGCCGAAATTGTTGATTTCCATTCAAAACACATTTGTAGGGGGAGCTCATCCTAAATCTGAGAATTCAAAAGCTTCATTGATATATCTTTTGTAAGCTTTAATCGATTTGTCATCAATCACCAAAAAGGGGGAGATTGAAAGTGCATCTTGCCTCCTATGTGGATTTTGGTGAATTGAGTGACAAAGCGATTAAAGGACTAACCTGTTTGCTTGAGATGATGAGCAGGGATTATTCTTATGATTCATTGTGTTTGATATGCTCATCATGTTATATGGTTATTCATTGATATAAGCAAGCAAGTGTGTGAAGAAATAATGCTCATTGCAAAAGATAAAGTGAAGCTAGGTCGGCTCAGCTAGGTGGCACTCAGGTCAGCCAGGTAGAATTAAATTCAAGACAGAGAAGCTGACCCGGTTCAGCCAGGTGGCACTCAGGTCAGCCGGATAAAATTAAATTCAGGACAGAGAGGCTGACCCGGCTCAGCCAGGTCCAACCCGGGTGACCCAGGTGTCAAGTCAAAACAAGCAATGATGAAGCGATGACTTGGGGATATGCTACGTGGGTCTCCAAGATTATAAGATGACTTATTTGACAAAGAAGAATGATATGCAAGACTTCATGTATATATGATAAAAGGACATGAGCATATGTGTTACATATTGGTCTTCAATTGGAAGCTTGCATTATGGATATTCTTTATTAATCAAGAACAAGCATTTGAAGAATCTTTCAAATGGAATTCATTCAATGGCAAAGCAAAGCTAAATTTGATGATGCAAGGGTAAGTGGTGAAGCAACAAATCGAGATGACTAGAGCGAGGGACTAAGCAAGCTTTGGCTAAGTGACGACTTATGACCATGTGCGTAATGCTAAGGTGAAGTATCTAGTATCCGGGGGGTTTCGAAGTATCATATCCAAGTATTGTCATGAGAAGCATTGCAATGCATATATGTTATGAAATTGTGATTTGGACTAGAAGTGGTTTTCATTCAAATATGAAGGTTCAAGTCACTAGCTGAAGGTTGTTATGCTCAGCTCATAAACAAAGATGGAAGCAGCCCTCATGATTCAATTGATCAAAGCATGGCATGATATACAAGTGGGAAGCTCAAGTGGTTGAATTGTAATTTATCTTTGATCTTGAGTATAGGTATGCCGTACTATCAAGAGGGATGCATCACTATGTTCTTTGGTTCAGTCTCAGTGCTCAAATAACCTAAGTAAGTTGAGAGAGACACAAAAAACCTCACGTGCATCTTTATGAGTACTGACTGCTGAAATCCGGAAGTTCCGGATTTGGTAATCCGGAAGTTCCGGATTTTGTACACGTGGCACATAACGGCTAGTTGGTTCAAAAATCCGGAGGTTTCGGATTTGGGAACCGGAGGTTCCGGATTCTAACAGCTCTAACGGCTAGTTTTCTTGGGATCAGCTTTTTATACCCCTTGGCCCCCTCTTTGGTGGGCTGCTGACTGAAGCTTTGTCCTAACTCGTGCTGGTGGTCCTAAGAAGCTTGGTAGCCTTGTTTGAGCTCTCCCCAACCTCTCTTTGTGAGATTGCATTTTACTTGAAATAACCTTGAGTTGGGTTTGAGAGAGTGATAGCTTGAGAGCACTAAAGAGCACAGCAAACCTTGAGCACTTGAGTTTGTCCGAAATCTTGTGATTCGCATTTGTTACTCTTGGAGCTTGGCTCCTAGGCGGCTAGGCGTTGCCCGGTTAGCACCCAAGTGTGTGGTGTGCCGCGGGAAATCTGTACAGGTCGGTTTCCACCTCCACAAGGGAAGGGAACCAAGTTAGTGGAAGGCTAAGGTGTGCTTGTGTAGCGCCTTGGCGAGGAGGCTTCGCGGAGCTCCTCAACGGAGACTAGGATTCACTGAGCTTGTGTAGCACATGCAGTGAATCTGAACTTCGGTAAAAATCCTTGTGTCATCTGTGATTGATTTTGTTTTGTGGATTTGAGGACCTCTCCTTAGACATTTGTTGTCTTGGAGAGTTTGTTGTTCTTGTCTGTGCAGGAACTGTGTGAAGCTGCTCAAGAACCTCCACCGAGCCTGCTCTTCCACTGGGGTTTAGTTTCAACTCTTTAACTCGCACCAAATTTATTGTGATTCACTCTGCTCTGTGAAACCGGAAGCTCCGGTTTGTTGAACTCGGAAGTTCCGGGTTCACCAACTGTCGTGCCCAAATCCAGAGGTTCCGGATTTGCTAAACCGGAAGTTCCGGTTTTGGCAGACAGTGGTACTAATCCGCTGTATTTGAGTGAAAATTTGTAGGTGCGCCTATTCACCCCCCTCTAGGCGACATCACGGTCCTTTCAGTGGTGGCTTCGGCAGCTCCCTTCGCAGCAGCCTCTCTCGCGACGGCCTCGGTGTCGACCTTCAGCTTCTCTTTCAGCTCCTTTGACTAAGAATACATAAGCTATCAAACAAAACAATATAAAATTGAGAACAAAATGAATAAAGCATGACCACGACGGCAACTAACAAAGTACCTTAGCCAGCCGATTGCGGATTATGTTCTGAGCCGCCTGGCGTCCACTGGCAACCCAGAAGTTCTTGCAGAGAAGTGCCTTCACAAGCATTATATCCCTTGAAAAAGAATCCTCATCGGCAGGGTCCTTCAGCTCCGGATAAGGATAACCCTTCCGAACCAAAGCCTTATAATGCTCACAGCCGTTGTTATCAAGAATCTTCAACAGGTTGCATGAGCAGAGGTTGACAGCGAAGTCACTGATAGACTGAATGATATTTGGAAGCGAAGCAAACTCATTATCGATCCAACTGAATAACTTGTCCAAGCTGTACTCCTTGTTGGGGAAGGCAAGGGGCTCCACCCCAAACTGTCGCAAGGCATCCTTGTACAAGCGATACAGCTTCAAGCCACGCTCCCAGGCAACATTGATTACATCTTCATTCTCCTTGCGAAGGGTAATGGCAGAAGAACGCAGGACATGACCTCACGCTCAAAGTCCTCGCTGCGAGATCGATATGACTCGACATCGCATGAAAGCTTTTCCTTAACACCCGTGAGAGTGTCAACCTCACTCTTCAGGACAGAAATTAAGTCAACATCTGCAACGACTTTCTTGTGAAGGTTGTCAAGCACAACATCCTTGTCCACAATTTAAGCCTCTAAGGCAACAACCTTCTCTTTAAGCAAATTGGCTTCGCCAGCTTGAACCTCCAGGGCAGCAACTTTATCTTTCAAAGATTGGTTCTCCCTTACAATGGACTCGCAGTCCTGACGAAGAAGAGTCTTCTCATTCTCAAGATCTTGTTTGATTCTGTCAATATTTGTCTTAATTTGGAGAAGCTCAGCTTTTTCCCTTCGCAACCTCACCAACTCCTCGCGCTCAGTGACAATCGAGTTGATGTTGGGAACGCGAGCATGCAGCTCATTAATAGCAACAACAACCTGAAAAAGAAATCACTCTCCTCGTTCAATATCACAAGATCGACAACACGAAGCCAAGGTCAACAACAAACCATGAGGCGAAGGCGTGAAATTCATACCTTCCTTCCCGAAGCCAAAATGTTAGAACTGATACTTTCAGGATCCAAACTTTGCACAAGCTGTTGATATTCTGTCAGCACCAAAATAATGATAACATCATTATCTTCGCAAAAAAATAGCCAAATCCAAAAACGACTTATAACCCCGAACAAACAAAAACACCTTCCCAAACAAAGTCTTGGAGAGGCCCACCTTCTTGCACTTGAGCTTGCGCTATGCCTTCGTCACCTGATCAACAAAAAAACTTAGCATCAACTACAAACAGCACAATAACTATTGTTGCTAATAATGCAAACAAGGAAAAACAACAGTATAATTACCTTTGGAAGTAGGGGGGACATCGGTCCTTGCATCAACTTCCATATCCACTTGAGAAGCAGCAGCCCTCTCAGTGGCTTCGGAAGTTTCGGCTTTGCAAACCTCCTTCTCCTTAGCCTGAGCATCCATATCAGCAGTCCCAGCAACATGAGCCAGAACTTCCAAAGAATCTGTGGCTCAGGAGGGAGAAGCCAAAGCGGGTGATGGAGGATCATCTCGCGCAATCTCCATAGGGGCTTCGGCGACAGGATCCTCAACATCATATGCCTCTTCGAAAATAGACTCAACAACCGGGACCTCCCGAATAGGCGTATCCTCAAATTGGCTAAGCTCAATGCCATCGCCAAAAGGATCTGGAACACGGATATCTCCAGGTGTTTCAAGGACACCTTCACAAGCAATATTGATATCAACAACTGGATTCTGCGCTAAGTATCTTCCTAGAAATGGAAGACTAGTGCCCTGAAAGTAATTCCCAAAGAGAGCAATCTCACCAGCGAAAATGCCATCTCCGCTTCGAGGAGCTGAACTCATAAAGCCAGTGACCGGCGAAGCCAGCAACTGCGCTAACGACGGAGCTGCCGGTGGCGCTCGAGGAGCACGAGGCGGGCGACCACCGCGCAAAGAAGCGGCACCGGAAGCAGGAGCCACAATGGACATCGGAACAGCAGCAATTGGTGGCTCCTGGCGGCGTTTCTTCTCAGCTGTCTCATAAGAGCTTCTGCTGCTCTACTTGGCCGGGGTAGAGGAAGAAGTTGCCGTCGCAACAGCTTTCTTACTTTCACCGCGCCCGTGACCCTGGCCATGGCCTCCACCTCTTCCAGTCCGACCACCTCCACGAGGAGCGCGCGAAGATGTGGCAGAGACATCTTCATCCTGTCCCTTCGTCTTCGCTTTCTTCTTCCTTTTCCCCATCTCAGGAACGGGAACCTCACGAGCACCATAAGGAATTTTCAATTCTTCAAAAACCCTATTATGCCTAGTTGCAATAAAATTATCTTCGCAACTACGATGCTCCTTTAAATTGTATGTGCCAAGAATATCATTGGCCCGCTGCTCCATCCAAGAAACAAACTCTGCCGGTGACATACCTTCGGGGATCTTGGCCCCAAACCGAGGGAATGCAACCTCGGTATGATTACCAAAAGGCTTCCATTCAACCTGGTATGGCCCCCAATTAGCAGATAAGAGGTTAACATTGGCAGCAAGACCTTCTTCAATAAGATCACGGCTGCAGATTGTCTGCAAAGCCGCCCGAAAGGCTTGCCAGCACTCCTTGAAGCCAGGACTATCAGGGTTGAAATTCAGACAGGAAACAAAGTCAAGCGTCTTAACCTTGCTATGTAGAGGGAAAGACAAAGACTTAGTCCTGTCTGCCAAAACAATTTCCTCCAAAGGCACCTTCACATAAAGCCAATAGTTCTGCCAGTCTTTTGGTCCATTTATTGCTCTGAGCGAAGGAAACTTCCACCTTCGCAAAATTGGAACCACAGCGTCGCCCAGTAAAAGTCACACAACCAAAATCGGGAGTAAACAACTCACCTTCAACTTCAGTAGACTTGCTCTGATTATGACCTTCATACAACCAAAGAAATCCATCAACGGTAACTGGCGACCCATGCATCTTCACCGCCCAGAAAAATTGAATAAGATGACTGATGGCATTGGGCGTCAGATGATGTAGATGCAAGCCATAAGGCGCAATCATCTTCGTGATGATGTTGTCAATGGGCATCCTCATGGCAGCAATGAAAAAATCAGTGAAGACAACAGCTTCGTCTTCACGAGGGTTAGGGACAGTATCAACGCCACGAGCACGGCCCCATCCCTCAGGAAAGTACTCCTTCTCCTCATAGAACTTGATGTCATTCTCGCCGACCTTGGATTTGCCAAAAATGAGTGTCTTGGGCCTCTTAGTGGGATCGACTAGATCCTCTACATTGGCCTCAACGTCATCCAAGTTTACCTCTTCACCAGCCTCCTCTTCTTCCATGTGGTCATCACTAGAAACCTCCTCAATGGCTGGAGTTTCCTGTTCTAACCGCTAAGCAAAGCGTTCAACCTCAGCATCACTCATTTCCTCCCGACGAGGAGAAGATCCTCCCGCCCTTTGTGCCTCGGGGCTGCCTTCGCCAGCCATATCAATTAGCACAGCTGTCTGCCTGGGAGAGAACCTACTTGCAACAAAGTGGGTACCACAAGGCAAAAGCCAACAATATTGCGAAAGCAGCTATCAGTTTACAATCTGACCAACCGAAGACAAAATTCAAATAAAAACAACTTTCACGCGAAGGTAAAAATAATCAAAGATTATATCAAGCAAACAAGGCAATACCTCAAAGCTTGATAGCAGAAGGGTGCAAACCAAATGATTCACAACGCGAAGAAGCTTGCGCAAGTGGAAAGTGATTGAGAGCGAAAGCAAGGAAAGGTAAAAAGGGGGGGGTCCCCCTTCGGTCGTATTTATAGGGCAGTAAAAAATTTGACCGTTACTGTTTCTCAAAAAATGAGACGGCGCGGATGATTCAAAAAATAATTAAAATAAAAACAAAAATGAAAATCAAAATAATAATAAAATAATCAAATGCGAAGCCAAACTCGGAGCGAAAACATCGACTTGGATTTTACTCCAACGGGAGGAGGCGTTTCTCCGGAACTGGCGAAGGCAATACTGAATTTTCGAGGACCTTGGCCTGTTGGAGAAAAGCCCTCCTCCGCGAGGGGCTACTGTTGGGGGATTGGTCTACCAGAGAAACGCCTTCACCCGCTTACTTCGACTTTGAGCTCTTGGCATTTGCATTCGCTACTACCTACCGAAAGGCCATTGCCTTCGCTGGGCAATCAGACATCGAGAGGCGATCCGTTGTCTTCGTTGCCAATGGTCGTCCATAATAAGTGCGAAGGCGATTCACAAATATTACCTGTGTACCTGCGGTTTTATTTTGTTACACAGGTTCGAGACAGGCCCGGGCGACGGCACGATGGTTTTTCTTCTCCGAAGGAGAAGGCATCTTGAAGCCGAAGGCGCCCAGCACGGTGAAGGCATAAAAGGTCATTGGAGGCACGATGAAGAAAGCGTGGACCGGGTCCAAACCGAGTCAAAGACGGAATTGCTGGTCTATGCACTCACATTCGGACGTGCGAATATACCCTTATGCCCCTGGATAATCTAAATTGTATAGTCTAGAGAATGATGCCTGATTTCCAGGGGCATAAGTGGAATGTAAAATATGCCTCTTGACCTCCCTATAAAAAGGGACCTCTCACCAACGTGTAAATGGCTGATTCCTGAGGACACTGTAGATAAGTAATATATTGTTGCTTGTCTCTATTTCTCTGTCTTAGCTATTGTTTGGGTTTATTGGCTTCGGCAATAACCCAACAGCCTCTGCAAAGAAATCTTCATGAGTATAAGCTACTCAGATAGCGACACATGCAGGCGGAACACAAGAACCTACCTTCTGATAGGACCTTCATGTCATTGAGCAGCAACCCGTTGGTCTTAACAACGTCGGCGAGCTCCTTGTCCTTCTTCATGAGGAACTCCTTGGCGGCGTCAGCCTCACGGACTATCTCCTTATGAATCTGCGCCAAGGCTCGCCGATCCTCCAGGGCCCGCCGCTTGAAGTAAACGTCCTTGATGGCACACGCCGAAAAACCCTGCCACAAGGTAGTCGGCGCCGTGTCAATCCATGCCAAACAACGACGACAGAGTACGAGGAAGACATACCTGAACGACGGGAACCAAGACACCGTCCACATTCTACAGCTTCCAGAGCTCGCTTTCGTGGTCGGTGATATCAGGCTCTAGCCGCTGCTCCAGAGTCAGTTCTGATGACTCAGGCCCGGCCATGCGCTTGACCGCAAGCACCTCCACCTGGGGTGGCATGGCAGTGCTAGCCCCGGCGTCCAGTTGCTCCCCGAGCAGCTGGTCATCATCATCCTCCAGTGGCGGAGGGCCGCCGATCGGCTCCTTCACCTCAGCGGGGTTCTCGGGGCCCTTCTCCGTAACCTCGGCCTTGGGCACCATGGCCTGTCGGTCATCCACTAGGGAACTCGTCCCCAAGGTGAGGCGCAGAGGGCTGGGTGGATGCGGCTGCTCCAGCACGCTCGCTGGTACCTGCTCCAGCAAGCCCGACGCAGCGCTAGATCCCACCTCTGCCTCCGCGGTGGCTGGTTGGCCTGGCGGTGTCTTGCCACCAGCTCCTGGGAGTGGGAAAGCACCCGCACAACCACCCTGGCTCCCAAGCCTGCATTCAATGCATCAACAATTCAAGCTCTGCACATCAAAGGATCAATCAGGACTCATCAAGATAACTTACTCGCTCTTACGCGGACGCTTGAACTCCACCCGCTTCAGCAGCAATGGTGGCGTTTGGCTCGGCACCAGAGTCGAGTCCGGCCGCAGTTCTGGCTGGGCGAAGAAGGTCCCTTGGTCCCTCGTGACCTCCTGGGCAGGACGCTCGGGATCAGGGCCTGAGGGAGACCCGTCGGCTTCATCTTCTGTCTCGCCCGTCGGAGACGACATCTTCCTCTTCCTCCACGCCTCGGCCTCGGCTCGGGCAGATTGCCCCAACTTTGGTGGTAGCTTGGGGGACGCCCCTCGAGCCGCCATCTGGGACTTGGTGAGCTTACGCACAGCTAGGCGTGTTGGCCGCCCCGAGCTAGCAGCAGGCATCTGGGCCACTTGGTAGTCATCCGACTCCTCCAAGAGAGCCGAGATGAAGTTGGCCACTTCCCACTCGGCCTGTCCCTCATCCACAACACGAGAAGCTTAGGATGCTTCCTCCACCGACATGATTTTCTCTGGCCGGACATCGCCCTCAGATAGGGGGGCAGGGCAAACGTATTTCATCGTCCGCTCCTACAAGATAATCAACCAATGACATGTCAGAGATTCAATGATTTAGCAACCCGGTACATAGCATACAAACAACAAGGTTACAGATCGGCGGAGGCGGGTTGTGCAAAGAAAAAGGAATAGGTGTCCCCTCATTGAAGATTTCGCCTCGCATGAAGCCTGAAATCCTCTCCATCGTCTCAGGGATGGATACCATCCGGACCTGCTCCCGATCGGGTCCCTGCCACCCAAGAACTCGTACCCAGGATGCACCCGGTCCTTGATGGGCTGCGTCAGACGCCGGACGAAGGAGATCATCACCGCCACGGCGGTCAATTTCCTCTCCTTTGCCTCAGCAATCAACTGAAATAGCTCGTTGGCCTCCCGCAGCTCTTCGCCATCTGGGAACGAGTCTCAGTTGTCCTTCTTCTCCGGCCGGTGTCCAGTCCGAGCAGGCAGCGCAGGGGGATGGTTTGTGACATAGAACCACTCTAACCTCCACCTCATGTTGGAGTCATTCATGTCCAATGCAAAGTATCTCTTGGACATGCCGGGCCTCAAAGAAAACCCAGCCCCTCCAGTAATCCTAGCCGGACCGTTGCCGGCGTCCTCGCCAATGGGTTTCATCTTATAAAGACGCCGCCAAAGACCAAAGTGTGGCGGAACCCTGAGAAACGCCTCACATAGGTGGATGAAAACAGGAATTGAAAGAATGATGTGGGATTCAGATGAGAAAGTTCCACACCATAGAAGTGAAGCAGACCTCGGAAGAAGTCCCCTGTCGGCAACCCAAATCCGCGCTCGAAGAAAGGCGCGAACACGGCCATCTCGCCCTCCGAGCGTTCCCATGGCCGTGCGTCATCCCTAGGGGGCTGCCACAGTAGCACCTCCTTGGGCCCCAGCACGCCTCGCCGCACCATGTCCTGGAGCCTATCCTCGGTCATGGAAGACTGACCCCAAGCTGGCTCTTGGGGCGGCACTCCCCCAGGCACGGAGGTCAGCTCCACGACCCCAGCAGACGACCCAGCAACATCCCCTGCAGTGCCCGCCCCGGCGGTGCATGCCGATGCCACAACACCTGCGCTTCCGCCGGCAGCGGCGCCACCCGCGACCCCGGCTGGGCTCGCGGAGGACGCTAACACCTTCTCCACGTCCGCATCACCACGGCCCGTGGAGATGCCCGCATCTACCGTCATCGCCGGTGGCACCTCTTCTCCTGATGCCGGTGCACCGAGCGATGCCCTTGGATCCGCCATTTCCGCCTCACGCCTGAGCGCGACATAGACAAGAAGCGACGACGGCGGCAGCAGAGCTTCGGCGGCGGCAAGAGCGTGGAGGTGGAATCGCACTCACGACGGCGCTATGTGGCGGTGGAGGCACGGAATGGCTTTTGATTTTGGAAATGACTGTGGTAAAAACCGCCGACGGCTGGATCTGATTTATCCCCTTTTTCGTCGATTCGAATTATCCTAACGGCACCGTAACTAACAGCGGAATCCGTAGAGATCCCGTTAACTGCAGGACAACGGCTCTCCTCGCGCCAACGGCTCTTTGCCTAAAGGACTCGGCCAGCCCCGACGCTCAGGGACTCGGCGCTCTGACTCCGGTCAACGGGTCTCCGCGACTCGGCCAGCCCCGACGCTCTGGAACTCGGCGCCCTGACTCCGTTCAGCAGGTCTCCACGACTCGTCCAGCCCCGACGCTTGGGTACTCGGCGCACTGACTCCAGTCAGCGGGTCTCTGCGACTCGGCCAGCCCCGACACTCGGGGACTCGGCGCTCTGACTCCGGTCAGCGGGTCTCCGCGACTCGGCTAGCCCCGACGCTCGGGGACTCGGTGCTTTGACTCCGGTCAGTAGGTCTCCGCGACTCGGCCAGCCCCAACGCTCTGACTCTGGTCAGCGGGTTTTTGTGACTCGGCCAGCCCCGACGGTCGGGGACTCGGCGCTTTGACTCCGGTCAACGGGTCTCCGTGACTCGGCCAGCCCGGACGCTCGGGGACTTGGCGCTCTGACTCCGGTCAACAGGTCTCCGCGACTCGACCAGCCCCGACGCTCGGGGACTCTGCACTTTGACTCTGGTCAATGGGTCTCCGCGACTAGGCCGGCCCTGACGCTCGGGGACTCGACGCTCTGACTCCGGTCAACGGGTCTCCGCGACTCGGCCAGCACTGATGCTCGAGGACTTGGCACTCTGACTTTGATCAACGGGTCTCAACGACTCAGACAGTTACAACGCTCAGGGAGCTTGGGATTGCGAACCTATTTGTGGACCTACGCTGCCAAGATTGGCCCCCGGGTTAGGGAATACAGAAATTTCATCTTCAACTACACTGCGCCGAAGGATTCATTGGAAAACTATACAGTTACAAGAAGAGCCGGTCACGGGCCAGTTACAAGGACAAAAAGCATTAACCATCAAGATGACGGCTTGGGGCACTCGTCGGTGCACTCAGTGCTGCATCCATAGCAAGCTTGGTCCACATGAGCTCATCTCAAGCTCTCTTGTAGCACCATAGCGACCAACGACGAGTTAACCCCACTTGAGAGTTGTATGCGAATGCCTCCGAGTCTCCCTTGGCTCTCTAAAGCATTTCACCCTGCAAGACCCTTGGCCCAAGGCAATGCTAAGAGACAAGGGGAAAGCATCCAGACGCTGATCAACAGCTCAAGATCTTCGCAAGCACTCTTCTAGCACCAAGCTCGCAAAACCCCATGATTTCTCCCTGGAGGATGAACCCAACAACAAGTCCCCAATATATATATTGTGTGGCTTCTACACATCTTTGCTGAAGAATGACAACTTGCACGCCGGTGACCATTTATAGCCCCGGCTTAACTGTGTCCATGTGACCTTGGTTACACTATAAGGCGCGTGAGCCCTGAGCCACACGTCTCCTTCTTTCGAGGCGCTCAGTCCGCCCTTATCGTCTCTGGCATCACTTGACCATGGGTACGTTCTATGCGTTCATGTGGGAACTATTCTTGTCACGATGTGTCTAGACACCCATGGCGATCTCATCCTTTGGGCGGCCCGTCTGCCCCCATTCTTTTCTTTTGACCATTAGCCCAATGCTCGGGGACTACTCCATATGGAGAGCTCCTTGCGTCCATATGTCCCATTAGGATGTGTCAACTTTCCCAAGTGGTGCAGTACCTTATGGTGTCTGACTCGACCGCGACTCGGCGCTACGCCACTCGGGGCTCCGCCCCGGGTCTGTCTAGGGTCGTCCCCGATGGCCTGCGGTTTTCTTTTTTGAGCACCGCCCACCCTTGTGTCAGCCTGCCGACCAAGATGCTCCAGCCGACCATGGAGGCTTTGTTTCTTCATCGACAGTCCGCCACACGTCTGCACGTTGCTCGGGGACTTGTGGGATATGGGTACCCCTGGGCCCACTACCAACTGGGTAGACAGTCTGCTTGGGCCCATATCTGACAAGGATGTGGGCCGACCCCAGGCCGGCCCATGAGGATCCCTGGGCCTGATGGATAAGATTGATGAGGACTTAGCCCGCAAGGCACTCAGCGGGATACTCGGATCTCGCCTAAGGATCACGGGGATTATGTTACAACCAACTCGGATTACTTTCCTAGTTGCAGCCGGATAATGCTTGGAGATAACCGACTTGTAAACCCTAGGCCGTCAGCCTATATAAGGCGGCCTAGGTCGACACCTTAGGTCATCTTCATCTCATTCTTTCGCCCATTGTAACCCGAAACTCGCCATTGTTCTCCGGAGCATTGCCGAGCGAAGCAATACAAGACTCTCGAGCATAGGACGTAGGGTATTATACCTCCGGGTAGCCCGAACCTGTATAATTCCTGTGTCCCTGTGTTACCTCGAGCTCCCTAGTCTTGCGATTGCCCTTTGCCAACAAATCTACCATCTGGGTACCCCCGGGTGGACTGCCGGACGATAACTCCGACAGCAAGATGACACACTACATAATTGGAAACATGGTGACATACTTCCTCAGAGTTATCTTGGTTCCCTTTGTTTTCGCAACCCCGTTCTCATTTGTGTTGTGCAAGATCAGTTTCGAGTACAATCGACGCCGAGGACGGCTTTTCGTCAAGAAGGGGAGGATGATGAGGACATGACAACCATGGATATGGCCATAACTATTTGTTTTAGAGGAGTCCAACATGGATTTCCAAGTCAAGAAGAAGGTCTAAAGCTAATTCGCTTCGAGTCCACGAGGTGGAGGCCCAAACAACTCAAGTTCGAGTCCACCTCGGAGTCCAGGAGCAGCTTGCACTAAAATCGATGGGGTCCGTTTTGGAAGTTATTTATATGGATGGAAAGATAATTTCATAGGGCTTTGAATGGAACTGGTCCCACATCAAAATTCCATCGGAGTCAACGGGAATCATCGAAACAAGTGGACATCCAGAATCTGTGAGGGTGCTGCGCCACCGTCTTTTGGGCCGTTGGCTCGTGTATCGTGTTGGAGCCCATAGGGGCGAGTCTAGGGGGTCATGCATGACCTAACCCTCATATATTTAGTAGACGCCGCCACATTAGGGTTTGAGTTTTGTTTTATCAAGTTTTTGATGTCGAAACTTTGATAGATTCATTGTAACTGTGGTGACAAGTCCATTTACAGTGATCCAAGGCCCCCGTTCTTGTTCTACAACCCTGTGGCGATTAGTCCTTTGTTGATCAGAGCTTGAACACCATTGTTTTTGCTTCATACAGATCTGCAATTTCAGATTGCGCGTTTCACTTTCTTGCTTGTGTTCTTCGATTCGCTTGCAGGGAAAGCCTTCTCGGCGAGGTCAATCAAGTTGTGCTTGGTTGATAACCAACGGAGCAGTGGTGTAACGGTTGCAGGGTTCGAATCATGTTGATGTGAACCCACTAGGGTTTGTGCCCAATCTTTCGATGAGAGATGGATAACTTCAATTTGGACTGGAGAGACGTTCACGGCCCGACTACAACCATCCAAGGATGTTGCGCCTTAGCAACCAATACACCAACTCCAGCGGTCGCCGCGATCTTGTGGAGCACGATCAACCAAACCACGAGGGTAATTCCTACAAGCAATCGAAGAACAAGCAAGAACAAGTAGAACAAGCAACTCAATTGCAAATATGGAGATGATAATCAATCTGAAATTACAAAGGTAGGGCTCTGAATCGAGTAAAACGGATGGTCTATGTTCGCGACCAAAATTGGCAAGTTGAGCAGGGTTTAGGAAAATCCGGGCCCAGACAGGTCTGACCAGTTTGGGGAACCGGTCAGACCGGTTTTTCCCTGTAATCTGACTAGGACTCTTAGTTTGGGTTAATTACGAGTTGTAAAGCTTATTCCTTGCGGAAAAAGTCCTACCAAACCCTAGCTTTTCCAAACCCTAATTGTTGTTCTTCCTTCGTCTCTACGGCGATTGAGGACGTTCTAGGTGGCCTGCCGATCCTAGAACAACCCTGCGCTCACTTGCCCTGACGGGGTCCCTTCCGGACAAGTGTTCATCAGATTCTCGTCAGTTTTCCAGCGAGAACCAGTCTGACCGGTTACCAGAACCGATCTGACCGGTCTGCTCAGAGGCGCTGCAAAAAGCACCTCTGCGTGTGCGAGTATTCGACACGAGGCACATTTTTGCATCAACATACTTTTTGGCGACTCCGTTGGGGAAAAAAGAAAAAGGATCTACTGTCATGGCTAATCTACCAAAGCCAGGCGAGGTTGATCCCGATAATATTGCAAGGCCGAATGCTAATGAGCTATCGGCTGAGGATCGTCAACGCTATGAAGAACTCCTTCAGCAGGAGAAGGAGGAGATGGAGCGAGCCAAGAAGAAATTCGAAGACAAGACTCAATGGTACTTGTCGCACTTCTCCAAGGATCGGAAGGGCGCTGTTTCAAGGACAAGGAGGTGGTGATGGTCACGGATGAAAACGAAGATGACAAAGTAACACCCAATGTGAGTGATCCATTGGCCCCCGTTACCAATGATCAGATGCAAAATTTACTGCTTATTGGTCAAAGACAAATGATTACAATATGCCAAGGCTTGATTGAGAAATCATTAGAAAAGCAACCTGCGACCGAAAGTAGTAAAGTTATTGTTTCTGATCCTATTGGTACCTCTAATTCATCGGCAGCAATACCACCCAAAGAACCACAATATGGGATGCCGTTGAATTATTCAGCAGGACAAAATTCTCTGGGACAGTTTGGCCAGGCAAATCCAGTCAGACCGGTTTCAATAACCGGTCAAACCAGTTTGACTGCTACAACACAGTACGGCCAAATTCCGGTTAGACCGGTTCTAGGAACCGGTCCGACCAGTTCGGGCGCAGGGATCCCGTATCAACATGTGCCCAAGCCTCTAGCTATTGTTCCACCTGTTCATGCTAATTCTGGCCGAACCAGTGGTGGTTTTGGTTATGTACCTCCGCATAATGCTTTGACATACAACACACATCCTATGCCTTCCCAGGGTTCAGGCTATTCGCAGCAAACACATGTACAGCCGAACCATATATTGCAACAAGCACTGAATGTTGGTGAACCTTGATGGATGGCTGATCCCTATATTAGAGGTTTATTTGATGATTATAAAAGGGATTTAGCTAATATGATTAAGGACACATTCGGTGTAGAAGTTAAAAATAAAACTTTGGCATGTCAAAAACCTTATCCTGAGAGCTTTGATTCTTTGCCATATCCTCAAGGTTTTAAAGTGCCAGAGTTTGTCAAATTTACTGGGGAGGATAATAGGACCACATGGGAGCATGTTAGCCAGTTTAATGCACAATTGGGTGTTCATGGTAGTATTGATCACTTAAAAATTAGATTATTCCCTTTGTCATTATCTGGTACTGCTTTTTCATGGTTTTTGACATTGTCTCCTAATTCTATTCATACATGGTCTCAATTAGAGCATAAATTTCATTTTTATAGTGGAGATAATGAATTGAGACTATCTCACTTGACATCGGTTAGGCAAAAAAGTGATGAATCTGTTGCTAATTATGTTAGAAGATTCAGAGATACTAAAAACTGATGTTTTAGTTTGATTATTTCTGAAAAGGATCTTGCCGAATTAGTTCTTAATGGTTTAAGATCTCATATTAGAGAGAAATTGGAAGGCTATGAGTTTTTTACCATTAATCAAGTGTTACAAAAAGCTTTGGCTCAAGAAAGCCAAAGTAAAGATGCTCGCTCAAAATCTAATCGTCCCAACATGCATATGCTAAGCAATGATTTATCGGACGATGAGAATGGAGAGGTTTCTGCTGCTGAATTTGTATGGCCGAGCAAAGCAAAATCATATAGTTGCGCTTCTCTTAAACCAATTCACAGAAATCGGCAAGAAGAGATGAAATTTACTTTTGATGTATCCAAGCGCGATTGGATATTTGATGAGTTGCATAAGAACGAATATATCAAGTGTGCATATACTATACCACCGCTTGAAGAGTTGAAGCGGCGTGCATATTGTAAATTTTATAATTTCTTCTCACATGCAACTAATGATTGTAATATGTTTCATCGACATATTCAATCGGCCATTAATGAAGGCCATTTGAGTTTGTACAAAATGCAAGTTGATTCAAATCCTTTTCCTAGCACTTTCTCTGTTTACACCATTGAAATGAAAAATCACAAAGTGTTGATCAGGCCAAGTCAGGCCGAAACGACAAAAGGGAAAAACGTAGTCATTGGTGAAGAACGACCAGAGCAGAGAAAAGACAAGAAAGTGCAACTGGAAAAGACCCCCAAAGCTACATCTAAGAATTCAATGCTCGGGGGGCAAGTCAAGAACGAGCAAGCCGGTTCTAACAAAATCGGTCTAACCGGTTCAAGAAACCGGTCTAACTGGTTCTTGTCCAGAAATTCTGGTGGTGCTGAGAAAAAGTCAAGGCCGACCTTTGAGGAACTTTTGGAGAAATACAAGAAACTAGGTGCTACTCAGAAGCATAAAAATCGGCCAGAAAAAATAAAAACCTCATCGAAGCACCAAGAGTCAAATTCTTCCTCAACTCAGGGTAATAGTAGCGCCACATTGTATCCATCTTTTAAACCGACTACGCTAAGGTCCTGGTCATATCCTTACTACTATTTGCCTTGGGATTACAGTAGTATGAATATGCAGCCATATTTTGTTCCATATCCTGTTTCATACTACAATCATGAGTCATTGCAAAGACTGGTTGTTTCTAGTGATAATCTAGTCAAGAAAAGTGTATCCACTGATTCTAAGACAGGTGAGAAGGACAACAAGCAAGATTCAACATATATGCAACCAAGGTGGTGTCCTCCAGGCTTGTCCCGTACTCAAAAAGGAAAATTGCAGCGGATGCGCAAGAAATCAATGGAGCAACAAGTTGAAGAGAAGCCAGCAGCGGTGACGAAGACAAAGATGGTGTGGAGCCCAAAGAAAGTTGCTTCAACTTCAACTTGAGCAAGGCATCAGGACATGGCCAATGTATGAATATTGTCCTTAGAGCAATTTTGGTTGCTGAGTGTTTTCTGATTCGCAAGCTTCACCAGAAAACAGGGAGGCATATGTTCGCGACCAAAATTGGCAAGTAGAGCAGGGTTTAGGAAAATCTGGGCCCAGACCGGTCTGACCGGTTTGAGGAACCGGTCAGACCAGTTTTCCCCTGTAATCTGGCTAGGACTCATAGTTTGGGTTAATTATGAGTTGTAAAGCTTATTCCTTGCGGGAAAAGTCCTACCCTCCCTATAAATATAAAGGAATTCGGCCGATTGAGATAGATCCAATCGAATTTATCAAATCTACTATTTTTGCCTTTACTTTTTTGTACCTCTCACACCCTAGCTTTTCCAAACCCTAATTGCTATTCTTCCTTCGTCTCTACGGTGATTGAGGACGTTCTAGGTGGCCTGCCAATCCTAAAACAACCCTGCGCACACTTGCCCTGACAGGGTCCCTCCCAGACAAGTGTTCATCAGATTCTCGTCAGTTTCCCGGCGAGAACCGATCTGACCGGTCTGCTCAGAGGCGCAGCAAAGAGCTCCTCTGCGTGTGCGAGTATTTGACGTGAGGCACGTTTTTGCGTCAACAGCCTAGCCGACACATGCGTCTACAAGAAAGTAGCAATGGCTAAACTTACATCTAAACAAAACCCAAACCCTAATGTGACGGTGGCTACTGAATAGATGAGGATTAGATCATGCAAAACCCCCTAGCCACGTCCCTATTGGACTCCAAAGCGATACACGGGCCAACAGCCCAAAAGACGGAGGCGCAGCACCTTAACAGATTCTAGACATCCAATTTTTTTATGATTCCTGTCACTTCCGATTTAATTTAGACATGGGACAGGTGGCATTGGAAAGCTTATCTCCTTAGCTTTTGAACCATATGTAGAACGCCCAAAACCGAGCCTATATGCTACCTGGGCATCGTTTTTGGTGCAGGCTGCTCCTAGACTCCAAAACGGACTCGAACTTGACATGGACTGGGCCTCCAACTTGTCATGGACGCCCTTGCTGGCCTCCAAAGGTGGTGGCCAAGGAGGAGGATGTACGAGGGCTTTATTGATGTGTTCCCCACATGGTGGAGGCGTGCTCCAACTTGGGCCAGGATCCCAAGTGTGAACAAGAAGCCCACGACGACGTAGTAGCACCCGTTTGAAACAGAGATAAAATGTCTTGATGATCTGGAGGCCTTGCCGACATGATATTGAGGTGAGATCAGATCCATTTGAAGCTTATAAAATAATCTTTTCATCAAGTGCTCATGGATCTCAAACACACTCCGGATGAAGGAACTATGGCCTTCCCAATGAAGTACTCCCGAACTGCCGACGAAGCGAGTGTTCAATTTTGATGGACTTGCACTTCGAGATTGGTCCTTATAATCAATGGTTCTATCTGAAGGTTTCATGTCCTCATCATTCTCTCCTTCTTGAAAGCAAACCATCCTTGGTTTGACTATAGTTGTAGAAGATATTATAGATAGCAGCCAACCATTCTCTCCTTCTTGGAATTGAACCTGTTTCTTTAAAACAAAACTAGACAAACTTGACATTATAGGATTAGTGTTATTGCAGTTTTCTACTTGACCATAGAGTTCCACAGCCAGCGAAGTTTTCAATTTTGAACAAATATAAACTCAGTGTATCATATATTCTCATTTAGAATTATACTTGCCAATAAAGTGATATGTATGATTAGACAAGTGTTGGTATTTCTTACGGTCGCAGATAAATCCGCAAGCGCACGGATACCGTTGTAGCTTTCACCCGGAAGTATTCAGGGTATCGAATCCACATGGAAGGCAGTGGTTGACTAGAGTAGTCATCCATTGTATTCAATCATAACATTATTATTATACCAAAGTCTGGCGAGGGGTAAACATTGTGTTGACGCAGAAAATCGGCGGTCGTATCCTCCGCGTGCAGCACACGAAGACCAGGGAGATCTGCTTCGCTCCAGTGCCAGCCCACACTCCAGTTCAGGTTCGCAGCGTGCCAGTCAATTTGACCTGAAATTGACAAGGAGATAAAATAGTTAAATTACTCTTTGATTGTGCCGGCTCTATTTCAGACGATGGAGTAACGTCGAATTTTAGCCAAGACCCAATCAGGCACGTATCGGCCGATACCAATCGGACCTCATTGATGACGTCAATCGGACCGAGTAATCGGACCTCATTCAGACACCGAATCGGACCTCAGAATCGGACCAATCAGGATCGGACCTTGATTGATATAACAGATCAGCCTTTGAATAATAAAGTAAAGCATAAAACAAGGCCGATATGTAAAATAATGGATCAGCTGTGTCTTGAAACAAGATATCAAATAATCAAAGTGTAAGCCGATACATTGTCCACCTTGCCTAATTGCCAGTTTGACATATCTTGTCGGACCATCTAACCAGCCGATTGGACTATAGCCTTTTCAGAGAAATCTAGCTCCGACGTAGGGAATCTAGATTTCTCCAACTATGATCAGATCGAATAGCTAGATAGTCAAACTCAACTCATCAACCTGTCAATTAAACAAGATGCTCGCACAGGTGTTGACCAGATTAAGCAAATAAGCAGATAAAACATTAACAGGATCGTTCTGATTCTAAGATATGCTACCAAATAATCAAGCATGACCTAGCTCCGACGTAGGGAATCTAAACCACACTTAACATTCAAATAACAATAAGGCATAACCAAAGCTTCCTTTGATTAATCAAGATGAATCTAGCTCCGACGTAGGGAATCTAAACCAAGCATGACAATCAAAGATTAATCTAATCGTATTGCAAAGATCCAGCTCCGACGTAGGGAATCTACACCAGTGCAATACTCAAAGAACAACCAGATTAAACCACAAAGCAGAATCGGACCTAGAACGATGCTGTAAGATAAATATTGCTTAAATCGAACCAAGACCGATGCTCAAAGCCGTTGAAGAAGTAGAATTGATTCACATGGCGTAGATCTAAACCAATCTAGCAACTCCAAACAAACCGCAAAAACTGCCTTTAGTAACCAAGATTACTCT
>CM014274.1:55777820-55866875 GCA_004135705.1 Alloteropsis semialata
AGGTTATGTACCTCCTCGTAGGTTGTACACAATGTGTTGTAGCACATCCAATGCCTTGGTTTGTCTCCAATTCGAATCAAGCTCGAGGATGTACCCGCTCAAGTTTGAAATCTTTCCTGCAGGGGTTAGTCCATGCATACAACCGATATCTATACATGCATTTACTCAAAGGTTCATTAATCAAACTTGACACCATGTTTAATTTGATTAAAGAAGACCCTTTTAACCTAAGCACCATGCTTAATTTAAAAGGTCTATGAATGTACCTCGAGGTACCTCGAGAATACATTCAAACCAGAGCATAAGAGAATAGATAAAGGAAACATGATAACCTGACCGAGCATTTTTCAAATGGAGCTATCATGAGTTTATGATTGGTGAACTTCGGGTTACCTCCCGGAAGGGCTTTGTTTAAAGTCAAAAGCAAGACATGATGCTTACCTTAGCATACTTACCGCTGGCGGTGGATGATTAGTTTAGAATTTCCATCACGGTAGTCTCTTGGCTCTTGATGATGTCATTGACGGTGACGCGGTCGCACGTGGATTGCAATTGCACACTAAATGTTGGGATTTCCCAAACAAGTAGTTGGCAAGGCAGCAAAACACGAGCATACGTCTTTTCTCATGAAAGCAGGCACAAGAACAAAGGATGCAAGGCAAGGCGGAGCCAAGAGCCATATGGGGACTACCGAGGTGTAACGCCACAATGGTATGTACACCCAGTTGTCTTAATCCCATTGAGCCTCGCTGGCTATATTTTTTTTTATTAGCAAGAAGGGATACATGAACTAGCATCACCTGAAAACCAAGATAAAATTTTGTACAAATGGAACTTGTCGTGAAGCACTTACCAACCTCCCGCACACTTGGATTTTTGTGTACGGGGACAACAAAAATCAAGTGTGTTGGCTTTGTTCGAAATTTGTTGCATGTCCAAAACTTACCAATGTTTGCTGCTGATGCAGCTCCATGTTCTTAGGCATCATGCACCATTAGGTCTTTTCAATTGCAACCTGAAATAGTTAGCTACCAAAAATACCCGAGGGAAACTTATCCTGGAACATGTTCTTGCTTTTATTTGTATTTTTTTATAAACTTGGGAGCCAATTACTTGAAAATCCTAAGGAGGGATAGGAGAAAGGCCGAGGACTATTGGCAGCTTAGCTGGGGGTGCAAAAAGACAGTGGAGGGCACCGAATTTTACTAAGCAGAGGAGGCCTGGGGTCGGCCGACAGCCTGGGTTGGGCGATTATGGAACAGGGCCCATTCTGTTGAACCTTCGCAGCGGTATACCAGATGCAAAAGCTGTTTTGAATCTGAATGAATGTGGCGCAGGAGAGGCAGCCACAGGTCGGGCGACCCTTGGGGTCGGCCGATGGCCTGTTGGCACCTTTCAAGCCCAGCTGGCTCGGCTATCCTACGTGGTCCTGGCTCATTAAGATTACGTATGTGTATGCATGAGCGGGGAATCCAAAGGGATTTCAAGATAAAAGACTCCAAGTTTAAATTTCAATGCACAAAATTGATTTGGAATTCAAACATGCAAGGATTGGAATTTAAACATGCAGAGATTGGAATTCAGAAAAAATGCAATGTGAAATAAATATGGGATACATACCGATTTACCTGTCGGTGAGGACTCGTCGGTTTAGTCCGTCAAGTGAGGGCATCTCCATCATGAATTTTGACTTTATGTAACATTTGGAGATGGTTTGTATTGCCATACCTGTTTGTCTTCTTCGGACGGGATCATGTAGGTGTTGACACCAAATTTTGACTCGGCTGGAGTCGTGCACGACGGAGTTGACGCAGAGGCCGAGTCCGATTCTGAATGCCGTCCGATTCCGATCGGAGTTCGTCCGATGGGAGTCCTGATCGGACACGAGACAAAAGAGGCCGGAGCATGTACGACTTCTGAGGGGAGACGCGTCTGGAAGCTTCTTCAGGGCCTGTATGCGTATCAAGATTTGTAATAGTTTTAGTAGTTTAAGATTAGATTACTTTAATTAAATTAGAGATATTGTCGTAGCCGACAAGTTTTAGGTAGTTTTCCAGGGTATAAATATAAACCTTGTGCCATTGTAAAGGATGTTCACACAACCATTCAGTCAAACACAACTTTCGGCCTAACGTGCCACCCAAACCTTTTTCGTCGAGTTCTTCAGCAAGCAGGGCTGCATCATCTTGACCTCCGGTTTGTTTGTAAGTCTGAAACCCTTATCGAGTTAATCTAAGCTTTAGATTGAGGCGTATCGCCCTTCTTCGTTTAGTTAATTCACCAATTTATCGAGTTATTCTAGGCTTTAGATTGAGGCGTATCGCCCTTCTTCGTTTAGATTGCTCACCCTTTATCGTATCTTGTTGTTTTATCCTATCGGCTTACATCTATCAGAGAAGATCTATTCTGTTTTATCATAATTCAAGCTTCATAATAGATCTGTTCTTATTGTTTATATAGCTGATTTAGATCTAATTCGCAAGTTACAAATAGATCTGATTTAAATAAGTTGTTTGATATAAATTGATCTATTGGAATAAATAGGCTAATCGGTGCCCTGCTAGCAACACTGTCTCGAGATCGGTCCGATTGTTAGTAACATGAGAATTAGTTTATTTATTGCCTTTGGAAAGATGTATATTAAAGAATAAGTTTAAATTAGATCTATCTCTGATTCGGCCCTCATGGTTGATGGTTTAATCTAACGCTGTATCTTCACGATTCGGTTTTCATAGCCGATGGTCTGTTTCAATACATGTTACATCTTCACAAATCGGACTCATAGCCGATGGTTTATGTTCTCAAATCGGACTTCCGTTCATGATTAATCCGATCCGTTGGGACGAATCGGGGCTTTGGCCGATGAGTTCCTTGTTGTTTACTGATTAAAATCTACCTTGTCAATTTCAGGTCAAATTGACTGGCACGCCGCGAACCTCGAGATTTTGGACCTGCATTGAAGTGAAGCAAATCTTCCAGGCCACAGTGTTAATTTCCAAAAGTCAACGCCTGACTTTTTGGACGTCAACATATTTTGGCATGCCCTGTGGGACAAGAAAGCTTCTGCGATGGCACCTGGAGACAAAGCAGCTGCGATCCCTACGATCACGATGGAGGATCTCAGTGACGAGCAGAAGAAACTCATGGAAGCACAAATTGAAGAATTCAAGAACCTGTGCCTAGACTCATTCAGTAAAACTCGCAACACGGTGATTAAGAAAAATCAGTTTCCTGTTCCTCAGGAAGCGTTCGATCGGATCACTGCCGAGGAAAGAAAATTCTTTCAAGATTTTGTTGATGCTGGTTTGAGTCATGCTTTGATTAACCAATCTGGAATATTGGTTAACACGGTGGTGGGACTGATTGCACAATTGCTGGATTGAGCTATATTAAAGGATATCCAGAAGGGACCTGCTTACTTTGATACTGGTGCTGCTCCGGCAATTAAGGATCTCAAGAAAAAGATGACGCAATTCACTTCGTCTACATCACTAGACACTCACCCTGAGTGTTACGAGACTCCCAAGATAAAAAAGGCAAAAGCTAAGGCAGTAGAAGGAGGTGAAGAGAAGGAACAGGAAGAGGAATCGGAAGACAAGGAATACGGAGGAACTCAGCATATTGACCAGTTTGGCAGCCGAATTCCTGTGGTTGAGGGCAAGATGGTATATCCTGTTTTCTTCAATACTGAAAATCCACCCAAGAACAAGGGAGCTGACAATCGGGAGCCATCAATCGGACCTAATGAGACACCCGTCATAATGAATTGTGCTCCGATTAGTCAAGGAAACTACACTCAGGAGGATTGGGCAGACTAGATTGCTGACGTCATGAAGAATCAGTTTGGTCTGAAGCCCAAGGGTCAATCTTATCTGTATCGGAAGCCATATCCGGACTGGTTTGATACATTGCCTATGCCAGCCCGATTCAGGATTCCAGATTTTTATAAATTTTCTGGACAAGGAGATGTTACCACCATTGAGCATATCAGCCGATACACAATTCAGTGTGGTGAAGTTGCATCGATTGATCCATTGAAAGTTAAGCTGTTTCCTATGTCGCTTTCTGGATCGGCCTTTTCGTGGTTTTCATCATTACCACCGAATTCTATTAGTAATTGGGCCGATTTGGAAAAACAGTTTCATGCCTATTTCTTCATGGGAGTACAAGAGACCAGATTGTCCGATCTGACAGCACTCCGACAGAGAAACGGTGAATCGGTTAGTGAGTTTGTCCAAAGATTCAGAGATGTGCACAGCCGATGTTACTCGTTGAATTTATCGGAAGGACAGTTGGTCGATTTGGCATTCCAAGGTTTGTTGCCTCAGGTCAGAGACCGATATACAAGTCAAGATTTTGAAGGCTTGGGACACATGATTCAAAAGCTCTCTCAGCATGAAGGACGTGGCAGTGACTATCGGAGAGAGAAGTTCCAGAGGAAAATTGCCAATACTGAATATGACTCCGATGGGGAGGAAGCTGAAGTCGATTTGGCTGAATGGACCAAGAACAAGAATTCCTTCGCCTATCCATGGGTAAAGGTCGAGCCAGAAAGGTACAGTTTCGATATTACAAAAGTCGATAAAATATTTGATTTATTGCTAGCAGAGAAACAAATCAGGCTATCTCCAAATCATACGATTCCTTCTGCCGAAGAATTAAAGAAAAAGAAATATTGCAAATGGCATAATTCAGTTTCTCATCATACCAATGATTGCAAAGTGTTTCGCAATGAGATTCAATCAGCATTTGAGAGAGGGATCATTAAAGTTGAAACTGGCAAGAAACCGATGAAGCTTGATGGCCACCCATTTCCTCAGAATATGGTTGAAATCGGAGCACCTGACAGAAAGATGAAAGCCAAAGTCCTCACGTCGGAGAACGTGAAGAAATCGGGAGCTGTTGACCCAGATTGCCAAGTGACGGCCGATGACATGCAAAATCGAAATCATCAGCATTATCGGGATGATCACCGACGTGGCGAGAAAACTAGGGTTACATCGGGGCAACTCATTGATAAATATATGCGCCAACAGGAAAGGGATCGGAGTCCTCCGACGAGGAGATTTGATAATGAAGATCATTTGGGATGTCCGTTTTTCAGGTTCTGTTGGAATGAAAAGTTAAGGCTCCCATCAATCTATGATTGTCCAGAGTGCAGCAATCAATATGAAAGCTATAGAGATTCAAAAAGAAAGCGTCAATCTGTGCATGACCGATTAGACTTTGGACGTCGATGCAGCTGGCATGATGAGGTGGCTTATCAGCAAGAACGCGAAGATTGGCGTGAATACCATAATCGGCGTGAGTATGAAAATCGGTGCTATGACCGATGGGACAATGGTCGCCGAAAGTATGATGATCGCCTAAATTATAAAGCAGACCGTCTTTCTGTGTATGATCGTCTGGTGTACAGGAAAAAGAAAATTATTCAAGAGCCAGAAGACGCACAGGAATCGGAGAAGGAGGTCCAATCGGACCTACGCCCAGGAGTCAATCCGCAATGGTGTCCTGACGGTTTGACCAAGACTCAGAAGAGAAGGGTTCAGCGTCTCCGATTCAAGGAATTGCTGAAGGAGAATCGTCAAAAAGATGACGATTCCAAGGTCTGGAAAGCTAAGCCCAAACGTGATGATGATGGGCCATCAGCATCGGTGAACATGGTTTTTGTGCTGCCTGCTAAATACAATGCAAGTTCAACCGATGATGAGGCCGATGAAGTTGAGGAAGCTATGGCGCAGTTGATTCTACAACCACAACAAGCTGTATTTGACAAACCAGTTGATGAGAAGTATCGGCATTTGAGGCCTTTATATGTTAAAGGATATGTGGATGGCGAGCCGATGACCAAGATGCTTGTTGATGGGGGCTGCTGTAAATTTGATGCCTTATACTACATATCGGAAGCTTGGCAAAGGGCCTGATGATTTGATCAAGACCGATATGATGCTTAAAGATTTTGGCGGGAATCCATCGCCGGCTCGGGGGGCATTAAACATTGAATTCACGATCGGGAACAAGAATTTGCCTACTACATTCTTCGTCATCGACAGTAAAGGGTCTTACAGTTTGCTCCTGGGTCGTGACTGGATTCATGCCAATTGCTGTGTGCCATCTACCATGCATCAATGCCTTATTCAATGGCATGGAGATCACATCGAGACTGTCCAAGCCGATGAATCGGTCAGCGTCGCCACCGCCGATTTAACGGTTTGGGAGTTTGAAGGAATTGAATGCTTATCGGGCAGGAATTGGGAAGGCAATTTTATCCAAGTGTCCGATGATGGTCTAAAGCCGATCCTAGCAGTCGGCTCTGAGAGTTTGTATTAATGGATGATTTTATTGAAGATGAGGGTAAACTTGGTCAAGGGTTTATGTCGGCCGATGAGTTAGAGGAAATAGATATAGGTTTAGGAGATAGACCTCGGCCGACATATGTAAGTGCAAAGTTGGATCCTGAGTTTAAACAAGAATTAATAAAGTTATTAAAAGAGTATCGTGATTGTTTTGTTTGGGAATACTACGAGATGCCAGGTTTAAGTCGATCTATTGTTGAACATCGGCCCCCGATTAAACCAGGGTATCGGCCTTTTAAACAAGCGCCGAGACGATTTAAACCCGAATTAGACCAAGAGATAAAAGCCGAAATAACTCGGTTATATGAAGCTAAATTTATTCAACCTTGCCGATATGCTGAATGGATATCTAATATCGTTCCTCTTTTCAAGAAAAATGGGAAGTTGCGAGTTTGTGTCGATTTCAGGAATCTTAACAAGGCGACTCCGATGGATGGGTATCCGATGCCGATTGCCGATATGTTGGTTGATGCAGCTTCAGGACATAAGGTGATTAGTTTTATGGATGGTAATGCAGGATATAATCAAATTTTTATGGCGGAAGAGGATATTTCTAAAACCGCATTCCGATGTCCTGGTGCGCTTGGATTATACGAGTGGGTCGTGATGACTTTTGGTTTAAAAAATGCTGGCGCTACATATCAAAGGGCAATGAATTATATATTTCACAAGTTGATCGGCAGGATTGTTGAAATTTATATTGATGATGTAGTAGTGAAGTCCGATGGATATAAACAACATCTGGCCGATTTGCGGGAGACTCTTGAATGTACAAGGAAGCATGGTTTGAAGATGAATCCTAATAAGTGTGTGTTTGGAGTATCGGCCGGACAATTTTTAGGTTTCATGGTGCATGAAAAGGGAATTGAAGTCGGACAGAAAAGCATGAAGGCTATAAGAGATGCTAAGCCGCCCACCGATAAGACGAGCCTCCAGTCGTTAATCGGTAAGATTAATTTTGTCAGAAGATTTATTTCAAATTTATCTGGAAGAATTCATCCTTTTTCCCCACTGCTGAAATTAAAAGCCGATGAAGAATTCGTCTGGGGAAAGGATCAACAAAAGGCATTTGATGAAATAAAGCAATATATGATGACACCGCCAGTTTTGATTCCACCTCAGAGAGATAAGCCATTCCGATTATATTTGTCGACCGATGAATTACCGATCGGGTCTGTTCTTATACAAGAATTTGAAGGAAAAGAAAGAGTGGTTTATTATTTGAGTCGGAAGTTAATTGATGCGGAAACAAGATATTTACCAGTTGAAAAATTATGCTTATGCCTGTATTTTTCATGTACTAAGTTGAGACATTATTTTATCTTCTGAGTGCACAATCATTTGTAAGACCAATGTGGTTAAATATATGTTATCCATGCCGATGTTGAAAGGAAGAATCGGGAAGTGGATATTAGCATTATCGGAGTTTGATTTAAAATACGAATCGGCTAAGGCGGTTAAAGGACAAGTAATGGCCGATTTCGTAACACAGCACATTGGAGATGAAGTTAAATTGGTCGATCCGACGCCTTGGACATTATTCTTTGATGGATCTTCATGTGGTCAGGGATGTGGCATCGGAATCGTTATTGTTTCGCCTCGGGGGGCAAATTTTGAATTCAGTTATCCGATGGATCCAAGTTTTACCAACAATCGAGTTGAGTACGAGGCATTGCTTAAGGGATTAAAATTGTTATTAGAAATCAGAGCTGAAGCTATTGAGATTTTTGGAGACTCCCAGTTGGTGATTTATCAGTTAATCGGTAAATATGAATGTAAAGATGATGTTTTGATTCAGTATTTTGATGAATGCCGATTATTGCTAAAGGAATTTGTGATGGTCAATATTGAATATATCCCCAAAGCTCAAAATCAGGAAGCTAACAATTTGGCGCAAGCTGCTTCTGGCTATCGGCGTTTTCATGAGATCATGACGATTGAGCCAGAGGTCGAGGATTCGAGGTATGAAATTATAAATTATCTTAAAGATCCATCACAAAAGGTTTCCAGGAAGTTAAGGTTCATGGCTGTTAAATATGTGTTACTTGATGATCAATTATACTATAAGACGATTGATGGTGTTTTGCTCCGATGTTTGAGTAAATCAGAATCCAAAGATATGATGGATGAAGTGCATGAAGGAGTTTGTGGTGCACATCAATCGGCTTATAAAATGAAATGGATTATTCGAAAGACAGGTTGTTTCTGGCCAACAATTTTGGAAGATTATTTTGAATATTATAAAGGTTGCCAAGAATGCCAGAAGTTTGGAAATGTGCGAAAAGCACCTGCATCAGCCATGAATCCGATTATCAAGCCATGGCCTTTTTGAGGATGGGGAATTGATTTGATCGGACATATTTATCCATCATCGAGCAAGGGTCATAAATTTATATTGGTGGCAACAGATTATTTCACTAAATGGGTTGAGGCGATTCCTTTGAAGGTTGCCGATTCTAAGAACATGGTGGAATTCGTTAAGGAGCATATTATATATCGGTTTGGTATTCCTCAAACTATCACGACCGATCAGGGAACTATGTTTATGTCTAATGAATTCATGAATTCCAAGATTTTGCTGCCAGTATGGGTATTAAATTATTAAATTCTTCTCCTTATTATGCACAAGCCAATGGTCAAGCAGAAGCCTCAAATAAGAGTATTATCAAAATCATCAAGCGAAAGATTGATGAGTATCCAAGGCGATGGCATCTCACGTTGACCGAGTCGTTATGGGCATATCGGATGGCGTGTCACGGGTCTACCAAACTGTCTCCATATCATTTGGTTTATGGACACAAGGCTGTTTTGCCTTGGGAGACTAAAATCGGATCGAGACGAATATCGGAACAAGGAAACTTGACTGCCGATGAATATAAAAGTTTGATGAATTTTGAGTTGGATGATTTGGCTGAAACCCGATTGAGACCATTGGAGAATATTGAGAATAATAAAATGCGTATTGCCAGATATTATGACAAAAAGGTTAAGCCAAAAGCATTCATCGAAGGAGAATTGGTCTGGAAGCTGATTTTGCCGATACGGACTAAAAGTTCTAAGTTTGGAAAATGGTCGCCTAATTGGGAGGGTCCCTATCGTGTAAATCGGTGTGTTCCAGGGAATGCGTATATTTTGGAAACATTGGAAGGAGAAGAGTTTTCCAAAGCGTTTAATGGGAAATATTTGAAGAAGTATTATCCAAGTATTTGGATCGATTCTTAAAGCCGATATTCTAGGCAATGTCGTCTAAGATAGCTGATATGATACGTATCGCCTTAAGGGCAAAAATATTTACACAAAATAAATGTTCATCGACGATCAACCTCGTCGGAACCACCCAAGTTCATCAATGACCATTGTCATCGGAGTAATACAACTAAAGAGTTTAACTATTACAGGAATTTGCGGATTGCTTCAATCGCGCTCAATCGGATGCTATCGATTTTACGAATTTCTTCTAAGTCTTCCACATCGGAGCCTGGGATGTTCTTGATTGTTTTGTGAATCTGGCAAACTTCCTCAAGGCGTTTGTTCAAATTTTCTTGCACCGATTTGATGGAAGCTGGAATTTGGTTGAGCTCGTTTTGGGTCTCCGACATTTCCTTGCGGATTTCTTCGAGCCGTTTGAGCAATTCGGCTTCGACACCTTTGAGATGTTCCATCCGATTTTCTAGTTGTGTCGGTTTGGCTTCAAGGGTCTTGATCTGGGCCTGCATGGTTTTCAGCTCATCTTTGCCGTCGTCGCGCTTCTTGGTCAAATCTTGCTGGGTCAGTCGCTCTGATATTCTGTGGCGAGCAGCAAAGACTTGGGGTTGATGACCCTCGATGAAGGCGGCCGGGATGATAGCATTCTCCAGCTCCGATGGCAGTTGACCTTTCAGTTCCTTGTAAATTTGGCGAATCGGCTCGGCGTCTTCAACAAGGATGGCAATGCTTTTGTTTAGATGATTTAGCATTTCTTGAAGTTTTGCCTTGGCCTCATCGGGGATGGTAGAAGACGATTGCGCAGAACTGACTTCTTCTTCTCCGATGGTGGCATCCAAGTTGAACGATGTAAAGCTCATTGCCGATGGATCGTGTGCCTGAAATAGAATGTCAATAAAATGTCATTAAAAAATTAATATTGACACAAGGAGATGAATCGGTACCAGTTTAAATTGACCCTCCCGGACATAATCGGGGATTACTTGAGGCTGGGCAGTGCTTGTTTCAGGAGCAGCTATTTGAAGAGTCTGGGTTGGTTCAATCGGAGGAGACGCTGGTGGGGTTATTGCTGTTGGTTGTTCAAGAATGGTTTCTGATTGAAGATTGTAGCCGGCTCTTCGATCTGCTACCAGGGGATGACCTCCGATTGAACATTTGTAGCCGGCTCTCCGATTTGATGCCCGGGGATGGTCTCCGATTGGATATTTTCTACAGTCTGCTGCTCAGGCATCACCTCCGATTGGACAGTCGTGCTTGGCTCCTCGATGATAGGTTGCAGAGCAGGAGTCTACGAAAGGATTGGTTAGTCCAAATATATATGTTTAAGGATAATATGAATTGGATTAAATTTACCTGTTGGGCCGATTCTGCTTGTGTGATTTGAGCTGGAATTGGTTGAGGATCGGGCAATTGGATATTTGTTTGCTAAAAAAAAAGAGTCAGTGTTATTGCAGATTTAATTTGCGAAAGAGTATGAGTTAAGAGAAATCGGATTATTACCGATATTGCATCAAGTAGCATCCTTGCACCCTCAGCGGCCTTTTGTGCAGTCTCTTCGGCGTCTCTGGAAGTCGATTGGCCAAGGATTTTTCCGGGATGCTGTATATAAAGATTATTTGATCAAGGTGTGAATCGGAATCGGAAAGAAGAATCGAAAAAGAGAATTGGAAGGATAAGAAGATCGTACTACTTGGCTTTTCTTCAGTTTCTTTGGTGCAGGAACTTTGGTGGGAACAGTCTTCCTCTTGCCCTTGCCATCCATGATGTCCTTCAAGGTTGGAGCGGTAGAGCCGATTCTTGGATTTGGGGTCTTGATAAAATATTGAATCGGCCTTCCGCTGTTGCTCACTGCTGGTGCGTTCTCTTCAACTGGCTATTAAGAGGAAGGAATTCAAATTATGAAGAGTTCATCTAAATTAAAATAGATGAAGTGGGGAGATTTCAAAGACTTACAGGATTTTCTATGGCCTCAAAATCGGAATCAATGAGTGTGCAATACGTGATGGCCAGAAGTCTGAATATGTGAAGACACAATTCTTTCCACCAATTTCTGAAGAGCCTGGATGAGAAACTGGTGCACAGCCAATCTGTTATTTCAAAATTGGCTTGGGGTGAGAGATAAAATCCTATCCATCTCCAGGGACGATGAAACCGATTCTCTGTGCTTGATTTTATCGGAGAAGTAAAGACCGATAGGGAGTTGACCAAAGCCCAACTGACGAGCTGCCACCGATGGATTGTAAAATTCATATGATGTGGTCTTACGGCCAAACACGATATTGCTGCCTAGAATAGTTGGTGTGATGAAAGATTTGAGGACAGGCATGATTGACGCCAGCTCATTCTGAATGTTGAATAGGGGCAGTTCATAGTCCCGATTGGGATCACTGTAAGCAAAGTAGCTGAAGCGCTCTGATGCGATCCCATGGTAAAAACTCTCAAAGTATGTGGCCATGTCCTTTGATTCGAGCCTTGATCCGGGGCAGACTGATGCTGCTTCTCCAAATGACATGCATCGGCGGCTGGTTGCATTTTCTTCTTCTACATAATAGTTTGGAAATTGGTGTTCTTTGAAATTATATCCAAAAGCAGATCGGAACTGTGTTTGCAACCATAGCTGAATAAACCACCAGGGGCCTCCGATATGACCGACTGCTTTGCCGTCTAACAATCTAGCCGATACGTGGTGGAGAAGATGATAGACAGCTCCGAGAAGAAGACGGCCAAGGGGGACTGCTTCACCGTGAGATAGTGCTTCTGCGATTGCTTGCATGTTGGAGGTAGCACCAAGAGTTGGCCTGCAGAATACAAATCTTTCCAACCACATGTTAAGGAAAGCTGCATGTTCCCTGTCTCCGATAGTGCCGGTTTTGCAGTGATCGGCGATGTATTTCTTCCAACTTTTGGAGCCTGTGCCTACCAGTTTGTAATTCAGTTCATTGGACAGCCTTCTTGGGTACATGGCATTGATGGTGTTGAGGCCGGTCAGCATATGCACATCCATAAGTGTTGGCGTCATCGGACCATGACCGAATATGAAAGCATTTAAGGCATCGGACTAGAAAAGGGAGGAAGCGGCCAGTAGGTTCTCGTCCTTGACCATGTCAGCAAGAGAGAGTGTGAGACATTGGCCGATATCTTTCTCATCCCAAAAGGCGGACTTGGCAGTTTGCATTCTAAGAAACCAATTTCTGCATCCTGGGACACTGCCAGGCCATGATCGGAACGAGCCAGCCCAATCGGTAACTTGTAGATCTGATCCTTTGAAGGGGAGTCTCTCCGATTCCATATTGATTAGGTCCGTCGGATCGGGGTCACCCATCGGACCTAGGTAGTATCCAGCTTCCACATGGGAGACGGGGATGACTAGGTTTTTCTTAAGATGCTACAATCAGAGAAATAAAATAATAAATGCGGAGATGGAGGCTCGTAAATAGTTCTGGGAAGGAAATGCAGAGATTAAAATGGAGATTTTTTACGTGATTTTTACCTCAGGAACCTGATCAGTATCCGCCTTATCAAGGGGAGCCGCCATTGATGAAAGAGATGGATCTACAATGAACAGTGATACGAAGAAAGAGAGACCTAAGAGATTGCAGAAGAATGCAGTAAATCACAGATGCGTGATATGGATCGTATGCGGAAGAGTTCCTTACCTGATTCGCAGCGAAAAGTTGAGGCTTAAGGATCATAGGGTCGCCGGATGAGAGCTTATGGAGGTGACAATGGCGGACGAACGAATGCAGTAGCAGATGCGAGTTGGGGACGACGGTTCGGGTCTGCATTTATAGGCTTATGAGAAGAGGAACCGCCCGAAGGCCACGGCGCCGAATCCGCACGGGATTCGAGGGTTGCAACAGTGAAGGGTGCAGGTTTCCATAAGCTGTTCGCTGCCAGGGTCATCATTGCTCGGAGAATTTTGGAACAAAATGATATTTTATCCCAAAATTGGGGGGCATGTGTTGACACCAAATTTTGACTCGGCTGGAGTCGTGCACGACGGAGTTGACGCAGAGGCCGAGTCCGATTCTGAATGCCGTCCGATTCCGATCGGAGTTCATCCGATGGGAGTCCTGATCGGCCATGAGACAAAAGATGCCGGAGCATGTACGACTTCTGAGGGGAGACGCGTCTGGAAGCTTCTTCAGGGCCTGTATGCGTATCAAGATTTGTAATAGTTTTAGTAGTTTAAGATTAGATTACTTTAATTAAATTAGAGATATTGTCGTAGCCGACAAGTTTTAGGTAGTTTTCCAGGGTATAAATATAAACCCTGTGCCATTGTAAAGGACGTTCACACAACCATTCAATCAAACACAACTTTCTGCCTAACGTGCCACCCAAACCTTTTCATCGAGTTCTTCAGCAAGCAGGGCTGCATCATCTTGACCTCCGGTTTGTTTGTAAGTCTGACACCCTTATCGAGTTAATCTAAGCTTTAGATTGAGGCGTATCGCCCTTCTTCGTTTAGTTAATTCACCAATTTATCAAGTTATTCTAGGCTTTAGATTGAGGCGTATCGCCCTTCTTCGTTTAGATTGCTCACCCTTTACCGTATCTTGCTATTTTATCCTATCGGCTTACATCTATCAGAGAAGATCTATTCTGTGTTATCATATTTCAAGCTTCATAATAGATCTTTTCTTATTATTTATATAGCTGATTTAGATCTAATTCGCAAGTTACAAATAGATCTGATTTAAATAAGTTGTTTGATATAAATTGATCTATTGGAATAAATAGGCTAATCGGTGCCCTGCTAGAAACGCTGGCTCGAGATAGATCCGATTGTTAGTGACATAAGAATTAGTTTATTTATCGCCCTTGTTAAGATGTATATTAAAGAATAAGTTTAAATTAGATCTATCTCCAATTCGGCCCTCATGGTTGATGGATTAATCTAACGCTGTATCTTCACGATTCGGTTTTCATAGCCGATGGTCTGTTTCAATACATGTTACATCTTCACAAATTGGACTCATAGCCGATGGTTTATGTTCTCAAATCGGACTTCCGTTCATGATTGATCCGATCCGTTGGGACGAATCGGGGCTTTGGCCGATGAGTTCCTTGTTGTTTACTGATTAAAATCTACCTTGTCAATTTCAGGTCAAATTGACTGGCACGCCGCGAACCTCGAGATTTTGGACCTGCATTGAAGTGAAGCAAATCTTCCAGGCCACAGTGTTAATTTCCAAAAGTCAACGCCTGACTTTTTGGACGTCAACAGTAGGACTTGGTGTTGAGCCTTGGCCTTGGGTCCGTTCGCGTTGGTCTTCCCATGTAATGGGCTAGCGTGTACCAATTTGACGGATGCTAGCCTAAGATCGAACATGGTGTCTCTCATGTTCAGCTCTGGGCCGGTTTGCGAACCAGAGTGAATCGAGAACTCGCGAATCGTTCTTTCGGTAGTAGCACTCGTCGATATTGCGAACCAGAGTGAATCGAGAACTCGCGAATCGTTCTTTCGGTAGTAGCACTCGTCGATATTGGTGATGTAGGATTGACTAGAGCTGCTGCCGATCAGACTACCTAGGAAGATACGATGCAAGATCGTATTTCTCGATAATCTTGGGTTGTCGATGAAGTCCATTGGCAGTTCAAGACCAGTCATACACTACCCTGTTCCACATCAAAGAGAAACAGAGCAAAGATAACCCTGCCGGAGCAGTGGTAATTAATCATGCTATTAATTGAGTACATGGGTTAACAACACTATTCAACCATTGCCGTTCCCCGGCAACGGCGCCAGAAAGCTTGCTGGTATTTCTTACGGTCGCAGATAAATTCGCAAGCGCACGGATACCGTTGTAGCTTTCACCCGAAAGTATTCAGGGTATCGAATCCACAGGGAAGGCAGTGGTTGACTAGAGTAGTCATCCATTGTATTCAATCATAACATTATTAATATACCAAAGTCTGGCGAGGGGTAAACATTGATAATGGGGTAGTGCGACACACAGAAGGTTTCACTGCTCATTATATAAGTCTAGTTAATATGAAGGTCCTAAAAGAGAACTAGGGGTTCTATGTACTTCTTGCATATGGGTTACACTCCTACAAGGGTATACTATACAAGCTCAGTAAGTGACACATGTTATAGGGCAAATCGAGGAGTCGTGGGATCCCCTCATCCAAGGGTACAGTCACGATGTTTATCACGAAGGCCTACAAATGCCCAGACCCGAACGGCGAGGATTACAAGGGACGGACAGGGCTGTCACCACCTGCCGCCTACCTCTTAATACGCAGGGAAGGGTATCCCCAATGTTATTCCATATACCAAACACCCCGTTTACCATATGAAATACAACTCTATCTATTGTCCACCTAGACAGAGCAACCTTGCGGTACACTGGGCCATTGCCATAACATGTATCAGCTATACTAAGGTGTAAGACATACATCTTATATGATGAACACACAAGACTATAAGTCAAGTAACATAAGCAAGAGAGTAATTCCATTAATAGCTCTAAGTCTTACAAGTAAACAAAAGATACAAGATAACTGAGCTCTAGGCTTACCAAGACTCCGTCGGAAACCCATATAAGCTCAACTCCTAAGACTACTTCACTACTAACTAAGACTAGAATGTGTGGCAAAGAGAGCTCTTCCTTCTTGGTGTGTGTTGAATGAGAGAGTGGAGGCCTCTATTTATAGTGGAGGAGATGCCTTGGGGATGTGGATGTGCTTCACTTAATTCTAGGGAATATTCTCCCCCAATTCCTCTCCTCCCTCCACCTGTAGGAAAACCGACCTCCAGGAGTCGGTCACGGGCACCAAAATCGCACCTACGGACGTCCTGGGGTCGGTGGGGGCAAAAACCGGGAAAACCCGTGTGGGAATAGCTCAAAACCGGAGAAGAACCGGATCTGCAGTGCTTTCTGTACGTCGGTACGTGAGAGAACCAGGCAAAACCGGAGGATCGGGGAATAAACCGGCCGGCTCGGCCCCTGAACCACCGCAGAACCGCGCCTTGACCACCTCCGCACGCGCCACCTGTCCCAGGTTCGGCCGGCTCCCGCGCACCTGCGTGTGCGACCGCGCTCCCGGGCGGCGGCTAGTGCCTGCCTGCCATGTGGGGCCACCAGCCGGCCTCCACTCCCGCACGCGGGCGCGCGCGTGCAGGTGCTGCGGTGCCACGCGGCGGAGCTGGAGTGGGCCGCGTTGGGCCGCCTGGCCTCGTGGGCCTTGCCGCGCCAGGATGACGTCAGCAGCGCTGACGTCAGCAATGACGTCATAATAGATTGGGCTTTTCACATCTTTTTGTACCGAGCTCCAAAGTATATGAATATTATATCCATTTTGATCGTCTCGATGAGCTCTACGCAATGGTGTATTCCAAATGGGCATTTGAGATACTTTGCAACATTGATATTTTTAACTCCCATTTCGTCATTTCCTGCGTAACACGGTAAAACACCAAAACTTGTGAAAATAGTTAGCAATAATCCTTACCACTATGTTTGGTGATTACTTTTGACATATTTTGTGCAGGAGTTGACGGTCAAAAGTGGTACTTAACGACCGTCAACAACAAGTATGTCAATTCAGAATATGCAAAAATCCTCTCCCCCAAACAGTTCAGATTACACAAAATATCAAATTCAATATAACCCAGAGTATTTAAAAAAGACAACAATTTCAGTTCATCTTGTGCACAAGTAATAGGAAGAAAAGGTTTATCCTTAGCACATTGATATGGTTATAAAGCAAAAATATCATACTTGTTCACTAATTGAGGCATTGGAACAAAAGAAGCATCAGCACACAAGTCCTCTTTATCACAAGGAGCATGAAGTAATTCATTTTGTGACAAAGGTAAATCAGCAACGGATCCCACTATTTCTTGCTCTTGATTGGCATGTAGAGGGGACAAATTTTGGACACTATGAGTCAAATCATTCTTGCAAGTATTCACTGATAATAGAAGCTCCTTTTCAACACTGCGAGCAAGCCAAAACAATTGACCAATACTGTTGTATGATTTGCTAATTAACAAGGTTCGAATTTCAGAATTGAGCCCTTTCATGAACCTACTCATAATATCTTCCCTGCATTCATCTAATCCACCAAACATGATACAAATTTTAAAATCATGGAAGTATTGTTTCACAGTCTTTCTACCCTATTTTAGTTTCTCCAATTTCTTAAGCAAATAATCAACATAATATTTAGGAACATATACATCTCAAAAATGCACTATAAAATCTTTCCAAGTTGGTGGAATTTTGTTGTGCCTAGAAAGATGTTTCCATGTGTTATAGCATCTTTAGTTAAAGCATTAGAGGCAGCAAAAATCATTTGATGTTCAGACATATCATAAATGTTCCTATTACTCGACTCTAAATTAGTTTAGCACGTTGTGATATTCATGAACATGATATGGATACTTGTGCTAGATTCTTTGGTGGTTTAAATCGTGAAATTCAGGATATTCTTGATTATAAAGAATGGACTCGTTTTGGGCAATTGTATCATCTTGCTCTTAAAGGTGAAAGGGAAGTACAGTGATGAAGCCAACATCACTCTTTCAGCTCCAATAGTGTTCGGACCTTTTCACAACATCCGGCAAATGACAAGTCCAAGACCCCTATTGCTAAGCTACCAGCAACACCGACTGCCACTACACCTGCTTCCGATGTGAGTAGTTTGTCGCATTTGACTCCTTTGTAGTTTCAGTCATAGAGGAAAGGTGATTCCCCTGTTGCTACTACGAGCCGCTCTTCCAACATCGTGTGCCACCACTGCAAGGGAATGGGACATGTCATGAAGGATTGCCCCAGTAAACGTGCCTACATTGCAACTACTGATGGTGGATATGTAAGTTCTAGTGATGTTGAAGATGAATTGGCTCTTGCTGCTAACCTTGCTACAGATACAGATGGTGAAGGAGAGGCCATTGCCATTGATTCTCTAGCTGCCACTGCAGGGTTCAAAAGTATTCTTGTACAGCGTGTGTTGAGTTCACGTGTGCGGGACAAGATGAAGAGACGAAGCTCCAATGCCACAATTTGTTCCATATGTTTCTCATCGTCAAGGACTGCCGTGTCCTCACCATAATTGATGGTGGGAGCTGCAACAATTTGGTTAGTTCAGATCTGGTCGAGAAAATAGCTTGACCACATGACAACATCCGCATCCATACAAGCTCCAATGGTTCAACAATAGTGCTAAGACAAAGGTAACTAGATCAGCACGCATCAACTTTTCCATGGGTTCATATCACGATTCTGCTGATTTTGATGTTGTTCCAATGCAAGCTTGTTCTATTTTATTAGGTTGTCCATGGGAATTTTATACTGATGATTCACACCATGGTCAAACTAATACATACACTTTCATGCATAAGGCCAAGAAATTTACTTTGCTTCCTTTATCTCCTGCGGATATTAGGAACCATGCTAATGAAATTAAGAATAAACCTCCATTAGACCTTGCTAAAACCAATGGGATTAAGTTAAAAGGAGGTGCTTTTCTTGCTACAACTTCTGCTACTACTAAACTATGTGATAATCAGGATGCACCTTGTTATACTATGCTTTGTCAAGATGTTAGTGTTTACCATGATACTATATCTTCTACTTTCCATCCGTCTGTCATTAACATTTTGCAGGAGGTTGTTGATGGGAAGGAGCTGAGGATGACTCCAAATCAAGAAGGGGAGGATGATGAGGACATCACCATGCTGGATATACACGAGTCGACCTCATCACCAAGCTACAAGTCATCGCAAACTTGGACTGCGACTTCGTTTTGGATTCAGCCGACATACCTGCACCAAAATGGCGATATCTCCCTCATACGGCGTCCAATGAAGGCATTCTTGGATGCGTTGGATTCATGACGACGAGATGCTTCTTTTGGTTCTGGTACTAGCTCCATAAGATTAGTGGATCATTATGTGTGACCACGAAAATTTGCTGCATCACCTGTTTTGGGCCTTTTCAGGCCTTTTATCGTGTCGGGCCATAAGCCCATGTTGTGGGCGCCCCCCTGGCCGCCCCCAACCCTAGTTCGCCTCTTTAGAGTATAAAACGCGGTAGCCACCACCACTTTAGGTTTGGGTTTTGTTTAGTCAAGTTTTTGAAGTCGAAACTATGATAGATGCATTGTAACTGTGGTGACAAGTCCGTTAACAGTGATCCAAGGCCCCCGTTCTTGTTCTACAATCCTGTGGCGATTAGTCCTTTGTTGATTAGAGCTTGAACACCATTGTTTTCACTTCATACAGATCTGCAATTTCAGATTGCGTGTTTCACTTTCTTGCTTGTGTTCTTCAATTCGCTTGCAGGGAAAAGCCTTCTCGGTGAGGTCAATCAAGTTGTGCTTGGTTGATAACCAACGGAGCAGTGGTGTAACGGTTGCAGGGTTCGAATCATGTCTGATTTGAAGCCGGATCGCCAACGTCGAGTTCTCCATCAATCAAACTTACCCTCTACCTCTCGGAGGATCGGCCAGCCCCTCATCACAGGGGGTCATTATGAGAATGATGATGAGAAGAAGAAGACCCCCAAGGCCCCCTCCAATGCGGTGTTGCTTGAGTTGATCAATCAACTCACTCGCAAACACTCTAAATTGGAGAAGAAGTACGCCGAAGAGCGACGTGCACGCATGAGCTTACAGGACGACTTTGATATGTTGCGCAATGCAATAATTGTCAAGCTCAAGCGTTTTGCTAAAGCCCTAGGAGATGAAAACCTCTACAATGCACCATGAGCACCTAGGCTTTAGAATAAAATAGGCACATTACTTTTCAATTTATTTATTTATTTATTTCTTCATTGTTTCATTTGATTATTATGTAATATGCCTCTGTTATCATGAATAAAATAAAAGTCTTTAGTATATTAGGGTTGTGTTTTTGTGTTTCCACTTGGTTTTGAATAAAGGTACAGTGTGGGGGCACCCCTCGTCAAAAGATCGATGAAAAACAGAGGGATGCTCTGTAGAACAGTGCACAATAGAATGAAACAGATCATCAGGCGAAAGAACAAGGCCAGAAGGGACACCACCAAGTCGCCCGACCCCACCAGGTCGGCCGACCTGGCCTGGGCTCCTCCTGGCCTCCGCTTCTTCGTGCACGATGGTTCGACTCTCTTATACACTGTTTCAATTGAATCATTATGAAAATAGATTCTGGAATTCAAAACTTAAATAAAAACAACCCTTCACAACTTCCCTATTACATGAATGCTATGATTAACTCACATATATTTTATTCCCTATACTTTCCTGGCTTGTGGATATCTTCTTATAATAGGAATCCATGTCATCTAAGTTATTGCTTTTTGAGATATGGCTTCATCATGAAAGATAATCTTGCTCTATCAAGTACTTGAAATTTATAAAAAGTTTTGAAAAACTCTTTTAGCTTTGCTACGCTTCTCATGAGTTTGAGCGACAACAATTCTACTCATTTTAAGGCATTCCCTTTGAGCTTTGAGTTGTTTCAAAGTTATGTGACCCTTGTTAGAAATATTTCATGTTTTTAAAGTCAAGATCACGTACACTCCACCATGAGATGCTAACCCTTACACTGAGGGCACAGCAAAAACATGCCTTCCATTTTTGTGTTCATGAATAAATACTCCTAAAAGTGGCCTTTCCCTTCAAACAAATAAAGAGAAAAGGTATGGGCTATATGCATAGAAAAAAGAGAGAAAGAAAAGACTTATGCCCAAAAAGACATAAAGCGAAAAAAAGAGAGAAAAGGGAAAGAAGCAATAGCCCATATAAAAAAAGAAAAGAAAAAAGGGAGAAGGTCATAATAATGGAGTACCTTTACATTTCACTTCATATCATACACTTGCACATCTTGACTTGATTACATGACTTGTTTCTGATGTGGATCCTAACTCTGGAATGACAATATAAGCAAAATAGGGTAATGACAATATAAGCAAATTAGGGTATGTATCCAGATAGCTCCACATACAAAGATAAATTTTGGAGAGAATGAGTGTTGTTCCAACCACCAAAAATGATAAATCTAGAGAGAAACTCTTTGAGGAGCAAGGCGATGTTTTCTTTTGCAAAATCTTGAAAACCCAAGTACTTGAAGGTGAGAGTTATCATGACATGAAAAAGGCTATTCCTTTCTGCAATAACCCAAGAAGATATGTTAGCTACCCAGTATACATCCACTAAGCCTGAAAGTTTGGGAATAACCTATATGTTTGTTCATAATCATTCTTGTGATAAAATCTTAGTCTTTACTCGGGATGAGCAAAGGATAAGTGTGCGGGAGCTTGTTGGCGGCTCTTAATGATAAATTTCCACAGCCAACATGGATATAAAAGAATGATAAAAAAATAGACATAGGGTTGTTTACTGACGAATTTCACTAGTTTTGGTGTATATGTACTTGCAGGAACAAAGTGGCAAAAGAAGAGTGTTGGCGATTCTTAATGACAACTTATTACTGCCAACAAAGATATAAAATATGATAAAACAAATAGACATAGGGTTGATTACTAATGAATTCCATGAGTTTTGGTGTATATGTGCTTACAGGAATAAAGTGGCAAAAGTAGAGCCAAAGTGGGCCCAGGACCAGGTCGCCCGACCTACCTTGGTCGGCCGACCTGGGTCCAAGCCCAGTGAGGTCCATTTTCAGCCCAACAGCAAAAAGCACACTCAGGAGTGATCAGGCACGTTGAAATCAAGACGGTGGAAATGGAGAGTTAGGATTGGGCCATGTGGCAAGCACATGAATTCATGGGCCCACATGTCTAACTTAACCGACACATCTTCGCCATTACCCACTGGAAACCGACTACAGGACCCACTGGCAAGAGACACTGATGAAGTGGGGCCGAGGGGCCACATCCCCGGGAGGTCGGCCGACCGGGCCACGCGCCCGAATCGGCACCGCCTTCACCAGTAACTATAAACCGTCACTAGGAGTTCATCTGCGCCGTGGATCATCAAAGACGGTGGATCTGATGGTCGGCCGATCCCCCTTAGTCGGCCGACCTGGGCCCACCTCCGGACCGCCTCAACCGCTGTGAACCGACTCTTAACCGCCTCTCCAAGCTATAAGTAGCTGAGCTCGGGGCAGGGCTAATCATCATCGAGCAGAAGTGAAGATCCAAGGCGAAGCCCTCCTCATATCCAGAGTAGAAATAGGGAGAGAGTGAGGGAGAGTCTGGAGGAGTCCCGGCCTGTCGGCGACTCTCCACCTGTACCTCGACGGATGTGAGAGTAAGTATCCGGGATTCAACTAGTAATTAAGTCTGAGTTATAGATAAGTTAAGTCTCTATTGTGCTTGTGGATTCATTGCTTTATTTATAAAGTATTCTAATCTTTGATCAAGGTTAGGATAGCTGATATTATCTTAGGCGTGGTGCTTAGGTGTATATCTGCCCTCGTTTGCCTCGTAGCCCCACGGATTAGTAGAGGTAGGCGGCAGGTGGTGACAGCCCTGTCCGTCCTTTGTAATCCTCCACGTACGGGTACGGCGTAGAGCTGTTGGCCGGCAATTTCCTAGAGGCCTAGGATACCCGGTGCCTAAAGCAAGCATAGGAGAATTCTCTTAACTATCATCAGAGCCTTAGTGCTAAGTTATCCTCTCTACCCAGCCTTTATATACACTCGATCGATCCGGCTCAGCTTTAGTGATTAGATATACTTTTACGTTCCCTGTGGATTCGATACCTGTTTACTCACGGGTGAAAGCTACTACGACAGCCGTGCGCTAGCGGATTTTGTGTTTGCCACCGCTGGTGTCAACAAGCTTTCTGGCGCCGTTGCCGAGGAACGGTAGCAGTTATCTAAGATCTAAGGTTGCCCGTATATCTTTTATTTTATATTTCTTTTCTATTTCCTTTTTTATCAACCATGAATTCCACCCAAATTCATGTGTTCTCTGCTCCAAAGGGCGAATTATTGGAGCCGCACCCCTCGTCAAATCCTATTTTAACCGATAGCTATGAACTTCGCCCTGCCTTCATAGCTATGGTCCAGGACATATCCTTCTCTGGTGGTGATGGTGAAAACCCATACCGTCACTTGCATGAATTCGAGTTGCTTTGCTCGTGTCTGGTCATATCAGGCATGACGCAGGCAACGATTAGATGGAAGCTCTTCCCGTTCTCTCTCAAAGAGAAAGCGAGGAAGTGGTACGATCACACCGTTGCGCTAACGAACGGTGAATGGGAAAAGTTACGGGACAAGTTTTGTCTTGAATACTTTCCTGTTCACCGGATCTGTGCACTTCGGAAGGAGATCATCAACTTCCAGCAACGAGAGAAGGAAACGATCGCTAAAGCATGGGACCAATTTCAGGACTCATGTCTAACCGGAACAGATCTAGGCTTCCCAGACTACATGCTCATGCAGCATTTTCGGTCTGGGTTGAATAGTGAAGATGCCCGGTACATAGACATAGCAGCTGGAGGTTCATTCCTACACATAACCCCGGCCAGAGCAAAAGAAGTCCTAGCGGCCATCCGAGAGAACAAGACTGAGCAAGACTGAGCAAGAAGACTCACAGATAGAACCCATAGTTTTGCCCAGTCCAATTCCTGAGACCCCATCCGTTGAGGAAGAGGAAACTCAACCTCTCGGATTACCATTTGAGTTCGAGGAAGATCTTTTTGAAGACTTTGGGAATACCTTGAACTACTCAATATGGAAGAAGCCTACGGTAAAGACCCCCTCCATCTATATGGAGAAAGAAATTTTGAACGAAACCGTGAGGGAGCTGATCGCCATCCTAAACACGGAATGGTCGAACGAATCTGAGACTTCTTCCGAAGTTATTCGGATTAACTCACCTTCACAGACCATTCGAGGTTTCATAAGCAAGGTGGCCGTAGACATTCTGTACAACCCGACCGTTGGGCAAACATCATGTCCAGTTCTTTCGCCTACATCCTTGGACGACGTAAAAAGATGGCCCCAACGTCAAGACTTCTTAGAACACCCTCAGGTCGTATTCTCAAGAGTCTCGGCCTAGTACGAGATTTTCTCCTCTCTCACCACGGGATTGAGATGCCTCTAGACTTTTATGTCTTTGAGACATCAGATTTTGACCTCCTTATAGGACATCCTATCGAGGGCCTGCTTCAGGATGTAACCTCAGAAGGAAACCTCCTAGCTAAAGTAGGAAGGAATCTTCTCACTATACCTTTAGCTAGGGTTAAGAACTCCATAGTTGAACCTTTGACAGAACCTAACCCAGCTGAAGAAGTGAAATTCCTACAACATAGTGACCCATTTGAGTCATTCCTCGAAGAGAATGTTCACAATTTTATAGAGAAAGAGGATGACGCTTCTGAGCCACTTGAGACCGAGGAGCCACCTAAGACACACGTTGAGCTAAAACCCTTGCCTGCTGGCCTTCGCTATGTCTTCTTAAATGGAGACTGGGACACCCCCGTCATCATTAGTGACAAGCTATCGCAGGACGAGAGTGATAGACTCATAAAGGTGCTTGAGAAACACCGCTCGGCGTTCGGGTACTCCCTCAAGGACTTGAAGGGAGTAAGCCCTGCACTCTGTACCCATCGCATTCCCATTGACCCAGCTTCTACACCTTCTAGGGAGCCTCAGCGTAGGCTAAATAATGCAATGAGGGAAGTCGTAAAGAAGGAAGTTTTGAAACTTCTACACGCCGGGATCATCTATCCCGTCCCTCATAGTGAATGGGTCAGCCCTGTCTAAGTAGTGCCTAAGAAGGGAGGTATGACCGTCGTAAGTAATGAGAAAAACGAGCTGATTCCTCAGTGTACAAACTGGGTGGAGGATGTGCATTGACTACCGCCGGCTTAACAAGGCAACAAAGAAGGATCACTTCCCGCTCCCCTTCATCGATGAGATGTTGGAGAGACTCGCGAACCACTCCTTCTTCTGTTTTCTTGATGGGTATTCCGGCTATCACCAGATTCCCATCCACCCCGATGATCAAGAAAAGACCACCTTCACTTGCCCCTATGGAACGTATGCATATCGTAGGATGTCGTTCGGATTATGCAATGCGCCAGCATCGTTCCAAAGGTGCATGATGTCCATTTTCTTAGACATGATTGAAGAAATCATGGAAGTTTTCATGGATGATTTTTCAGTCTATGGAAAGACTTTCGATCATTGTCTGCAGAACTTGGACAAGGTACTACAAAGATGCCGAGACAAGGACCTGGTGCTAAACTGGGAAAAGTGTCATTTCATGGTCCGAGAGGGAATAGTGTTGGGACACTTAGTGTCCGAACGGGGAATAGAGGTGGATAGAGCAAAAATAGAAGTCATAGAAAAGCTTCCACCTCCCACCAATGTTAAAGGGATCCACAGCTTCTTAGGTCATGCGGGGTTTTACCGGCGCTTTATCAGAGATTTTTCTCAGATAGCCAGGCCCCTTACTAGCCTCTTAGCCAAGGACGTGCCCTTTGATTTCGATGATGAGTGTTTACATGCTTTCACCATTTTAAAGAATGCTCTCATCTCAGCACCAGTCATTCAACCCCCTGACTAGACGCTACCCTTTGAGATTATGTGTGATGCCAGTGATTATGCTGTTGGTGCTGTCCTTGGACAGACCAAAAATAAGAATCATCATACTATCTCATATGCTAGTAAAACTTTGACAGGAGCTCAACTTAATTATGCTACCACTGAAAAAGAGCTCTTGGCAGTAGTTTTTGCTATAGACAAGTTAGATCTTACTTGGTAGGAGCTAAGGTGATTGTCTACACCGATCACGCTGCTTTGAAATATTTGCTTACCAAGAAAGATGCTAAACCACGCCTTATCTGCTGGATTCTCTTACTCCAAGAATTTGATTTAGAAATTAAAGATAAAAAGGGAGTAGAGAATTCAGTAGCAGATCATTTGTCACGTATGCAGTTTACTGACATGCAGGATCTACCGATAAATGATTTTCTACGCGACGACACCCTACTCAAGGTGACCGCCTCCGACCCCTGGTATGCAAATATTGTGAACTTTATGGTTGCAGGATATGTACCGCCAGGGGAGAACAAGAGAAGGCTGATCTACGAGAGTAGACTCCATCTATGGGACGAACCATACCTGTATAGGGTATGTTCAGATGGCATGCTCAGGCGATGTGTACCAACAAATAAAGCAAGGAAGATCCTTGAGCAGTGCCATGCAGCCCCATATGGAGGTCACTACGGGGCGTTCAGGACAAGGTCAAAGATCTGGCAGAGTGGATTCTACTGGCCCACAATGTATGAGGATACAAAAGAGTTCATTCGACGATGCCAGCAGTGCCAGAAACACGGAGGGATCACCGCAAGAGATGCTATGCCACTCACAAACAACTTACAAGTTGAGCTGTTTGATGTGTGGGGCATTGATTTCATGGGACCCTTTGTCAAATCCTATGACAGTGAGTACATCCTGGTGGCAGTGGACTATGTCTCGAAGTGGGTTGAAGCAATGCCATGTCGAGCCGCTGACTCCAAACACGCGCGAAAGATGTTCCATGAGATCATCTTTCCATATTTTGGAACTCCCAGGATGGTGATCAGTGATGGAGGGTCGCACTTCATCGACAAGACCTTCCGGAAATTTCTAGCAGAACTGGGGGCAAAGCATAACATAGCTACACCGTACCACCCCCAGACAAGCGGTCAAGCAGAAACATCGAACAAACAGATCAAGAACATTCTGCAGAAGACCATGACAGAAATGGGCAAAGGATGGAAGAGCAAGTTGCCAGATGCTCTATGGGCCTACCGAACGGCGTAAAAAACACCGATCGGAATGTCCCCATACCAGTTGGTTTACGGCAAGACTTGCCATTTACCAGTTGAGCTAGAGCATCGGGCGCACTGGGCCATAAGAAAGTGGAACATGGATTTGCCAGCAGCCCAGCAGATGAGAAGGATGCAACTATCAGAATTGGAAGAGTGGAGAGACAAAGCATACCACAGTGCCAGAATCTACAAGGACAGAACCAAGAGATGGCACGACAAGAGGATCAAGTTGAAGGAGTTCCACCCTGAGGATAAGGTATTACTCTTTAATTCCAGGGTGAAGCTTTTTGGACATGGAAAACTTCAAAGCAAATGGGAAGGACCATTCGTTGTGGTGGAGACTTCATCGCATGGGGCAATCACACTCCAAGATGATGAAGGTAACCTCTTCAAGGTAAATGGTCAACGTTTAAAAGTTTTCTTTGAGCCTGATAAAGTAGATGAGGAATTTGACGTGATCAATTTGGTCATGGATGATTCCCATTTATAATTACACCTCATGTTAAATCCTTAACCCCTAGCACATGAATGCACACATTCTGGGGTTTAGTGGACCTATCACGTAGTGCACAAAAAAGAAAAGGGCGACCGGGCTCAAGGCCAAGTCGGCCGACCTGACCAGGTCGGCCGATTTGATCCTAAGCCCGATCAGCCCTATCTTCTGCCAACGTTCTTCTCTAACGTCTCTGAAGCCGTTCTGCGGTGGACGAGCGATTCCAACTCTGATTGATCCGAGAAGAGGGTTAGCCTATCTTTAAAATTTCACCCATCCTCTTCTTCCCTCTCATCTGAGTTCTTCCTCGCCTCCATTCTGAAATCACCAGGCCACACCTCCCAATTCTCCATCAATGGCCGGAAAAAGCCACCCCAAATCCCGATCAACCTTTGATCTAGATGGAGAGCCCACTCCGGCCAACCAATTGGTGCCCACCAACCTGGAGCAAGCCATGGCCGTAGTTGTCACCCCTCTGGCCAGCATCCCACCAGAGGAGGATGCGAGAGGCCGCACCAGGGGGTCGATCGATGTGCTTGGTCGGCCGACCGGCCCTGGTGGCCCCTCACGTTCTTGCTCGGCGGCACGGTCTCAGTCCCCGAGGAGGATCCAGAGGCGTGATGCACGGGCATCAAGCCCGTACAGAAGGCCGACAACGGGGCAATTGACCCCAAAGAAGGCGCCGGCGGCCGCTCCAATCAAGGGGGATGGACTCCCCAAGCTTCAACCAGGGGAGAAGCTGAAGGAGGTGGTCAGGAATAAGTGGGAGGACGTCGTGGCATATCATTATACGTCCGATGTGTCCATCTACTCTCCTGCCAGCACCCCAGAGCCACGTTTCTGGGTCTTCGGGGAAAGGAAACCCGGTGGTGGCTATGGTAAGGGGCTGTTCCCTCCCCTCACACCTGAGGAGAGGAAGGAGTTGGAGGAGTCGGTGGAATCTTCACCCGCCGGCAAGATCAAGAGGCATATTAAGCCTCCTCCAATTCGCAGGCCTGGGGGCCAATTTGAGAGTGATGATGAAGAGAAGGTCCCCAAGGCTCCCTCCAATGCTGAGTTACTAGAGTTGATTAATCAACTCGGTCGTGACCATGCAAAGTTGGAGAAGAAGTTCGCTGAAGAGCGACTTGAGCGCATAAGTCTTCAAGACGACTTTGATATGCTTCGCAAATCAACAGCCGTGAAACTTAAGCGCTATGCCAAGGCTACTGGGGATGAAAATCTCTATAATGCACCCTAGATACCCTAGGCCTTAGATTAGGATAGGCACATTAGTTTCCCTTCTATTCATTTATTTCATTTATTTCTTTTGATTATCTTGTAATGTGCCTCTGAATTGATGAATAAAATAAAGTGTTTAGCATATTAGGATTGTGTTTTCTTTTTTGTTTCCACTTGTTTTGAGTGAAAGGTACAAGTGTGGGGGAAAACGCAACAGGAAACAGAGCGATCCAACGCGAAACAGAGAACATCAGAACGCAACAGAGCAGCACGAGAAAGATCTGAACCAGGGGAGTCACCCCCAGGTCGCCCGACCCCACCAGATCGGCCGACCTGGCTTGGGTCCCACCTGACCTCTGTTTCTTCCTGCACGCTGGTTTGGTCATCCTAAACTCTATTTCAGTTGAATACTTGCAGAACCTGATCAAGGAATTTAAAAACTTAATAAAATCAACCCTTTGTATCTCACCATCACTTGGAAGTTCTTATTAGCTTACATATATTTTATTCCCTGTACCTTTTGGCTTGTGGAAATCCTCATATTTATGGGAACTCATGTCAACTAGGTTATTGCATTTTGAGATATGGCTTTAATATGAAAGATACTTTTGCTGTTTGAGTACTTGAAATTTATGAAAAGTTTTAAAACTTTGTACCTTGCTATGCTCCGCATGAGTTTGAGAGACAAACACTTACAAATATGATCAAACTTTACCTTTGAGCTTTGAGTTGTTTCAAGTCTTGTGACCCTTATTAGAGATATTTCATGTTTTTAAAGTCAAGATCATGTACACTCCACCATAAAGGCTAAATCCTTACACTGAGGATGAAGCAAAACATGCCTTTGTCACATGGTCATGAAAAAAATAATACTCCTGGAAAAACGACCCCTCTTCCCAAAATTAAAATAGAAAGAAGATATGGGCTAAATGCATAGAAAAATAAAGAAAAGAAAAAGACTCATGCTAAAAGAGCATTGAGTAGAAAAAAAAAGAGAGTGCAATAGCCCATATCCAAAAGAAAAAGAAAGGGAAGAAAGGTCAAGACAAAGGAGTATCGTTACATGTCCACCTCATATCACACACTTGCACATCTTGACTTGAATACATGACTTGTCTCTGATTTGGATCCAATCCTTGGAATGACAACATAAGTAAGAAAAGGTATGTATCTTAAGAGCTCCACTTATAAAGTTCTATTTTGGAGAGTATGAGTGTTGTCCAACCACCATGATCATACAGAGAGAAACTCTTTGAGGAGCAAGGCATAGGTTTTCTTTGCAAAATTTCAAAACCCCAAGTACTTGAGAGTGAAATGTATCATATCATAGAAAATACTGTTCCTTCCTGCAATAACTCAAGAAGACATGATAGCCACACATATCATTTCACTAAGCTTGAATGTTTGGGAATAACCTATATGTTTGTTAATGATCTCCATGATGAAGCTTAACTTTACTCGAGGGCGAGTAAAGGATAAGTGTGGGGGAGCTTGTTGGCGATTCTTAATGACAACTTATTACTGCCAACAAAGATATAAAATATGATAAAACAAATAGACATAGGGTTGATTACTAATGAATTCCATGTGTTTTGGTGTATATGTGCTTACAGGAATAAAGTGGCAAAAGTAGAGCCAAAGTGGGCCCAGGACCAGGTCGCCCGACCTACCTTGGTCGGCCGACCTGGGTCCAAGCCCAGTGAGGTCCATTTTCAGCCCAACAGCAAAAAGCACACTCAGGAGTGATCAGGCACGTTGAAATCAAGACGGTGGAAATGGAGAGTTAGGATTGGGCCATGTGGCAAGCACATGGATTCATGGGCCCACATGTCTAACTTAACCGACACATCTTCACCATTACCCACCGGAAACCGACTACAGGACCCACTGGCAAGAGACACTGACGAAGTGGGGCCGAGGGGCCACATCCCTGGGTCGGCAGACCTCCCCAGGTCGGCCGACCTGGCCACGCGCCCGAATCGGCACCGCCTTCACCAGTAACTGTAAACCGTCACTAGGAGTTCATCTGCGCCGTGGATCATCAAAGACGGTGGATCTGATGGTCGGCCGATCCCCCTTAGTCGGCCGACCTGGGCCCACCACCGGACCGCCTCAACCGCTGCGAACCGACTCTTAACCGCCTCTCCAAGCTATAAGTAGCTGCGCTCGGGGCAGGGCTAATCATCATCGAGCAGAAGTGAAGATCCAAGGCGAAGCCCTCCTCATATCCAGAGTAGAAATAGGGAGAGAGTGAGGGAGAGTCTGGAGGAGTCCTGGCCTGTCGGCGACTCTCCACCTGTACCTCTACGGATGCGAGCTACTCAGTAAGTATCCGGGATTCAACTAGTAATTAAGTCTGAGTTATAGATAAGTTAAGTCTCTATTGTGCTTGTGGATTCGTTGCTTTATTTATAAAGTATTCTAATCTTTGATCAAGGTTAGGATAGCTGATATTATCTTAGGCATGGTGCTTAGGTGTATATCTGCCCTCGTTTGCCTCGTAGCCCCACGGATTAGTAGAGGTAGGCGGCAGGTGGTGACAGCCCTGTCCGTCCTTTGTAATCCTCCACGTACGGGTACGGCGTAGAGCTGTTGGCCGGCAATTTCCTAGAGGCCTAGGATACCCCGGTGCCTAAAGCAAGCATAGGAGAATTCTCTTAACTATCATCAGAGCCTTAGTGCTAAGTTATCCTCTCTACCCAGCCTTTATATACACTCGATCGATCCGGCTCAGATTTAGTGATTAGATATACTTTTACGTTCTATGTGGATTCGATACCTGTTTACTCACGGGTGAAAGCTACTACGACAGCCGTGCGCTTGCGGATTTTCTGTTTGCCACCGCTGCTGTCAACAAAGAGCAAAAGTGGGCCCAGGGCCAGGTCGCCCGACCCCACCAGGTCGACCGACCTGGCCCAGGCCCAACCTAGCCCATCTTTCCTCCATGCAGAAGAAACACACCTAGAAAAGATCCAAACCATTGATTCAATGACGGTTCAAACCAAGGGCAAGAGATGAGCTACCCATGGATTGAAGGGCCCACATCTAAACTCAAACGCACTCATTTCAAGCGTACCCACCTGGAACCCACCTCAGGGCCCACAGAGCAGTCACTCAGAACAGTCTGGGCCCGAGAGGCGGCAACTCCAGGTCGGCCGACCCCCCTAGGTCGGCCGACCTGAGCTCGCGCCTAAAATGGTCCTCCCTTGACCCATAACTTCCAACCACCTTCAGGAGCAGATCCAAGCCATGCACGACTTAGGACGGTGGATCCTAGGGTCGGCCGACGCCACGGGATCGGCCCACCTAGGCCCACCTCCAAACCGCCTTAGCTTCCTCGTACCGACTCCAAACCGCCTCGACAAGCTATAAATACTTGAGTCCGGGGCTGAGCAAACCATCATCGAGCTGGAGTGAAGATTCAAGGCGTAGCCCTCCTCTTATCTTAGAGTAGAAATAGAGAGAGAGTGAGGGAGAGTCTGGAGGAGTCCCAGCGTGTCGGTGACTTTCCACTTGTACCTCGACGGATGCGAGCTTCTTAGTAAGTATCCAGGGTTCCAACAAAATATTTAAGTCTGACTTATAAAAAGTTGAGTTCTTTATTTTGCTTGTGGGTTCGTTTTTTTATTTATAAAGTATTCTAATCTCTGAGCAAGGTTAGGATAGTCAATATTATCTTAAGCATGGTGCTTAGGTACTTATCTGCCCTTGTTTGCCTCGTAATCCCACGGATTAGTAGAGGTAGGCAGCAGGTGGTGACAGCCATGTCCGTCCTTTGTAATCCTCCACATTCGGGTACGGCGTAGAGCTGTATGCCGGCAATTTCCTAGAGGTCTAGGATACCCCGGTGCCCAAAGCAAGCATAGGAGAACTCCCTTCGCTATATTCCCAGCTTAGTGCTAAGTTATCCTCTCTACCCAGCCTTTATATAAACTCGATCGATCCGGTCAACTTTAGCGATTAGACAGTATCCTCACATTCCCCGTGGATTCGATACCTGATTTACTCTCGGGTGAAAACTACTTTGACAGCCGTGCGCTTGCGGACTTTCTGTTTGCCACCACTGGTGTCAACAGTACCTTAACTAGCCTATATTTTTACTCATATTACCCATGAAGAAACTTATCTATCTTTGCAGTTTATTACACAATAGAATTTCAAAAAGGTGGCCTACCACATGATCATATTATTATATGGTTGGCAAAAGAAGCACCTTGGGATGCTACAATGACAGATACCTTAATCTCAGCTCAACTGTCAGATCGTACAATTGATCCAATTGGATATGATGTTGTTTCATCATTCATGGCACATGGACCTTGCGGCGCTCTCAGAACATATTCATCATGTATGTCTGAAGGAAAATGCTCAAAATTTTACCCTAAGAAATTTTGTGAGTAGACCACTATCCTTGAAAATGGTTTTGCCCAGTATGCCCGACCTAATAATGGATTAGTTGTCACAAAAAATGGATCGATATTGACAACAGATTTGTTCCTCGCAATGTAGATTTGTTAGTCAAGTATGAAGCTCATATAAATGTAGAGCGAGTTAACCATGATGGTATGCACAAATATCTTTACAAGTATGTGACAAAAGGGTTGGATTGTGCTCGAATTGGATTCCAAAGTAATCCTTCTGCTCCGACCTCATCAAGTAACACAATCAATGAGATAAACAATTATCTGGAATGTCGCTATGTAACACCGAATGATGCAGCTTGGAGATTGCTTCAGTATGACATTCACTATACACACCCATCTGTAGAGCGTCTACCTGTTCATCTACCTCTTGAAAATAATGTTGTTTTTACAGAAGAAGATGATCTTGAAGAAGTCATTGAAGACCCAAACAATTTAAAAACTAAAATGACTAGATGGTTGGAGGCCAACAACAAATATCCTACATTACGGGATTGCACTTATACTGAATTTCCTGAACACTTTACATGGCATTCAAATGGAAAATATTGGGATGTACGTCGTGGATTGCACAATAAGATTGGACGTATAGCTCAAGTTAACCCTGTACTGGGAGAACCTTATTATTTACGCATGCTGCTCCACATTGTCAAAGGTGCAACATCTTTCCTCGAAATTCGAACTATCACAGAATATGAATATCCAACCTTTTGTTCAGCATGTGAATCTTTAGGTCTCCTTGGAGATGATCAAGAGTGGTGTCATGCTCTCAATGATGCTGCACAATGGGCCTCCCGTTACCAGTTAAGACAACTTTTTATCACATTATTGTTATTTTGTGTAGTAACAAATTCTAGAAGGCTTTTTCATGACCATTCACCAAATATGAGCGAGGATATTAGATATCGCATGAATAGAAACTCTTCCATTCTAGATAGCTCAACTGCAAACCTCTTTGTGAATTCTTCCCTCCTCTTTGAGTTGGACAAATTGCTAAGAGATGCTGGATATTGTTTATCTCATTTCAATTTACCAATCCCAGATAATATTGGTAGTGCTTCCACAAACAATAGACTTATGTTAGATGAGCTTAGCTATGATGTTACTACCTTGGCAGCATCTGTAGCTAATGATATTCCTAAGCTAAATAACAACCAGAAGAGTGTTTTTGATGCCATTTGCAATTCTGTCATGACTAATGAAGGCCGAACATTTTTTGTATATGGGTATGAAGGAACCGGTAAGACATTCTTATGGACAACTTTGTTGAACTTCATAAGAAGCAAAGGAAAGATTGCGCTAGCTGTTGCATCATCAAGTATTGCAGCACTCTTACTTCCAGGTGGCCGGACGCCACATTCCCGTTTCAAGATCCCTCTGGACATACGTGAGAATTCTATGTGCAGCATAAAAAAACACACATTTGTCAGAACTTATTCAGCAAACATCTCTTATTATTTGAGATGAAGCACCGATAAATCATAGACATTGTTTTGAAGCATTAGATCGCACCCTCAGAGATCCTTTCAGATATGAATCCCACTGCTCAACATACACAATTTGGTGGTATAATTGTTGTGCTTGGTGGAGATTTTCGGCAAACTCTTCCAGTTATCCAAAATTCAACAAAGCACTAGATATTAAAAGCTTGCATTGTCAATTCATATTTATGGCAGAAGTGTAATGTCCTGCAATTAACTGAAAATATGAGACTACATTCAAGAAGCCTTTCACCTTTAGAGAGAGAAGAACTACGCGTGTTTGCAGAGTGGTTACTTAGAGTTGGTGGTGGTACAGAACCTTACATTCATATCCAAAATGAGCCTTATTATATAAAGATTCCCCAGTCTTTACTTCTACCACAAGAGTGTAGAGATCTTGATGGTTTGATTTCTTTTGTGTACATATCTGGGTGTGATCCAGCTAATACTTCATCCTATTTTTGTGATCGTGCAATTCTAGCTCCAACAAATGAGGTGGTTTCAGACATAAACAACAAAATGATTGATCAACTAACAACTAGCGAAATGTCATTCTAGAGCTCACACTCAATAGATGATAGTTGTGCTAACCACTCTACTTTGGAGGCATTATATCCCACTGAGTTCCTGAACACATTATCAATCAATGGGCTTCCAGAACATGTGCTACATTTAAAAATGGGTGTTCCGATAATGCTCCTGCAGAATCTTGATCCCTCTAGAGGCCTTTGCAATGGGACCAGATTAATTGTAATGCAACTTACAACTAGAGTAATTGAAGGTGAAATAATCACAGGAAAAGCAAAAGGGACGAAAGCATACATTCCTTGCATTGTTACAACATCAAATCAATCCAGATGTCCTTTTAAATTGAGACGTCGCCAGTTCCCTATATGGCTTCCTTATGCCATGACCATCAATAAGAGCCAAGGGCAAACTCTCAGCACAGTTGGAGTATATTTGCCATCTCCTGTCTTCTCACATGGCCAATTATATGTTGCTTTCTCACGAGTTACTTCACCAAAGGGTTTGCGGGTTTTGATCGAAAATAGTCCTCCTTCATTTGAGGATTGTACACATAATGTAGTATATACTGAGGTTTTCTCTCACATAACCAGTGGAAGAAATTAAACTAATGAAGTATCTATATCAAATACAATTCTGGATACCATGCATGTGTTCCTTACATCTTCACTTTACCATGTTATAATTTTTTTCTCAGATATGGCGTAATCTTTTCATGTTATACTCCATATTAAAACTCTGCTACCTTTTCATGTTTCTTACAGGCCAGAATCATGAGCTCAATGAAAAAGCTTGAAGATATTACTTTAGGACAGCAAAACTGCAAGATCCTAGGTCGCCTCACAAGACTATGGGATTCCAGAAATATGAGATCCAACTCTCGAGATTCCCTCATCTGTATTGGTGAGATAATAGTTGATGAAAATGAAAGTATTATTTTCTTTAAGTTTCACATTACTCCACATTTCTTGATTAAAATATTAAAACCTTTGAGTTCTATTCTATACAGGGAAAAATGGTGCAAATTACTGTCCCAAAAAAACTTGAGAAACAGTTTCGACCTTTACTTGCTCAAGGCCAAGGAGATGTCCATATATTTACAAATCTTAGTGCTGTTGACACCAAACAAAGGACATACATCTATCACCATCAAAACTACATGCTCATGTTCTAGCCCACCTCAAAGGTCCATCATCTTGACTCGCGGCGAGGTAACATTCCCCGCTCTGCATTCAATTTGTGCCCATTTGATCAGTTGTCATCAAAAGACATTACATCGATGCCACTTCTAGGTATTGCCAAGTTTTCCATCTATTTTTATAATAAAAATATCATATGTCTTACACACACTCCTTACAGATTTAATAGGAGTTATCAACCATATCGGACCACATGAATTTGCTAGCGCAACATCAAGTAAAAAATTCCGAAAAGTCAAGATTCGAGACCAAGTGTATGTACCTTCATATAGTTTACTTATGTTTGATAGCAGTTTTTCTATACATAATTCATTACAAGTTAATGGTACCGGGGTTCAAGACCAAGATTATGTACCTTCACACAGTTTGCTTATATTTGATAGCATTTTTTCTATACATAATTCGTTACAAGTTAATGGTACTAGGGAACAAACACAAGAAGTACAGCTTTGGGGCAAACATGGTGAATCATTTGACGAGGCTGGTGTCCTTGAAAAATCTAAGCAGGGGATCATCGTAGAAATATTTGCTGGCTTAACTGCAGGAAGCTTTAAAGGTCAATAAAAATCTTATATATGCTCTCTGAACTAAATAGCAACGATGTGACTATTCATTTTCTAATGGAACCTTAACTTTTCAGGAGTAACACAAGCATCATCAAGTTCTGCAACACAAATATTCATTGACTTAGACATTCCTGAAATTGCCAAATTCCGTGAAAGGTTTCTTCCAATAAAACAACATATTACCTTTGCTTTCTATCTACTTTTGCAACAAAACACTCATAGCTAATAAATTTTACAGCTACAAATGGGAAGCTCCACCTTTGCAGCAGCATGTACCTCAAGTACTTCAGTTATCTCCAATCCAAGCAGCTGGCCAAATATACACAATCAACCAAATAACTGAACTACCAACATCCTCTTTTCAGGGACCAAAACTCTTACATTCTATAACAAATTCTATAAAAAAATTATCTGGCTTTTCGCATTATACATGCCAAGATATACTACAAAAGCATCTAACGGTTTTGTTTGCTCGACATAAAAAGGGAGGTGCGACATACAGCTACATTGCAAAAATATCTGCCATAGTACCATCGACAAAGTGGTATTACAAAGTATGTCAAAGTTGTAAAGTGGGCTATGGCCGCATTTCAGAAGACCCAAGATGTGATTGTCCAACTGCACAGCCAATGCCAATGTAAAAAGCTTCCTTCTACCTCACTCTCCTGTAATAAAATTTTATTCATGCACCGTATTTCATACACAACTAACATTTATTTTCCAAATGGCCTATCTAAATGTGTGTGTTTCATCCCTCTCTCTCTCCAACATTTATTTTCCATGGCCTTTTTGACGAGTCTTGGTAATTCCAATAGATCTCTCTCTTAGTTTGACAATATTTTGGATATAATGTTTTGCTAGGATTGTTTTTACCTACCAAGCTCCACAAAAGCCTCACACTTTCATACATGAGTAGGATAGGTTGAGAATAATCTAGTATAGGCTTGAGTGACTTGACGAGATGAGTGTTTCCATGAGCTTTTGCAAGAGAATCTCACTTATGTTGGATATGCATTTTTTTGAAAATTCTTCACGATGGAACAAGTTAACGGTTTGAAGTTCACTTAAGTTTAAGAGCATTTCATTTATTTATTACTATGGCTTGTTCTTTATTGCTAGTCTATCTTCCATAATGAAAAAGAAGCCGGTCACAACTTGAACTTTAAAGCTAAATTCTTAAGAGAGAGCAATATGTCTTGTTATGTATGACTAAATGCAGGGATGACATTGAAAGGCAACGCTGATTTCCCTTTACACAAGAATTGACTTACTCAAGGACGAGCAAGGTTTAAACATGAGGGATTGTTGGCTGTCGTTAGTGGTACACTTTTAGTGCTATTTAGGTGGTGTTTTTGGACCAATTCATATACTAACCCGCCACTTGGCACTTGAAATAACCCCATTTTCGCATGCGTGTTGTATTTTGGAGCATATTATGTTTCTGCAAGAAATACAATATAAATGGAGGGTTTTTGTACAACTCGGAATTGGGCCCAGACTTTGGACGATGAAAGACACAATCACCAACTTTGGACTATAGGCCTGCAAGAGATGCTGAGCTTGTATGAGCCATATCTGCTTCATCTTAAGTCCGATGGGGGCAAACTATATAAGAAAATTGCACAGCTCGAAAAGATGTACAACTTTCGTGCGGAGCGCTCGGGCGTTTGAAGCCTCTAGGGGGTGTGGGCTGGCTGGCCCAAGTTGTTTTTGCACTGCCTCGGCCTTCCCTTTGAGCTAGGGTTTTCTCGGACTATTTATAGCTCCAATACCAGAAGGCACGCGAAGCCATTCACCAGAATCCGCCGAACAAGATGAGGAAGAGAGATTAGAAGAGTTCACCACGATGATCAATGCCGGTGAAGAAGATCAAGGAGGACCTCAAGCCGTCAGTCTAGGGGGTTCCTCTCCCATCTCACCGCCATGTTCGGTGACAACGTTCCTCGGAGTCTCCATCACCCTCTTGTGCTTCAATCTTTGTAAGATGATGGGGTAATGCCTCCGTTCGTCCCTAGGGTTAGATGGATCTATGATTTGTAATCTCTACGTGCACATTATGCCTATCAATGCTTCATGGTCTATGTCATTGCAATGCTTTATTAACATATGGGAGTGCTTTGTTCTTGATCAACATATGTCCTTAGTAGGGTTTGTGGTAATCATGGTGATTAGCTTAACTCTATGGATGCTTTGTCATGGATGTGTTAGCGAGGTGGTTGACTACCCTTGTGTAGTGACAGTATGCAAGAGGGAAAAGATCAAGCGAGCACATAACCGCTATGATGCTAGGAAGGTAACACCCATTTGTGTAGTAGATGCATATTCATGAGAACCTAGACCCTAGGGAGGGAACACTTATCTATCTTTGTTTCTCTCTTGTATCAACCTTTGTTACTTAGTTTGATCTTAGATTAATCTATTTAGTTTGTCATCTCTCTACAAAACCATATTACTTGCTTAGTTAGTAAGAAGTAAGAGCCAACATCCCACTTGTTCCACGGATTGATAAACCTTGGGGGAATACTCCAAGGGAAAAGCTACCAACGATCCGTGCGCTTGCGGTTCACGAATTGACGCGTCTAAGGGCCGTCAACATCGGGGATCCTAGCCCCAAACTAAGGGAAGGCAACTCTGGTATGACTCCCATAGGGCTTGTACTCGACCTTGTAGGGTTCCCAGTCAGCAGACAAAAAGTTGACTCCAGCAGCAAGACCTTCCTCAATTAGGTCACGACTGCTGCTCACTTGCGAAGCAGAGTGAAAGGCTTGCTAACATTTCTTGAAACCCTTGCTTCACGCATTGGATACGGGCATGACATAAAGACAAGAGGCTCAACCTTGCCATGCAAAGGGTAAGCCAATTTCCTCATCCCATCATCCAGAGTAACATCCATTGAAGGGACCTTCATGTAGAGCCAATAGCTCTGCCAATCCTTGCCCCATTTGTTCCTTTGAGCAAAGGAGAGTTTGACCTTCACAAAAGAAGAACCATGGCGACACCAGTGAAGGTGACACAACCAAAATCGGTCTTGTCACCGTCAACTTCGACAAACTTGCTCTGGTTGTGACCCTCATACAAGCGAAGAAAGCCATCAACATTAATCCGAGCGTCATTAGTCTTCACCGCCCAAAAGAAGCGAAGCAAATGAGTGATAGCTTTAGGCGTCAGGTGGTGCAGTCTCAACCCGTAAGGAGATAGCATCCTGAATAACATTGTCGATGGGCATCCTGAGCCCTACAAGGAAAAAGTCATAAAAGACAACAGCTTCGTCCTTCTCCGGTGTTGGAATAATTTCATCACCGGGTGCACAACCGTGTCCCTTGAGAAAGTAATCTTTGCTCTCATAGAAAGGAATAACTTCTTTGGTTACCCTAGATTTTCCAAAAACAAGAGTTTTTGGCTTCTTCGAGGAGTCGACGAGATCGTCGGGATCTGCATCCACATTACTCGGACTTTCTTCGTCATCGTCGTCAACCTCCTCTTCGATGCCCTCGTCATCGCCTTCATGTATGTCCTTAGCAATATCTTCAACATGAGTACTTTGATCTTTGATCTGCTAAGCAAGCTGATCAACTTCTTCTTGACTCATCTCAGCACGAGAAGGAGAACTGCCTTCGGTAGCCATAAAAATGAAGCAAGTTGAACAACAAAGAAAAACCAAGACTGTAGCACAAAATTACAAGCAATAAGCAATTAATGAAGACAATTTTATTATCAAAAGTCATTCATAACAAAAACATTTTTGAAAGAAATACTAATACCTGAATAACACAAAATGATGAAACTAGTCGAGCTCAAGACAGCGAAGGCGGAAGCTTAAAAACAAGCAACCCAGGCAGTCAGAACAAGTGAAGGTAAATCACTTTACCCACCCTTCGGTCCTTTATATAGGGGGGTAAAAAATATGGCTGTTAATGACCTCAAGAAAAGAACCATCATAGGCAGTTCGAAATAAAATACATAATAATAATCAAAGAAACATGTAATGAATCCAAAAATAAAAACGAAGATAAAGACACGAAGCTAAAACTGAGCAAAAAACACGACTCGATTTTTTCTCCAACGGGAGGAGGCGTTTCTCGGGCAGGCGAAAGCAATCCTGATGTTCGAGCATTTCGGCCTATTGGAGAAAGCCCTCGTCCGCGAGGGGCTACTGTTGGGGGATTGGCCTACCAAGAAACTGCTCCATAGTAGATCTGGTATCTACCATCATGTGCTTACCTTCGCTGTAATAAAAGATAGGCTAATTGCCTTCTTTGTGGATCCAAGATGGCACGCAGTTTGTCACCTTCGGATAATAATAACATGGGTTTACATGGAGCGAAGGCGATCTCGAGCTCTGATTCAATTGAATACATGGGGCTTTCCTTCGTCCTAACATTTGATAGGTCCGTACTTGAGCGATAAGAGTTTCAGTGCTCGGCGGAAGAGAACAACCTGCGTCCGAAGTAAAATCGGGCGACGAAGACGTTTGAAGCCTCCAATGTTGAAGAGAAGCCAAGAGGGATTAGGTCAAGCTTAGCATTGACAGTCAAACCGTTCACACCATGAGATGGAAATGTACCATTATACCCCCAGTTTATCCAAGTTGTATAGTCGTAAGGATGATGCCTGGTTTTCAGGGGTATAAGTGGGATGTAAAAATGTCTCTTGGGATCCCTATAAAAGGGAGCCCTCACCAACGTGTAAGAGGCAGATTCCCGATAATACTGTTGATGAGTAATATATTATTGCTTGTCTCTTCTTCTTTGTCTTAGCTATTGTTTGTGCATTTCGCCTTCTGCCATATCACAACAGCGATAGGCTGGGAAGATTGAGCCAGCTCAAGGAGCTTGCCCTTGGGAGCAGAGAGTTTTTGAATAGTCATGTGCTCCATGGGAACCAAAAGGATAAAGTAAGAAAAAGGTTAAAATAAAGGATACATGAGTGAATTAGGTTGAGAAACTAAAACAACTTTTGTTCCCCGGCAACGGCGCCATAAATGCTTGTCGGTATTTCTTACGATTACGAATATGATTCACAAGCGCACGCAATTACCGTTGTAGCACTTCACCCAGGAGTAAGGGTATCGTGATTTCACGGGGAACGAAATTGTAAAGAACCTTAGCTGGTTCAACCCCAAGACGAAGGAAGAAAGGATGCCTGGGGTAGCACGGTGGTCTAACGGATTGAGCTTAAGGCTGGATAAACTAAGCTGCGAGGCATGAGCTTCGGGCACTGGTTTACCCCTGGTTTCCCAAGGGTCTCCAGCCAACAGCTCTACGCCGAACCCAGACAGGGAGGAGTACAAGGAAAGGACAGGGCTGTCACCACCTGCCGCCTACCTCTCAATACTGTGGGGCACGAGGCAAACGAGGATAACCTATGTCCCAGACACCACGTCTAAGAGATGGGTTACTACTCTAGTTTCCGCCACAAAACTAGAGCACTCGCTACAAGAACGGACAACGAACCCACGCGTACTTCACAACAAAGAATAACTGAACCCGAATGTTTACCACCGAAGACAACTCTAGAAACTTACTCCAATGAGGTTCATCTCCGAAGAGGTACAAGCTAGGAGAGGGCCGAGCTCAAGCTCTTCCCTAGACTTCGCCTCAAGAGCTCCCTACACTACGCTATAGAGTAGCTCTAGCCTAAAGGGTCCTCTTTTTTCTCTTCTTGTCTTATGTTGTGTGTTGACGAAGGCATCCTACCCCCTATTTATACTAGGGCAGGATGGTTCCCGAGGGTCTTTGGATGGAAACACCTCGTGGGCGCGAAGAGAGAGACGGGGGAAGTGTTGGCGCCAACGGACCCCGTCCAGGTTTGGCCGAACCTGGCGGTCCGCCGACCCTGGGCGAGGGATTTTCCCGCGCGCGCCTTCCTCTGGTGTGTGACATGTGGGTCCAGGGTCCCATCTGAGGTCGGTTTCCGTGGGTTTGGCCCATGTATGACTAGTGAGTGGGCCCTTCTTGATCTTCTGTGCTCAGCTGAATGTGTTCTTTGTGTGTTCTGAGCACATTTCGCCCCTAATCCGCTTATTCCTACGAAGTCATGACATTTCACCAAAACTAGTGGAACAAGTTAGAATAAAGCCCTACTCCTAGTTTGGTGCTGGCCATGTTATGATAAAAGAGGGAATTAGTTGATAGAAATTGACGTGTAAGCACCGTCAACAACAAGCATGCAAAGATCACCATAAAAGCACATATGCACTCGACCCCTGCAGGAACTTCCACTCTCACCTTCCTCATGGTAAGAAGATCCGGGTCTACAGCAGCTATTGGAGAGAGGAAGGAGGGAATGCTAGTTCCGTTGTTTGGTCAGGTTCTGAATGTATTGGCAAAGCAGTGGCACAGAATTTATAGGAGTTTGGGATGGTGTATAGACCAAGTTCACGGTCTGCTTCTTTTGTGTCACATGCAAGAAGCACATCACATGGATTGAATGGCCCACAGGTGTGTTTCTTTAGTGAGACTGCAACAAGCACACTACACGAATTGAATGGCCCACAGGTGTGTTCCTTCAGTGAGACTGCAAGGAACACAACGCACGGATTGAATGGCCCACATGTCTGCTTCTTTCTATGCCACTGTAACTAGCCCAACACACGACTTGCAAAACTGAATGATATGGTGGAGCAGAGTATCACACAAGATAGAAAACTAAACATCAAGAGTATAATACAAGTACAAGTAGATCGAGAGTACATAGTGAAAAACTAAATGTGGCCTCTCTTGGCCACCTTTGGCCTGCCCCTCCTAGCTACCTGCTACACGGCCCTCATGCGGTGCGCAGAGTACGTAAGGGGGTCAGGTGGCGCCACCTAATGACTCGTCCGGCCAGCATCCGGAGGAGGTGTCGCGAACCCGGCTGCGAGACCTGTGTAGGAGCAGCAGGGGCGTCTCCAAACTGCGAAAGGCCTATCTCCTCCTGTAACGCTGGTCCCTGTCCAAACCAACTGGCGAAGTCGGACGGGACGGTCCTTTGGGTCCCTGCAGCCACCTCCTTAACTATGTCATTGGGTGTCCCGCCTGAAGCGTATGCTGCATGATAAACATGATGTTAGTACTTTAGCAAGCGGTTTAGTTGAATTATATTGATCAGTTACGTGCCCACCTAAGCCCTGGATGGCTGGCACACCGGATGTTGACGCACCTCCCATGGTCATCGTAGCTTGCCCTGTCACATCACACGTTAGTCGACAACACAAGTATATAAGGAAGGATGTTAGCAATAAATCAGGGAAACTATGCTCTACTTGTGCTGTAGAAAGCTGCTTGCCTCGGCGTGTAAGTGGGTATCCTCGTCGCAGTGGGCAGAACTGGACAAACTATGGACGGACCTGCTCCCATTGGAGGAAAGGGTGGCCGTGATGAGCTCGACATGGCACAGTACGAACTACCAGTCGACGCTGAGCTGGAGGACGAGGCAGGGTGGCGTGGAATGAATGCAGCGTCATCCGGCCTGCATGAGACCGCATGTAGGAACCTCATGAGAAGGTGCAGAATCTTGTTGTACGTCGCCTCGTGCTCTCTAGCCATCATGAAGTCCACCTTGGCACGGCTCCTCGCCGCTGTAGCGTTGATATCAGCGAGTACGTCGTACTGTAAAATAAGTAAGATGGTGACACATATACGGTAATAACATGTGAAAGAAGTATGATGCAATAACTAACTGCAATCCCGTAGTTTGAGTCGCGTCGGACAGGGTACGTAGTCATAACCTACGGCGGTGCCAAAGGTGCCTACAGCGGATGTACATGACTTGAACTCAGGTCCACGGCTAGTACCACTGCAGGTATACTGCGAAGGCCTCGTCCGAGTGCGGTCGGTGCTCGTCAACGACGTCGTCCAACGCCTCCAACCAACTTGCACGTATGGCACCACCTATGACCCCCAAAGTGTGCCAGCCGCGTGTCCCTTCCGCGTCCACCTATTTAACACACCAAGACAGTTACAAAATATACAATACATGTGGCACACTATAATGACACACGTACCTGTGGTGGATCGCCGGCACGGTGTGGACGACTCGCAAGGGTGAATCCTGATAGAGGTGGAACTGCCTCATGACCCGGTGCACCGACGTGGATGTCGTACACCAGTAGCTTCCTCATCATTTAGTAGTCCTGGTCCCACTAACAGAAAGAAGACAGCCCCTGCAGTGCCCAAGCGTGGATCGCGTCCGGTGTGTACGGGGTCCAACGCACGTCAGTGTCCACGAGGCCGTCGAACTGGCCTATGAAGTCAGCGTACGACTTCCTTGTCTGTGCACCGACCCAGGTAGGCTGCAAATATTGAACAAATAAGTTAGCACATAAACAATGATTATGAATGAGTAATAACCTTTGATTTAGTACTCACCATGCGGAGGCACTACAACGAGCCCATGGTGGGCAAGTCCCGCTCGTCGTGGCCAGGGGCAGCGCCTCGTACGGGTTGTGGCTCATCATGGGCCAACCCGTCAGGAAGTGCTCGTATGACCACATCTGCAGAAGCAATGGACAACCGATGAAGATAGGCTCTCCCTTCCTCGCCTTGTGGACGCCGAAGCACAGCCCCCTGTAGGTCACGACCAACACCGCTGAACCCCAGCTGACCTGGGGTAGCTGCTTGAGAGGGGAAGTGGCTATCGCCTCGGTGTAAGGGATGAGCACCTTGGGACATGAGGCCCCCTGTGAGCTACAGAACATCACCCACCCAAACAGCCAGAGCAGGTATGCCTCCATGTGACACGCATAGGTCTCGTCGTCAGCGTCGTCTCTCATGTACTCGGCCCGCGCATAGTGAACAATTAGTTTCCAGTTTCATGTACTTAATCGAAAAACATGTAAGGAAGGTTGTAGGTACTCACACTAAACTGTAACAACCACTTCTTGCTGGGCCTGTGCGTGTTGCTAAATGCTTGGTACCCCAACATGCGCTCGTTCCGCTGAACGTGTGCGAACTTGTCGAGGAAGTCCTGTCGCCACGTCTGCGGAGCGTCGAACGCACCCACCGCTTGGCTTGCTATCGGCAAGCCAAGCAACAAGACGACATCCTGCAGAGTGGGTGCCATCTCCCCCATGGTCATGTGGAAGATGTGTGTCTCTGGCCACCACCTATCGAGGAGAGCCACCAGCAGCAATTAGTCGAACTGGAAGCATGTCATGTGCTCGGCTGCTGGCACCTGCGCCCGCACCATGTCGGCCTCGACCAACCGCGCGAGCAGCAGAAGGCTTGCTGCGTGTACCCTGCAATGCAAAGTTAGTTATGATGAGATTTAAATTTTCAAAGACGAAAAAGTGTGGACAATTTGTGTCGAGGTTATACTCGGTAGATATTTGTCTGGCAGGCACCCCGTTTCTTGTAAAGATCGATCATAGTAGATGGACAAAGAGACTCGGGATTTTATACTGGTTCGGGCCCTCGAGATTGAGTAAAAACACTACGTCCAGTTGGTTGCTTGTATTATCTCGGCGAGTACAGATTACAATGGTGTAACAAGTACCCTTTGGTGGATTGGTGAAAACTTGGGATACCCACTACGTACAGATCCCCCACTATTTATACCTGGGGAGACTTGCTTTACAAGACAAAACAGACCTAAACCTAGTAGGACTCCAATTAACTTCGAGCTTTCCTCCTTTGGTCCAGTTGTCGTGTTCTGTTCGGAGTCTTCTTCGCATGGAGTCTGTAGTCGGTAATCCTCATGATTGGGCACCCTGGTATGATGGCCTCAACTGTAGCCCCCGAGCTTATCTTGTTCAGAAAAGGTTGTTCCTTAAGGTCTCTTCGGGCCTTTTTGCTCTTTGGGTGATTTTGGATATGCAGGATATCTCGAACATCACTCTTTAATGAGAGTTAGGAAAATATCCCAAACTTCGAATGGAAAAACTTGCATCTGAATGATAAGGTTAGAGAAAATAACAACCATAATTTTGGTGAATAAAGAAATATTTAATCTCAAAAGTTGAAATGCCAAGGGCTGTTGAGTTCTATTCTACGCATTTAAACCCCACTACGCACGCCTCCCAAATCTCTAGCAGTGTACGTGCCTTAATTCACGGCATTGTTCCGGTTCCTCAATCCACGCATGAAGCGTCGATCCTGGGTCTTTAAATACAAGAATCCTTGGATTGGATCTGCACCAAAAGCTTCTTCACTAAGCTTCCTCTGCCCAACACCATGGGAAAGAAAAAGCTTTGTCACTGGTACAAGATCCCTCGTCTCCTTTTCGGAGATTCTCCCTGCCGCTCAGCAGAGCCTCCTCCCAGTGCACCGGCCAGCTCGTTGCCAATGGCGACTCTGCCTCCGCTCCTCCTCAAGGCTCGCTCCCTGCTCTCCCTTGGTACAAGGATGAAGGAGTCGAAACTAAGTCCCAAGGTGAAGCCCCGACGATGGTGTCCCCTGATCCCGAGGCTGCGTCATCGAGCGCCGCCGCCGGGAAGAGGCCTGCTTCCCCGTCTCCAGGCCCTGCGTCCCTTATCTCCATCCCCTCTGACAATGAGTCAAAGCGCATGGCCAGCAGCACTCGTCCGATGCCAGAGATCTCGCAGGCGGGTGCATCTTCATCTTCTGCTCTGGTCGACACCAGCGGCGACGAGGAATTCGTCCGGCGCCTCTTCGTCTCTCTGAACCATGAGCTGATCGGGATGTCGGGAGACGACGCGCTCGTGGACCTCGTCAGCAACTCCGAGGAGATCGGGGAGGAGCCCCCGACGCCCGATGCCGCGGCGCCATCATCCTCGCCAAACTATTAAGCTTAGGTGGGGATGTTTATTTTTAGAGTTTTAGTGCTAGGATAGTAATCGATCCCCTGCAAAATGTAACTCTTTTGGAGTAATAAAGAAATTTTTGCTTGAAGAATGTTACAGTCAGTCCTCCTTGATCGGGATGTTCCTGATAATCATCAATCGCAAAAATTATCAGTCTAGAATGTTAAACCCCGAACAAGTTCTTGCTAATCAGATTAATTCGTCCTCATAATATATTCAGGAAATTTGCCCCAGGAAGAGAATGCTCGGGATTTTCTCGCACGCACACTATGATCGGTCATTTACAACTGTTAGCTTATTTAGAAAGCTATCGGCATCAGATGCATTGGGATTAATTCACATGATTTTTGAAACGACACCTACCGCAGAAACAGGAAAGAATCTCTGACTCAAAAATAATCACGCACGACGAGGATCGAGGGCGGTTTTCTCGGGGCTCATGCTCCCTCTCGAAACCATAAATGCCCCAAGCGTGGCCGCCAATTCACCTTTTGAGCCTTTGCCTTCCTTGCTCTTGCCAGCAAACAACTGCTATTTTTCATCGCAGATTAGTTTCTTGCAACTCCAACTCCCCAGCCAATCCTTGACCACTATGACTTCCTCTCGCCAGTCCGTGTCCAGAGACGAATCATCCGGGGAGCAGAGTAGCGCCGCCGCCCCCGGGAGGGAACTGCGCATCGGGACCGGCATCTGCACCACCGACAAGTACTGGGAAAAATCGACCACCACGGCAAAGCAGCTGCAGAAGCTAGAAGACTTCGAGCGTCTCCCCGACACCACCATTCCTGCGCAGGCCAGCTAAAGGTCAGCTTCATCCGACGCCTGACACATTAGAGCTTGTCGTGTTCATCGAGTTCTTCTATTGTGGGTTCGGGGTCTATCCGTTGGATTTTCTCCACAGCATCTGTGACTTCTACAAAATGGAGCTCGTGCTCATTAAGCCGGGTGCTATAGCCATGCTTAGCATCTTTGCTTTTCTATGTGAGGCTTGGTTGGGAATTAAGCCGTCACTGAATCTGTGGAGATATTTTTACACCCCTGTGTTGGTATTTCTTAGCATCACTACTTAGAGTAGTAATGGTACTAGAGATACTTCATCGTAAATCTAGACGTTACAGATATTCTGCAAGCGCATAGAAGTACGTTGTAGCATTTCACCCGGGAGTATTCCAGAGTATCGTTATTTGTTTATCCGCAGGGAAAGCGTTTAGTTAAAAGAGAGATGTGCCATCCAATGCTCTTACGTACAACAGTATTAATGTACCATAATCTAAACAGGGGTAAAAGATATAGAAGTGAATGATTGGGTTGACACACAGAAGTTCATTGCTCATCATTATGTTAGTCTTAGTTAGTATAGTACACTAGTGAAGATTAACAAGGGTTCATTAGCATCATACTTATGAAACTTGGATATACTACAATACCCTATACAAGCTCATTCAATGATCGTATGCAAGAGGACACATCGAGTTATCCAGTGGTTCCCCCATCAAGGGACGACAGTAGGACGTCTTATCATAAAGGCCTAATACCCACTCCCGTACGTGGAGGATTACAAAGGACGGATAGGGCTGTCACCACCTGCCGCCTACCTCTACTAATCCGTGAGGCAGCAGTACCCTCAATAGCATACCGTATCCCAAACACCATGTTTGCAATATGAGATACAACTCTATCTATCATGTTAATAAATAGAGCAACCAAAAGGCACATTGAGCCAATGCCATAGCATACATTCACTTGATTGAGGTGTAAGACATAAGTAGTGTATACTAAGTAGATAAGGTATAACTGAAGCATACAACATAAGTATGAAGGTGTTTCCATTAAGCTCAGAGTATTACAGGTAAGTAAGAGAATACAAGAACTGAACTCTAGAACTTACCAAGACTCCTCCAGAAGCCCTTCAGAAGATCTAACACTATGACTATCACTACTAAGGCTAAGACTAAGCTTGTAGCAAAGGAGAGCTCTTCTTCTGGTGTGTGTTGAGTACGGCGCCCTTTGCAGGTATTTATAGCATCACAAGGGCGGTTGGAGCCAGCCAGAGGCGGTTGAGGCCGTTTGGAGGTGGGCCTAGGTCGGCCGAATTCCCCACGTCGGCCGACCCTTGGATCCACCGTCTTCAGCAACGCATGGCTCTGATGAACTCCTGATGACGGTTTACAGGTACTGGTCAAGGAGGAACCGAAATGGCCGCAGGGCCAGGTCGGCCGACCTAGCTGAGTCGGCCGACCTGGTTCCGCCGCCATTCGGCCCCACTCTTCTCTGGTAGACTTCCATGTGGGTCCTCATGACAGTTCCAGGTGGGTATACTCCATTTGGGTGCAATTGTGTTGATGTGTGGGCCCTTCAATTCATGGGAGTGACACGTGGCTCATCCTCACCCTTGACTTGAACCGACGATGAATCAACGTCCATGATCCTTCCTCAGTGTGCTTCTTGACCTGTGTCGAGATTGAGCTTGATCGGGGTTCATGCCAGGTCGCCCGACCTAGCCAGGTCGGCCGACCTGGGCCTGTGCCCAGTTTTGCCCATCTTTTGCACCGTAGTCCCTGTACTCAAATATATTCCAGATATGCATGGTATACCATTATTTGAATACTAATGTCTAAGTTATGTCTTGATCTTTATTGGTTTCTGGGCCTAATGACGGTCGAATTTTTTGTTATAAGGACCGTCAACAACTCCCCCAAGCTTAACCCTTGCTCGTCCCGAGCAAAGATTGGAACTTTTAGGCTCAGTGGATCAGGAGTTGCTTCCTCATTACTCCTCAAAAGTACCAGTGGTTCAGCAAGATATTCTACCAAGGATTGAATGAGCTGGTAAAAATAAACTTCCCTTTTTACCTTGGCTTTTCATGGGGCATGTAACTTCTCATTGTCTTGGGCGGTTGATGGCTAGAACGACTTAGACCAAGCACCTTTCCTTTTACCTTGCTTGACAATCAAACCGGAGGTTTTGGGATTTTCAAAAGGTGGAGTTCCTTAGGTGGTACTCTCAAGTCACTCATGGCGTATTTCCTTACCAATTTCCTCTCTCAACTCTCATGTCACTCATTGGAGTGGAGCTTGTGCTAGGAGAGCTATATTGCATACTTGCAATGCACATATTGTAAAGTCAAGATCAGGATTCAAAAAAGAAATAAGTCATACTCTCAAACCAAGATGTGCACATGTGTGTATGTCATAGAAGATGATAGCTCTTTTTTACAGGTCCCTCTTCCTTTTTTATAAAGTTGCTTTTTAGAGACATGGCTTTATTTTTGAACTAAGAGCCTTTATTTGCTCTCTCTTTTCTTCTTTTTTTTATTCTTGGACCTTCATGTGTCCAAATATATATTTTATTTTATATTTTTTTTCAGCTCCATGTCTCTTTTTGCAACAAAGTTAGGGAAGAGTACCATACTTTATGTAGAGCTTTTATTTTGTTGATGGATGGGTGTCATGTTCACTTCTAGAGTAGAAGCATAACATGTATATGGTGGCGTGTATGTGACCTTGGTTTTAAAAGCATGAAGTAAATCTCTAAGAATCATAGTGACCTTGACAAAACTCATTGCAAAACAAGTTGCTTATGTAGGGGTTCAAAACATTATGAGCTTTGGTAGGGAATTTAATCACCATAAGGAACTCTCTGTTTTATTTTAGAAGAGAAAACTCCGGTTATCAAGTCCAGCTTAGTAAGATCTTAGGGCACTCAGATCTTATCATATCTTAGCTAACAACAACCTAGACCAGAGCATGCTTATGCTACCCACAGACAGACAAGATAACAGAAAAGATCATGCTCGACCAGCAAACTCAAAATTTAAGAGAATAACAAGTTGAAACATAGGTACAAGAGAGGAATAAGAGCAACTTTTCATCATATCCAAAGGAAAAGATTTAAGCATAGAATTAAAACATTTATAGGATTATTAAAGATGGCTCTCATTTACTAACTTTATTTGAACGAAAATCTTTATTCAAATATACTTACCTGAACTTACTTGGTGGAAGGTCCTCTATTGGCCCACAATGTATGAGGACACAAAGGAATTCATTCGACGATGCCAGCAATGTCAGAAACACGGAGGGATCACAGCAAGAGATGCAATGCCCCTCACAAACAACTTACAAGTTGAGTTGTTTGATGTGTGGGGCATTGACTTTGTGGGACCCTTTGTCAAGTCCTACGACAGTGAGTACATCCTAGTGGCAGTGGACTATGTCTCGAAGTGGGTTGAAGCAATGCCATGCCGAGCCGCTGACTCCAAACACGCGCGAAAGATGTTCCATGAGATCATCTTTCCACGTTTTGGAACCCCCAGGATGGTGATCAGTGATGGAGGATCACATTTCATTGACAAGACCTTCCGGAAGTTTTTGGCAGAACTGGGGGCAAAGCACAACATAGCTACACCGTACCACCCCTAGACAAGTGGTCAAATAGAAACTTCAAACAAGCAAATCAAGAACATTTTGCAGAAGACCGTGACAGAAATGGGCAAAGGATGGAAGAGCAAGCTACCAGATGCTCTATGGGCCTACCGAACGGCATACAAAACGCCAATCGGGATGTCTCCATATCAACTGGTTTACGGCAAGACTTGCCATCTACCAGTTGAGCTAGAGCATCGGGCGCACTGGGCCATAAGAAAGTGGAATATGGATTTGCCAGCAGCCCAGCAGATGAGGAGAATGCAGCTATCAGAGCTAGAGGAGTGGAGAGATAAAGCGTACCACAGTGCCAAAATCTACAAAGATAGAACCAAGAGATGGCACGACAAGAGGATCAAAGTGAAGGAGTTCCACCCCGGGGATAAGGTACTACTCTTTAATTCCAGGGTGAAGCTCTTTGGACATGGAAAACTTCAGAGCAAATGGGAAGGACCGTTCCTTGTGGTGGAGACTTCATCGCACGGGGCAATCACACTCCAAGATGATGAAGGTAATCTCTTCAAGGTAAATGGTCAACGTTTAAAACTTTTCCTTGAATCTGATAAAGTAGATGAGGAATTTGATGTGATCAACTTGGTCATGGATAATTCCCATTTATAATTTCACTTTACGCCAAGTCCTTAACCCCTAGAGCCTATTTGCATACACTTTGGGGTATATTGGACCTGTCACGTAGTGCACAAAAAAGGAAAGGGCAACCGGGCTCAAGGCCAGATCGGCCAACCCCACCAGGTCGGCCAACGTGCCACTGAGCCCGATCAGCCCTATTCTTTGCCAACGTCCCTCTCTAACGTCTCTGAAGCCGTTCCGTGGTGGATGAGCGATTCAACCTCTGATGGATCCGAGAAGAGGGTCAATCTTTCTTTAAATTTTCACCCATCCTCTTCTTTCTTCTCATCTGAGTTCTTCCTCGCCCACTCTCTGATATCACCAAGCCACACTCTCAAATTCCCCAAAAATGGCCGGCAAATGTCACCCCAAATCCCAATCGACCTTCGATCTGGAAGGAGAGCCCACTCCGGTGAACCAACTGGTGCCCATCAACCTCGAGCAGGCCATGGAGGTGGTCGTATCCCCTCTGGCCAGCCTCCCGCCAGAGGAGGACACAAGAGGACGCACCAGGGGGTCGGCCGACAGCCTAGGTCGGCCGACCGGCCCTTGTGGCCCCTCGATGTCTCGCTCGGCGGCGCAGTCCCAGTCTCCAAGGAGGACCCAGAGGCGTAATGCATGGGCATCAAGCCCGTACAGAAGGCCGACGACGGGGCAATTGACTCCGAAGAAGACACCGGCGGCCACTCCAATCAAGGGGGATGGACTTCCCACACTTCAGCCAGGAGAGAAGCTGAAGGAAATAGTCAAGAACAAGTGGGAGGACGTCGTGGCGTATCACTATACGTCCGATGTGTCCATCTACTCCCCTGCTAGCACCCCGGAGCCACGTTTTCGGGTCTTTGGGGAAAGGAAACCCAGGGGTGGCTATGGAAAGGGGCTGTTCCCTCCCCTCACACCTAAGAAGAGGAAGGAATTGGAGGAGTCGGTGGAATCTTCACCCGTCGGCAAGATCAAGAAGCACATCAAGCCTCCTCCAATTCGCAGGCCTAGGGGTCATTACGAGAGTGATGATGAGAAGGCCCCCAAGGCTCCCTCCAACGCTGAGTTGCTAGAGTTGATTAATCAACTCGGTCGCGACTATGCAAAGTTGGAGAAGAAGTTCGCCGAAGAGCGACTTGAGCGCATTAACCTTCAAGACGACTTTGATATGCTGCGTAGATCAACAGTCGTGAAGCTTAAGCGCTATGCCAAAGCCGCAGGGGATAAAAATCTCTACAATGCACCATAGGCACCCTAGGTTTTGGTTTAGGATAGGCACATTAGTTTTTTCTTTCCCTTCATTCATTTATTTCATTCATTTCATTTGATTATCATGTAATGTGCCTCTGAGTTTATGAATAAAATAAGTTGTTTAGTGTATTAGGATTGTGTCTTTTTGTTTCCACTTGTTTATGAATAAAAGGTACAAGTGTGGGGGAGACTCGCAACAGGAAACAGAGTGATCCAACGCGAAAAAGAGCATATCAGAATGCAACAGAACAGCACGCAAAAGAGCTGAACCAGAGAGGTCACCCCCAGGTCGCCCGACCTCTTCAGATCGGCCGACCTGGCTTGGGTCCCATCTGGCCCGCGCTTCTTCCTGCACGCTAGTTCGGTTATCCTAAACCCTGTTTTGGTTGAATATTTGTAGAACCTGATCATGGAATTCTGACCTTAATAAAATTAACCCTTTGCGCATCTCCCAATCACATGGAAAATATTAAAACTTACATATATTTTATTCCCCATACCTTTTGGCTTGTGAAAATCTTCATATTTATAGGAACTCATGTCATCTAAGTTATTGCATTTTGAGATATGGCTTTAATATCAAAGATGCCTTTGCTTACTCAAGTGCTTGGAATTTATGAAAAGTTTTTAAAAACTTTTAACCTTGCTATGCTCCTCATGAGTTTGAGAGACAACCAATTACATGTATCATGCATATCCTTTGAACTTTGAGTTGTTCCAAGTCTTGTGACCCTTTGTAGAGATACTTCATGTTTTTAAAGTCAAGATCACGTACACTCCACCATAGACAGCTAAACCCTTACACTGAGTGTGGAGCAAAACATGCCTTTGTTCCATGTTCATGAATAAATACTCCTAAAATGGCTTTCTTCCCAAAAATCAAGATGAAAAGAAGATATGGGCTATATGCATACAAAAAAAGAACAAGAAAGAGACTCATGCTAAAAAGCATTGAGTGAAAAAAAAGAAGAAAGGAAAAGCAAAAGAAAAGTGCAATAGCCCATATCCAAAAAAAAAGGGGGGAAGAAAGTCACGACAAGGGAGTACTAGTACACTTCCACCCTATATCACACACTTGCACATCTTGACTTGATTATATGACTTGTCTCTGACTTGGATCCAATCCTTGAAATGACAACATAAGTGAAATAAGGTATGTATCTTGAGAGCTCCACATATAAAGTTCTATTTTGGAGAACATGAGTGTTGTCCAACCACCATGAATTTTTAGAGAGAAACTCTTTGAGGAGCAAGGCATTGGTTTTCTTTTGCAAAAATTCTGAAAACCCAAGTACTTGAGAGTAAAGTGTATCATGTCAAAGAAAAAGTTGTTCCTTCCTGCAATAACCCAAGAAGACATGTTAGCCACTCATATTCCACTAAGCCTAAATGTTTGGGAATAACCTATATGTTTGTTTATGATTTCCATGATGAAGCTTGGACTTTACTCGAGGATGAGTAAAGGATAAGTGTGGGGGAGCTTGTTGGCGGTTCTTAATGACAAATTATTATTGCCAACAAAGATATAAAAGAATGATAAAACAACTAGACATAGGGTTATTTACTAATGAATTCCACGAGTTTTGGTGCATATGTGATTACAGGAATAAAGTGGCAAAAGAAGGACCAAACTGGGCCCAGGGCCAGGTCGTCCGACCTGGGAGGTCCGTCCTCAGCCCATCAGAAGAAACACACTCGGAAGTGATCAGAGACGTTGAGATCAAGTCGGTTTAAGAGAAGAGATGGGATTGGGCCACGTGGCAAACACATGGATTCATGCCCACATCCCTGACTAAACTTACATATCTTCGCGGTTACCCACCGGAAACTGACCATGGGGCCCACAGGAGAGTGACCCTGGCAGAGTGGGGCCGAGGGGCCACAAGCCCGGGTCGGCCGACCTAGCCAGGTCGTCCGATCTGGCCGAGCAATGAAACCGCCACCGCCTTCACCAGCAACTGTCAACCGCCTCCAAGGAGCCATCCGTGCCGTGGATTGCCGAAGTCGGTGAGTCCTACGGTCGGCCGACCCCCCTAGGTCGGCCGACCTGGGCCCACCTCCGAACCGTCTCAACCGCCGCACACCGACTCTAAACCGCCTCTCCATGCTATAAATACCTGGACTCGGGGCAGGGCTCAACATCATCGAGATGAAGTGAAGATCCAAGGCGAAGCCCTCCTCATACCTAGAGTAGAAATAGGGAGAGAGTGAGGGAGAGTTTGGAGGAGTCCCGGCGTGTCGGCGACCCTCTGCCTGTACCTCGACGGATGCAAGCTACTCAGTAAGTATCCGGGATCCAACTAGTACTTAAGTCTGAGTTATAGAAAGCTGAGTTCTCTATTGTGCTTGTGGGTTCGTTGCTTTATTCGTAAAGTATTCTAATCTCTGATCAAGGTTAGGATAGCTGATATTATCTTAGGCGTGGTGCTTAGGTGTATATCTGCCCTCATTTGCATCGTAGCCCCACGGATTAGCAGAGGTAGGCAGCAGGTGGTGACAGCCCTGTCCGTCCTTTGTAATCCTCCACGTATGGGTACGGCGTAGAGCTGTTGGCCGGCAATTTCCTAGAGGTCTAGGATACCCCGGTGCCCAAAGCAATCATAGGAGAATTCCCTTAGCTATATTCACAGCCTTAGTGCTAAGTTATCCTCTCTACCCAGCCTTTATAGACACTCGATCGATCCGGACATTCTTAGTGATTAGATAGCCTTCACGTTCCCCATGGATTAGATACCTGGTTTACTCACGGGTGAAAGCTACTACGATAGTCGTGCGCTTGCGGACTTTCTGTTTGCCACCGCTGGTGTCAACAGTCACAGATAAATCCCACAAAGGATAAGCATGTGATTGTGAGGGATATGGACAGTTAACAGAGGGATTTGGGCTGAGAGTTTCGAAGACTCCGGAGAAAAGTCCGGAGAGTCCGGAACTCAACAGTCCAAACCCTAGAAATTGGGGAACTCAAGATTCATCCATGGAAATCAAACAAGATCTTGGGGATACATTGCAGAGACCTTAGAGAGCCTATTCCTAAGAGGAAATCCAAATCCATGGGCCACATTAAGAGATCAGGCAAAAACTCGAAAAAGTACCTTGGAGAGAGAGGGGATGAAGTTCACACAAAAATCCAAGGGTCCTTCGGAGTTTCCACACCAAGGAGTGGAGGATCCACAAGATTTCTTCGCCTTTCCTTGGTTGGATTCGCAGATCACCATGTGGGAGTGCGGAGAGACCGAGGAGGAGCGGCGGCGGTGAAAGAACACGAATGGGGGTGAAACTGACCGGTTGACCGACGCCCCAGGGGTAAATATCCCTTAAGTTCCAGAGTCTCCAGAAAAATGTCTGGAGAGTCCGAAACCCCCGGAACCTCCGAAGAAAAGTCCGGAATCTCCGCTCTCCCTGAGTCTTACTTCCATAGAGATAGATTTGGATAGAAGATTTAGGAAGAAATACTTGTGATAAAGTCCTAAGGGCCTGAGAAACTATTCACTTGGATTTAGCCAATAATCAATCAATGAGACCAATAAATCCAAGTGAGTAGTTGAGAGAAGATCCAAAGTTTTCAAAAACAAAAGGGACACAATCTTTTTCAAAACAGGGTTTTTCTTTTGTACACCTCTAATGCACTTTCAATTTTATGCCCAAGGTTTCAAGCCAAGTTACGAGAAACCAAGATATTTAGTTCACTTCTCAAAGCACAAAACCTTTGCTCATCTAGAGGTTTAGTGAAGATATAGGCAAGTTGCCGTTCGGTGCTCACGTGTTGTAAAGCAATATCTCCCTTAATCTCATGATCCTGTAAGAAATGATGTCCTATATCTATGTGCTTTGTTCGGGAGTGTTGCACCAGGTTGTTAGCTAGCTTGATTGCACTCTCATTATCACACAAGAGTGGAATCTTACTAAACTCACAACCAAAGTCACTCAAGGTTTGCCTCATCCATAAGAGTTGAGCACAACACGCTCCCACTGTAACATATTCAGCCTCGGCGGGTGGATAGGGCAACCAAATTTTGTTTCTTAGAACTCCAAAATACTAGAGACCAGCCAAGAAATTGACAAGTTCCCGTTGTACTCTTTCGATCCGCTTTGCAACTAGCATAATCGGAATCGAATAGCCAAGCAAACCGAAAGTGGAGCCTTTGGGATACCACAAGCCAAGGTTAGGAGTGTATACCAAATATCTCAAAATTCTCTTAGCAGCCATGAGATGGCATTCCTTAGGATTGGCTTGAAATCTAGCACACATGCACACACTAAGCATAATATCGGGCCTAGATGCACAAAGGTAAAGGAGAGAGCCAATCATGGAGCAATATACCTTTTGATCCACAGCCTTACCATCTTCATTGAGATCGAGATGTCCATTTGTTGGCATTGGGGTCTTAATGGGCTTGGCATTCTCCATGTCAAACTTCTTGAGCATATCTTTGGTGTACTTTGTTTGACTTATGAAGGTGCCATCCTTGAGTTGCTTGATTTGAAATCCAAGAAAGAACTTCAACTCGCCCATCATAGACATCTCAAACCTCTTGGTCATTATCCTACTAAATTCCTCGCAACAAGCATTCTTAGTAGAACCAAATATGATGTCATCGACGTATATTTGGCATACAAATATATCTTTATCAACTTTAGGAGTAAATAGAGTAGGATCAGCTTTGCCTATTTCAAAGTTCTTCTTAATGAGAAATTCCTTAAGGCATTCATACCATGCTCTAGGGGCTTGCTTGTGCCATAGAGCGGCTTATGGACATGGTTGGGAAACTTCGGGTCTTCAAAGCCGGGTGGTTGCTCAACATATACCAATTCGGAGATTGGACCATTTAGAAAGGCATTCTTCACGTCCATTTGATATAGCTTGAAATCATGGTGAGTAGCATAGGCAAGTAATATACGAATTGACTCAAACCTAGTTACGGGTGCATAAGTCTGACCAAAGTCCAAACCTTCTATTTGCGTGAAGCCTTGAGCAACCAATCTAGCTTTGTTTCTTGTCACCATACCATGTTCATCTTGTTTGTTGCGGAAGACCCATTTAGTGCCAATGACATTATGTTTTGGTCTTTCCACCAAGGACCAGACTTTATTCCTAGTGAAGTTGTTCAACTCCTCTTGCATGGCCACCACCCAATCCGGATCATCCAAAGCTTCTTCTACCTTTAGGGGTTCCAAAGTGGAAACAAACGAGTAATGTTCACAAAAATTTGCCAATCTATCGAATAGTTGTTGTCAATGGGATGGTCTCGTTGAACACTTTGATGCACTCTTGGATGAGGGACTTGAGTGTGGTGCTGAATATTTCCATCTTCTTCATCTTCCACTTCAGCTTCATAGTCTTGAATCAGGTCAGGAACATTTCCATCAGAACCTCTGGAGTTTTTAGAGAATTGTTCGGAGACTCCGGAACCTGCGGAGTCTCCGCAGATTTGTCCGGAGTCTCCGGAAATATCAGCACTTCTTGCAACAGCAGGCTCATTTGTTCCTGCCACTTGATCTTCTTCATCATCATTCTCCTGAGTTCTGATTTCACCAATTGCCATCCTCTGAATTGCCCTATGAGAAGGTTCTTCTTGACTTAAAACATGTGGATCAACTTGCTCTACTTGAGAGCCATTAGTTCACTACAACAAATATCACATTTTATAACATTTCATTTTTGTCACAGAAACTCATTTTTTCGTCATATTTCATAATCTATGACACACGCGTGACGAAAATTCGTTCGTCATCTATACCCCGTAATAAAAGGTATTTAATGACGAAACACCTTTTTTCGTCATAAATTTCTTGACGTATCTTCTATCGTCACTAATTTATGACGATAGTTTTCATCGTTAAAGACTTATAAAACGTCACAAATCTTTGTACGCGGATGATGTGGCAATGACATGGAGCTGACATGGCAGCACCAATGTGACGATTTGATTCGTCATAAAATATTCTATGGCCCAAGAAGGCCAATCAATGAGCGGTTTGTTCATGGGCTAAGCCCATTTTATTTTCAATATTTGTGGGCTAAGCCCAATTATAAGTGCATTTTATTTTAATATTTATGGGCTAATCTAAATTATAAGAGCTATTTTTATTCAAACCCATTTTTGTTCAGGCCTATTTTCATCAACACAGCCAATTTTTAATCTCAAAGCCCATAGATCATCACAGTAATAACAGCCCAGCACATCCATGCAACAAGTTCATAGTCATTTTTTTCAAAATAAAAAGTCAATCAGACTGTCCAGAATAAACATCCAGCAGCTAGCATGATCAAATAGGTTTGCATTAGAATCTAGAAACATGAAGTTACAGACCCAGGAGTATACATCATATATGCAAGAATAAATGCTAAGTTCTGTTCATGGGCAAACATCAGTGCACATCATCGACAAAACTCATTTCTTGCCTTCACTGTCCATCTCTTCCTGCTCATCAACTTTGTGCAGGTGCAGCTGGATAAAAATCTGTTTATCATAAGAATCATTGCATATCATTAGAAGTTCATATTGAAAATACTTGACTAGGTAAAGGACTGTGTTTCATAGATCCTTTTTACACTCCTGTTAGACTCCTCTCAGCAATCATCAGAGGCTGTAATAAAAAAAAGTCACATAAATCAGAGATGATGCTCTCGCTGAAAGACAATTTGCAATCAAGTTGTAGGACACCCAAGGAGGACCTCACTGGACACCTTCAGTCCTGCTACTATGTGCACCTTAATTTCCACATCTACTACTATCTGCACTCTACAAATCCTTGCAACTACCTACTACAGTGCTACTGCTACACTAACCATAATAAACAGTGAAGAATTGAAATCTAAACTCAAGGCCACTTGATGTTTATATACATATGATGTCTAATATTGGAGGCAATTCAATTTAAGGAATCAAAGTAAATCCTAATCATACCAGCAGTGACCTAAGATTTACCTTGGAGGTAGATCAAGGCGCAGAAGCGGTGTCACAGCAGTTGGAGCCGACCAGTCGGTGGGGCAACAACATCAGTCCTTGGCAGCAAAAAATGGAGTGGTGCCTGCTTGGTGATTTCAGAGTCTGCATAAGAATTCAGAAAATTAGTTGATTCAATGCTGGAAAGATTTGCAAATAAAATAGTACTACTTTACTAGTAAGTATGAGGATTTAAATTGGTTTGCTATTTTTTGGTCAGTTAGTTAGGACACCCCACAACATCTGAACCGAATGTATTTTTAATATATTGTTTCTAAATGAATCTGTCATCAGACTTGATAAGGATGCAGTATATATGCACAAGCTAATTAGTTGGTTTTGTATTCATCACTCAAATTGCCTTTGGCATCATGCTGCTTATGTAACTTATGTCGACTAAGCTAAAGGCATTGAGCAACTGCTTATGGAAAATGGTTGTGCAGTGCAGCCTCCCTTGTCTGAATACTGAACTAAGAAGACATTTCAGGATTCCTAATGCAAATCTTTATTCAGTTACCACCAACAGGCAATGGCTATAGTTTCACCTCCATGTCTGAATAATTATATTCCAACTCTTCTTGCCGTTTTGTGTTTACTACCTTGCCTACAAGCTGCTATGGCCAATGAGTCAAGACATTTATAATATGCTACAAAGGAAAGACACAGTGTTGGCCTTAATGACAAAATGAAATTCGTTACGATTTTGGCATTGAACTTGTTTACGACAATTTTTAGTTAGTCTTAGTGACGAAAACTCATTTTTGTCACTAAGTTATACGGCCTCATACAGAACGTCATAAAACCGACAATCATAATGACGAATAGGCCAAATGTCATGAGATATTTGTCACAAAAAGTAATATTTGTTGTAGTGGTTTCATCAAACTTCACGTCACTCGCAATTTCAACACAGCCGGTGGCCTTGTTGAAAACATGATAGGCATGAGAGTTTGAGGCATAACCAAGAAGAAAACCTTCACTTGATTTAGGAGAAAATTTGGAACTTCTAGGTTTCTTATCAAGAATATAGCATTTGCAACCAAAAACCTTAAAGTAAGACACATTTGGCTTTTTACCGATGAGAAGCTCATAGGAGGTCTTTTGTAGAATCTTGTGAAGGTAGAGTCGGTTTATGGCATGGCAAGCGGTGTTGATAACTTCAGCCCAAAATTGATCTGATAATTTGTACTCATCTAGCATTGTCCTTGCCATCTCAATGAGTGTACGATTCTTCCTTTCAACAATTCCATTTTGTTGAGGTGTAACCGAGAACTCATGACAAATGCCTTCCTCATTGAGGTAGACTTCAATGTTATTGTTCTCGAACTCGGTTCCATTGTCGCTTCTCACCCTCTTGATGGTCTTCTCAAACTCAATTTGGGCTCTCTTTGCAAATTTCTTTAATACTTCTTGTACCTCACTTTTGTCATGCAAAAAGAACACCCAAGTGAAACGAGAATAATCATCAACAATGATAAAACCATATTTGTTACCGCCAATGCTTATGTAGGCCACGGGTCCAAAGAGATCCATGTGTAGTAGCTCAAGTGGCCTCGTTGATTTCATGATGCTTGTTGACGGATGTGGATTTCCAACTTGCTTCCCGGCTTGACATGCGCTGCAAAGTCTATTTTTCTCAAAATTCATATTTGTTAGTCCAAGAATATGATCACCTTTGAGAAGTTTGTTGAGATTTCTCATGCCCACATGAGCTAGTCGGCGATGCCATAACCAGCCCATGCTAGACTTTGCCAACAAGCAAGCATCAAGTTGAGCTTTCTCCGATATGAAATCCACAAGATAAAGCTTTCCCTTGAGTACACCCTTGAAAGCAAAGGAGCTGTCATTCCTTCTTGAGACGGTCACACCCTCATTAGTGAACAAACAATTGTAACCCATCTCACAAAGTTGAGATACAGATAATAGATTGTAATCTAAAGACTCAACTAAAAAGACATTTGAAATTGAATGATCGGTAGAGATAGCAATTTTACCTAACCCCATTACCTTTCCTTGACTACCATCACCAAACACAATATTGTCACTTGCATTTTCATTTGCTTCAAATGAAGTGAACATTTTCTTCTCTCCGATCATGTGATTTGTGCAGCCACCATCAAGCACCCATTTTGATCCGCCGGAGCAGTAAGCCTACAAAACAATATTAAGCTTTAGTTTTAGGTACCCAATGTTGTTTGGGTCCTACAGTGTTAGTCACAAGAACCTTGGGCACCCACGCATTTCTTTTAATCAATGTGTCCCTTGTGCAGTACCTCACTGTAACACCCTAAAAATTTCTCTTTCTAATATAGTAATTAATTTGCTTGGTTTTGTGTGAGCATTCACAATTTAGGCAAATTAAAACCTTTTTTGGAAATTAAAATCAACCATAGATTTAGAAAATTGTTTTGTGCATTTCATGCCGATGCATTGTTTTCTTGTATGTGTGCCTTTGTGTGCTAAGTCTCCAACCCACAGCCCGGCAAACCCAACCCTAACCCGGCCCGACTTTCCTTTCTCTTTTCTTTCTTTTGCAGAGTCCAAAACCTAGTCCAAAACCCTGTGGGATCAAACTCCCAAAAGCCCTATAGTCCTAAACCCGGAAACCCAACCCTAAGTCCAAATTCACAACCCGATCCAAATCCAACCCGGAGTCCAACCCTAAACCCAGAACCCGACCCAAAACCCGGCCCTACCCTTTTCTTTCCGAGGCCCAAACGCTTAAACCAATCCGGCCTGGCCTGTCTTTTTCTCTCTTTCTCCCTGGAGCCCAACCCAACCCTTTTATCCCCACGGCCCAACCCAACCTGCCCAAGCCATCCTCTCTTTCTCTCCCTTGGGCCCAAACAAACCCAGCCCAGGCCGCTCCCCTCCCTATCCATGCACGAACGCCCTCCCCCCTCTCTCTTTCACGCACACATCACGCAGAATACCCACGCACGCCGTCCTCCCCTTCCCCTTTCATGCAGAACGCAGGAACCACGCCACCCCCTCCTCTCCCTGTGTCGCCCACCCTTTCCCCTCACGCCCCATCCCCTGCCCTCTCTCTCTTTCTCTCGGCGTCACCTGAACCAACGCCCCTCCCTTTCCTCTCCCCCAGTAGAAACTTTCGTCCTTAATTCTTTTTCAATGGCATTCATGCCATGGCATTGAATTTCCCTCCCCCTCTCTCCAAATTCCCAGCCACTAGTGCCTTTCCTCCGCTTTAAAACTCCGGATGAGCTCTCCCTCGCCCTCCTTTGGTTCCTCCAGTCCCCAATTTCCCAAAGACAGAGACCTTCGCATCAAATTTCATTGCCGAAGCTCGCCACGGGTGAGAACGGCCGCCGCCTTCTTTCTTCGCCAGCCGTGCCTCGCTGACTTCCCGCCCTTCTCCCTCGTGTGCGTAGGACGACCAGGAGGACGCGCCAATGCCCTACAGACCAGGACCGTGGCTGTAGCCCCATCTCCCTCGCGCGACCGTAATCTATTCGCCCCCTTCCACGGCGCGCCGTCTTTGCTGCCTGTCTGCCCAGGGTAAGCACTAGAATGGGTTCGCGCCGTCGTTCTCTCGCTCAGGCTGTTGTCCTTTCACGAATCGAATGCCCGTAGCCCCGGCCCCATCTTCTCCGGTGAGCTCTGCTCGCCAAACATGGCCGCCGCCTCTTTCTATCCGTGAAAATACCGAGGCCGGCGTCGCCCCCCCTCCTGTTAGACCGAGCAGAAGGGCCACAACCATCCAATGTCCATCCGACGGCTCAGATTAGAACAAACATACCCCTTCGGCCTTTATCCTAAAGAGACCCTACAGAAATCCCTAATAAACCCGCCTTGCTCCCCTCTATGTTATAAAACTTCCTTGCTACCCCCTGCAGTCTAGGTTTAATTACACATAGGCCCTTGGTTTCTCGCAGATTAGCCCCTACACCTTGTTTTTAGTGTCGTTTAATCATCGTAGATCCGATTAGAGTGATTCTCGCGTTCATGTGTTCATAGAAATGTGTAGAATATCTTTTTGCTTCTGTTTATGCTGTATGGTGTACTGTTCTAATAGAATTATATTTGTTTGTATGTACTGGCTTGTGATGGATGTATGTGTGGTGATTGGAATGCGTGTACAGATTGCGAGCAGTACGAGGCCAGTTTCGATTAAGAGTTTGAAGACCAAGATCAGCAGCAATACTTTGAGGAAGGCAAGTATAACATGATTCATCCTTGATACCTATTCACCTTTTAATCATGATATTCATTCATGCATGTGTCTAAATTTGTTAAACCCTAGGGATGACTACTCTTGTTTATTACCATATTCCTTGTTTACCCTGGGTTTTGCATATGGGTAGATATGTTAGTGGTGCTATGCTTGCCAACTGCTAATGTTTGTTATGAAATAATAATCTTGACTAATGTTATACTTGGAATCTTATTAAATATGCTTTTTAGCAACTTGGTTTAGGGAGCTTGAGCATGTGTTTGGATTGCTCTAAGTGTCTCTTCTTAAGGTCCCATTCTTAAAGTGGCCACCAGGAAAACCATACAACCACAGGAATCACATGGCTCTGGTCTTGACTAAGTAAACTGTACGGCTCTAGCTTGTCTAGTGGTTACCGAGAGGCGCAAGTGGGGCTGCCAGGTTTAAGTGTGGACCTCGGTCAGTCTCGTTGGGGTTTGTGTGATGGATTTGTGTGATGTTTTGGCAGGAGCCTGGAGGGGTCCATGCGCCTGTCAGGAAATCATAGCGGCCACTAGCTTGTTAGGGTGTCTTTTGAAAGGTCTCGTAGTGATACCATGTGCTCGTTTTGGGAGTGCATTGCCTATGGCAAAAGGGTGTCACGACCGGTGGTGAAAGTGTACAACATCTGTAGAGTGTAAAACTGTTATAACAGCCGTGCTCACGGTCAAGAGCGGTCTAGATCCTTTTCGAGCGGTTCCTTGTTTTCTGAATAAATGGTTAAATATGATGTTGTTGATTTATAATATTTCACATGTTTTCTAATGTGGGATACAACCGGGTTGTCATATAATTCTAGTAAATTAGGTTAATTCTAAAATCAATCAACTAAAAATGCTAACCGTAGTTTAAATCTTGTCTAGCCTTTTGAGCCTCATTTAATCATGTTATGCTTGTTAAGTAAGATGGATTACTTACACTTGCTTTACTTCAACAAAATCCCATATGGGTACTCAGATGAACCACCTGTGGATGCTTTTGTCTTCCCCGAGGAGTTCCCGGATTTCTAGGCTGTGTTCTCCCCTAGTCAGAGTCCCTGTGGAGATGTCTTGGAGTTAGATTACATCAGGCTTCCGCTACTTTGATAAACTCATTAATAATGTAATGCCTGTGATGTAAGACTTGTTATGATTTATGTTATCGAGCACTACTTTCCCCTTTCTTCGATATTCATTTCTGAGCTATATGTGTGTAAAGGCTTCCTGGGTACACATATAGTAGCATTCGGATTTCCTTCGTAAATCCGGGTGTGACACCCTCATACTTGGCATCCACCTTACCATTGTGGTCCCAAGTCAACACATAGTCGGCATAATATGATCCTTGGGTAGCCAGCTTCTTTGTCATTGATGGATGGGCTGCACTTACTTTTTGTGGTCTTGTAGGTTGGGTGCCATTACCTTGGTTTTCTTTGCTTGTGGCACCTTATGTAGATGGGTCATTCCATCCAAGAGACCACCATTCTTACCGATCCCAAACTTGCATTGGTTCTTGACAAAAGGAATGTGTTCTATGCTCCTTGCTCATTCTTACCAATGCCCTTTCCTTTTACAAAACCAAACTTCTTCATGTATTGAGAACCAAAGCCCTCGGTGTGGTTCTCAAACTTGCCAATGTTGTTCTCTTTTGGAGCATAGTCTTGTTCAAACAAAAGAAGTGAGCCTTGCAATTTCTTTCTTCATAGCATTCATTTTGGCAAGGTTAGTAGCATAAGCTTTAACATCAATATTGAAACATTTATCACAACCATTACTTGTGGAGGGAATAGATGGTTGGGTTGCATCCTTAGAGCTAGAAGAGATGCTTTCCCAAAGAGTATTAAATTGAACTTCAAGAGCCGTGTGTTTCGCATTTGAACATGAGAAGTTTTCTTGAAGTTTCTCATTCATACTCTTTAGGTTACTTAATTCATCATTGGTTAAGTCTAGTTGCTTGCGCAATTCATCAACCTTCTCTTTCTCTTTAGCATAAGATTTCTCAAGAGCAATAAGGTTATCAATTTTGACTTTGAGCAAGTCCTCTTGCCTCTTGAAACTCTTCCTTTGTTTGGCAAGAGAATCCTCAAGAGAGATGACTTTCTCTCGCTCAAGTCTAATCAATTCTTCTTGCTCCTCAAGAGCATCATCCCGGTTATCTATTTTCTCCAAAAGCTTTATTATTTTAGATGTGGCATTCTTGTTAAAGTTGTTTATCATGTTATCATCATCCTCACTATCATGATCTCTATCTATGGAAGAGGAATCGGATATCACCTTGGGTCCTTTTGCCATAAGACAAGTCGGTGAAGCATCATCTTCATCATTAGCGATGTAGCCAAATAGTGTTGATGAAGTCGAGGATATTTGTATGGCAATGGTTGCAACTTCCTCATCATCAGAGTCAGAGCTCTCTTCATTGGAATCCCACTCTACATTAAGGTGAGCTTCTCCGGTGTGCTTCTTCTTATAGTGAGTCTTGTTCTTGTTGTCCTTGTCATCCTTGTTGTCTTCCTTCTCATGTGGACAATCAACAATAAAATGACCTTCCTTGCCACATCTAAAACAAGCTCTCTTTGAGTTTCTCTTTGTTGTACTTTTCTTGTACTTCCCTTTGACATATCCTCCCTTCTTCATGGCTTTTCTCAACCTTCTCATGAACAAGGCTGCCTCTTCGCGGACTCTTCATCATCTTTTGAAGTCTTTTGAACTTCCTTTTCTTGGCCCTTGTTGCTTGCCTTGAGAGCAACCTCACTTCCTTTCTCGAGTTGCTCATGTAGCTTGGAGAGTTCATGAGAAAGCTTTGCTTCTTTAACGGTCATGAGATGCTCTTCCATCCTTCCAATCACATTTGCGGGAGAGAATTTCTTGAATCCTCTCTTATCTCTAATCAAGATGGGTAAGTTCACATCTCTAGCCATGTATGCCGTAAGAATCTTGCCAACAACCTCTCTATCATCCCATTTGGTGCTTCCAAGAGATCTTATCTTGTTGATGCTCTTGTTCAACCTATCATACATCTCTTATGGACCTTCATTGTCCTTGATAGAGAACCGGTTAAGTTCTCCTTCCAATACCCTTATCCTACTTTCCCTTACTTTCCTTGTCCCTTGATGGTTGACTTAGAGGGTGTCCCAAATATCTTTAACGGAGTGCAAACACTCAACCTTGTTGTACTCTTCGGGGTTTAAGGCACTAAGGAGTAAGGTCATGGCTTGAGCATTGCGTTGAATTTCAAACTCTTGATCTTGACTTAAAGGTCCTCTTCCTTTGGGCATTGTGACACCTACACACATAATCTTCCAAAGGGCCGGATTGACCCCAATCAAATACGTCTCCATCGAGTGACGCCATTGGTTATAACCAGTCCCGTCAAAATGAGGTGGTTTACCAAGGTTCACCGATTGAGACGGAATAGAGTTGCTCAAATGAGAATAATCGAAAGGAACTTGATTAACATGATCATTTCTTACGGACTTGAAGGACTTGTCATCATCGTCGGAATCCTCATCTCGGATGAATCTTCATGATCATCTCCTGTTCTTCTTTGGGAATGGATGTCCCTGGTGGAGGGTCTGCTATCCTCCTTCTTACCTTGAGGATCATCTTCACCTCCGGTGGGAAGCGTCGGTGGATCCCCCGGAGTTGACATATTGAATCTCCGAGCGGTTAAGCTCTAATATGGAGAACCTTGCTCTGATACCATTTGAAAGGACCTAGAATGTCAACTAGAAGGGGGGCTGATAGTTGAAACTGAAAATTTTCGCTCAAAATAACTGTCAGTCACAGAAAATGCGGAGACTCCGAAGAAATGGCCGGAGACTCCGAAGATGTCCGGAGACTCCGAAGATTTCTCCGGAGAGTCCGAAGATAATGCTGAATTGAACTATGACAGATCAAACCTCAACAGAAATCAAATCACCGAATTACCATACAACCTTGGGATGAATACAACTCAATTCAGGTGTCACTTGTAGCAGAAACCTTCTCAGAATATAGATCGGGACCAAACCCTAGAATTTAACATAAGTAGCAACAAGTAGCATAAAAATAAGCAATAATCACAAGGAGACACAGGGATTTGTTTACGAAAGTTCAGTTCCACATCTGGAACCTACTCTCTCACGAAGGGAGGGTTTATCTACCAAATCACTTTCCTCTTCTCCACTCAACCCGGAGGTCGAATAGAGAACTTACTCAATTTACAGGGGTAATACAAACTTCCCAAGGCCACCACAGCGGATTGGTTGCTCTTGAACGACGTCTAGCCGTCTAGGAGCTTGAAGCTCCAAGAGTAACAAATGCTTGAATCACCGCCTTGACGACGAACAGGGTACTCAATGGATGGGGAATCAGCTCACGAGCACAATCTCTTGACTTTAACTCAATCCCTCACCAAATCTCACATGGAAGCAAGGAGGAAGTAGAGAGGGGCTTAGAATGCTCAAAGGAAGCTTCAGTTCGAAATGAGGTCAGAGAGAGATGAAAGGAGGGGATAGGAGGGGGTATAAATACCCTTTCAGCCGAAACTAGCCGTTAGACCTGTTAAGTTCCGAAGTCTCCGCAAAAATCTCCGTAGTCTCCGAACATTCTGGAGAACACCAATCTCCAGACACCAATCTTCGGAGACTCCGAACAATTCTTCGGAGACTCCGAAGAATTCCGAAACTTTCCAGGTATAGCACTCTCAAATATATCCCAAGTGAAGTGCAAGTGCAAGGTGTCTCTCATGGTTAAGTTAGTTCATATTTGAGCACCTTGTCATCACCAAACTAGTTTTTCGGCATCCCTCTTGATAGTACGGTTTTCCTAAACTCAATATTCAAGAGATCAAAAAGTTAATCTTCGTGTAAGCTTCATCCATGCATTCATTTCTCTTTTTGAGTGCCACATTTCTCCATATGCTATTTATTTGTTTCACCTGTCACCTATGTGCATATCTCATTGCAAATATTAGATACTCAAGTGTGTTATCATTAATGAACCAAAACTAAAAGGGGTCATGGATGCACTTTCAGAGAATAGCCTAATAATTAGTATTGGTTCACGCAGCATGCTAATTTTAGGTGCTAAGAGCATCTCCAATAGTCTCCTGTTCCCCGATACAACTACCGTATCGGGAGAGCCATAGGGAAAATAGTGCTCCGACACATCATCTTTATTTTTCTTTTTTTTCTAATAATTATTGAGATAAACCAATAATCCACCCAACTCTCCCTAAATCGAGGGGAGTTGTGTCTCTTATAATACGTTCATAATACGTTAGTTGGATTTGAACAATATTAATTTTTTTGAAAAGATTAGGACAATATTATTGAAAAATTGCAAAAACAATTCTTTCAATAATCATAAAAATGATATTGAGATATAGTACTAGATAACTATTGGAGAATGTTTATTAGAGTATTAAGGACTTTTAGAGACTCGGACAAATTTTTTTTAAACTAAAGACGCTCCGACAAATCATCCTTTGACCAGTTGCGTGGCTGCAGTGCTGTACAGATTATCCAGCACACCATGGCACCCACCTTTTGTCCTTTTTCCTACCCTATTCGCCGCCGCCGCCCGCCGCGCCGGCAGCACCCACCCCTTTCTCCCTCTGCCGCCCGCTGCCTCCGCCCTCCAGGTCGAGGGCGGCTGTCTGCTCTGCTGCACATCCCAATCACCGCCCCCATCTCACCTTGACCTCCCTCACCACCCACTGACCCACCACAACCTCACCCTCTTCCCCATCTTCCTCCCGCTCCGCCTCCTATGTCCCTCCCCCGTCTCCTCCCGCTCCTCCTCTTCGCCTTCGCCCTCCTCCTCCGCCCCATTCCGATCCGCTCCCAGCCCGCGGGCCCCTCCCCACCGCCGCAATGCGCGCTCAGCTTCACCGCGCTGGGCCCCTTCCTCACGCCGCCGCTGCCCCCCGACGATGCTTCCCGCTGCGGGCTCGCCACGCAGGCCGTCACCTTCCTCCTCTCGCTCCACCTCGCCGCCACCGCCTCTTTCGCACTATCCGCCGATGCCTCCTCCTGCTTGTCACCCCTCCGCGCCGCGCTCCCCTACCCGCTCCCTGCTTCGGGCTGCGGCCTCGCGGGCCTCGACGACCTCCTCGCCGCCCCCGGCTGCGGCAACGTCTCCACGCTCGCCGACTTCGATGCGCTTGTCCCGTCCTCCTCGCGCCAGGACATCGACATCAACTGCGACCGCGACCTCTCCGCCGTCCCCGACTGCACCGCGTGCACCACCGCGCTCAGCAAGGCCGCCGCGGCGTACCTCCTGCCTCGATACCCCAACGCCGGGAACAACAGCGTCACCGGCTGCGTCCAGTACCCGTCCATCTACGCCGGCGCCAAGGCGAGCCCGCGCGGGCCCGCGGACCCGGCCACTGCCTACTGCCTATTCCTACTCAAGGCCAACCCTCCTCAATCCCAAAGCTCCGGCGCCGCCCCCTGGGTTTACGGCGTTGTGTTCGGCTCTCTAGCGGCGGTGCTCCTCCTTGCCGCTGCTGCAGGATCCTGCTTCGTTGTGAGGCGGAGGCGGGCACGTGCGGACGCCGCCGCCCTAGTGGCGGACAGTAGGAGCAAGCGCTCGCAGGCCATGGAATCCATCAGTGCCAGCACCACGCTCGTCAAGTTCACCTACGACGAGATCAAGGCAGCGACGGACGGCTTCTCCAGGGACAGCATCATCGGCCGTGGTGGTTTCGGGAACGTCTACAAGGGGGTGCTGCGCGATGGCACCAAGGTGGCAGTCAAGCGATTCAAGAACTGCTCTGCGACAGGGGACGCAGCTTTTGCGCACGAGGTAGAGGTCGTGGCCAGTGTGCGCCATGTCAACCTGGTTGCGCTTCGCGGGTACTGCATCGCCACCACCCAGAGGGAGGGCCACCAGCGAATGATCATCTGCGACCTCATGCATAATGGCAGCCTCCATGACCATCTGTTCGGCGTTGGAGAGTGCCAGATGGCATGGCCACTGAGGCAGAGGATTGCCGCAGGGATGGCAAGGGGCCTGGCCTACCTGCACCGAGGTGCACAGCCGGCCATCATTCACAGGGATATCAAAGCGAGCAATATCTTACTTGATGATGAATTTGAAGCCAAGGTGGCTGATTTCGGACTGGCCAAGTTTGCGCCTGAGGGGATGACACATGTGAGCACAAGGGTTGCTGGAACACTGGGTTATGTCGCCCCAGAGTATGCACTATATGGCCAATTGACTGAGAAGAGTGATGTCTATAGCTTTGGAGTCGTGCTTCTTGAGCTTCTGAGTGGAAAGAGGGCGTTTATTTCTCTTGGCGATGGCCAGAGCTTTGTGCTCACTGATTGGGCTTGGTCTTTGGTACGGAGGGGGAAGACAGTGGAGGTGATCCAAGAAGGAATGATTGAGCCTGGTCCAATTGAGGTTATGGAGAAGTATGTCCTTGTCGGTGCACTCTGCACACATCCCCAGCTGCATGCAAGACCGACAATGGAGCAGGCTCTGAAGATACTTGAAGCTGATTCTGCACCAAGTCCGTTAATTATTCCAGAGATGCCAATCCCTGTTGTTGCAAACCTGGCTGAGATTGAGAGATCAGCCAGCAGCAGTGGCTCAGGTCAGCTGTTCAGCCCCTCTGGTTTCCGATCTTTTATTCATGTAAATGAGGATGCTGCTCTGGCATCTCCAAATGACACATGATCTTTGCCCATTAGTGAAAGGTTATTACTAGAATTCGCTAAATGCCATATTTATTTTTGTTTCATTGGATTACACACTCAAGGCAACTGCTGTATATAGCAATTTGTAGTTTTGCTCCCACAGGAAAGGCAAGGTTCTTGTGTGACAGTTGAATTCATTGAAACATTTTTTAGTGATGTTTTCCCATTCCTATATATTTAGCTTTCAATCTGCAGTACCTGTTATCAGAATTCTGGGTATGGAGGATAAGAAATTCTTAATTCAAAACATCTCCCTGATAAATTAGATTCATAAGTTGCTGAATCTTATTGTGCTTTGAAGCTGAAGGATAGCTCTGTTAGATGTTAGGAGTTAGGAGATGTCATTACGGTGGAAGAGCGAGGCAATCTTTTGGATAGAAAATGCCATCAGGTTCTGTGTGTACCGCATGAAGCTTGTTAGTGAGAGTGTTGAACACTTGAACTCCATGAGTCATGGTAACTCCGTTCCAACCCAGGTTAAAATTGTGGCACCTTTTTAGAGCAAAGCCCAAGGGGAGTCTCCCTTGGTGGAATTGATTTTTTTTTTTGTGTACTGTATTGCATTGAAATGCCATGAGGAGGAAGCATAAACTTAAAAATCACTACCTTGTATATTTGTTTTTGTTGTTTTCTGTCTCAAGTTTTTTATTTACACTGCCAAAAGAAGATACCAAAGGAACTGCTTTTGGACCTTTGGTCTTTATTCCTCACACAATAAGCAGTATGACTATAGCCTATAGGGTTGTTATCATTAGCAACACAAATATTCTCTGTTGTAAGATTTTGAAGACACGAATCTCTGATATATGTATCTGGCACCTAGGTCAATGAATTAACCATACAAAAGTAGAAATATCATCATGGAGTCTATGTTAAGAATAACCATTAGCTGTTGAATATTTACTAACATAGTAGTCAAAATATTGCTGGGGTAACCACTGACTGGCGAGCTCATTAATACTTCAGTGATGGTTCTCTCTAGTCAGACTGAGTTACATATGTCATATCTAGATCCTTTTTTTTTATGGATGGTTCTTGATCCTGAGGTCCAGTCAGATGTTTGTCTGTATTTTATATATCTAGCACTGTCTACACACTAAGTTTGTTACAGCCTTACAGCTGAGCCTTCTCATTGCTACTGAAGTTTTTGTAGATCATAAAGGCAGAGCTGCTGTTCTTGATCTTCCTGAGAACACAGGCCTTATGCTTAGTGTTAACCACCTCAGTCCCTGCTTGTCTGACCCCAGCTTACTGATCCTACAAGACCTGTCTCGCACATGTAAGGTATAAATCTTAATTTATATCATCACATGTTGCATCACTGATCATTAAAGCTAACCATGAAATTCGTACGTGTCTCTGTCAATCGGGTCCATCGGTCCAACACTCCCAATCTCAAGTGCACAAGAGCTGCTTGGTGTTATAGTAAGATCACCAGCCAATGTACTGCTTGCATATCCCTCTGGAGAAAATAGTTCCTCCGGTTGTTTAGGGAGCCATGTAACAAGAATGCTCAGATAGTGGTAGCTTTGGTTGGTTACTATGATTGAAACAATGCTGTATGGCAGCAAAGCCAGTATTTGACAGCCTAAAAACATTGTCCTATCTTCTTAAGTCATACTAACTTCAAAAACTTTGCAGCACTAACATTTATTGATAAATCGAAGGTATTAAACATGTTAAAATGAACAGGATAAATGCAATGCGAGGCAATCATATCTTAACTATAATGTATATAAACCAAACCTTCTTGAATAACAACACACATAACTGTGTTTAGGTGGACACATGACATACAAATTAGATGCAGTAGCATCTTATACTGAAGTTCAATGAAACTTTCGTTATTCTTTCAAAGACATTCCCTATATGAAATGTCCTACTTTGAAAGTTTTGGTGGGGCTTGTTGACCCCTTCTAGTGCTCCTTTGGTGCTTCATAATCTTGTTCAGTTTAGCATTGTCATGCTTCAATGATGGTGGAAATACTTATGGGGCTCCAGAGGAGGACATTAAGCCGTCATGACCATGTGGCCTACATGGATAGTGGTTCATCTTTGGGCACATATGCTTCTGTGTCTGGCTTGGTCCTAGTTGCACCACTAGCTGCTGTGTGTCCGGAATGCTGAAAAGGTCTCAGGCTCTTCATTAGGATTTTCTATGTTCTTCTGCATTGCAAAAGTGGGGCGTTCCAACTGCAGGAAGAATGATCAAAATAGACGAGTTAAAAAAAATGTTTGTTGGCTCAACTGATGTGATGGATGTGCTAAAATTGAGTGCTAAAGTTTAGCACCCATTAGCACTTCTACCCCAGGTAAAACTTTTAAATCCTGGCTAAAGATTAGCACTTTGATCCAAACACCCAACTCAAAGGCTAAATTGGCTGGTGAGCTCTGTAACGAGTTGAGACATGGAGTATAAGGCATCTTAGAAGTGTTTTTACCCACTTTTGTTCTTAAAAAAAAACTAATACCCACTTTCATCACTAGCGATATAAATGATGGGTGTGCCTGCCTACTTCAAAGATGTGTGCAGCTTCGCTGGTAGTTTGTCATCTTGTGCAATTGTAGATCACTGTCTTTAAAAAGTGACGAAAGCACCCATGCCATTTTTATATAAAAGAACTGATTTCAAATTCCTTATCTCTGAATCTGGATATTAAGACCTAGAATTTTGAACATTAAAATGTGAAAAAGGAAAAGTACAGTTTTTTTTCTACGAGCGTATGGAGAAACATATAATGGGAATTTCAAGCACTTGACATTCTTGTCACTTGGTTTTCTAAAATTTTACTCACCATGTTGGAATACCAATTTTTATGAAATGACATGATGGCCGGTCAATAGTGCCACCGACATATGATTTCAGACTGAGGCAAAATGTTCAGTAACAATGCAAGATCCACCATACTTCTAAAATGATATTGATGTGGCCCTAATACCGTGTGTCAGGATCACATAGTTCACCCGCTCCCAGACGAGAAATGTTTTCAGGATTGGGTACAGCAATTTCCCTTTTAGCTTAAAGCTGTACCTTAGCGAGTGGTTACAAATTTTTTACTGATACCAACTGTGGAGGTTATACTCGGCAGATATTTGTCTAGCAGGCATCCTGCTTTTTGCAAAGAACGATCACAGTTGGCGAACAAAGAGACTCAGGATTTTATACTGGTTCGGGCCCTCGAGATCGAGTAACAACCCTACGTCCAGTTGCTTGCTTGTATTATCTCGGCGAGTACAGATTACAATTGCGTAACAAATACCGTCGGGTGGATTGGTGAAACTTGGGATACCCTCTACGTACAGGACCTCCTACTATTTATATCCGGGAGACTTGCTTTACAAGACAAAACAGACCCAAACCTAGTAGGATTCTAACTGTCTTCAAGCTTTCCTCCTTTAGTCCAGCTGCCGTGTCATGTTCGGAGTCTTTTTCGCGTGGAGTCGGTAGTCGGCAATCCTCGTGATCAGGCACCCTGATATTATGGCCTCAACAGTAGCCCCCGAGCTTATCTTGTTCAGAAAAAAGTTGTTCCTTGGGCATTCTTCGGGTCTTTTCGCTCTTCGAGTGATTTTGGATATGCAGGATATCTCGAACGTCGCTTTTTCATGAGAGTTAGACAAAGATCCTGAACGTCGAATGAAAAAGCCTCCATGTGAACGATAACGTCAGAAAAAATAACAACCATAATTTTAGGTGAATAAAGAAATACTTAATCTCGAAAGTCAAAACATCAAGGGTTGTTGAATTCTGTTCCGCGCATTTAAACCCCACTACGAACGTCTCCCGAAACTGTAGCAGCGCATGCGCCTTAATTCACGGCTCTGTTCCGGTTCCTCGATCCATGCGTGAAGCGTCGCCCCTGGGTCTTTAAATACGAAATCCCTTGGACAGATCTGCACCAGAACCTTCTCCACTAAGCTTTCCTTCACCCAGCGCCATGGGGGAAAAGAAACTCAGCCACCGGTTCAAGGTGCCTCGTCTCCTCTTCGGAGACTCTCCCCACCGCTCCGCCGAGCCTCCGCCCAGCACGCCGGAGAGTTCGTCAACGGCGACTCCGCCCTCTGCACCTCCTTGCGGCTCACTCCCAGCTCTCCCTTGGTACGGGGATGAGGGAGTTGAAGCCGAGCCTCAAGAAAGAGCTCCGGCAATGGTGTCCCCGCGCCCTGAGGCCACGTCGATGACATCCCAATGCAACCTGTCAATGATGATTTCATTCCAGTACCTCCCCTGAATCAACAAGAATTGCAAGATTTGGAAGAATTCAATGCAATGCAGCAACCTGAAGTACTGCTCCAAAATGCACTGAATGCTCAAGGAAATGGACCTCAGGAGGATGCTCCAATTAGTCTCTCAGTGGGCTCCTTCAATCCTTCTTCTGAGAGTTCTGTCAATAATTTTGGGCCTGTTGATCTCAACATTGCTCTAGGCCTCCCTGCTCAGCTACCTCTTGAGCAGTTCCTACCAATGGAAGAGGATGTGGCAAATCCTGAACACTTTTAGATGGGACCCCTTCATGTTGGGATGGTCAGAACTTTCTTCACTCCAAACATAGCTCCTGCTCCCAATGCAGTTCATCCAGATATTTACAGGTTCAAAGATATGTTCTTTTAGGATGCATCCACTCAACAGCCCAAGGTCTCTATACCTGATGATTGGAGCAGCTTCTTCACTGCTATGTTGCTCTCTCCTGCACACTTTCAATGGGCCAAAACCTTCCTAACTTCTGCAGCATGGGCCTATATTTTGAACATCTCCCTAAGGCCGAGCTTAAACTTCTCCCTGCCACAGGTCTATCCCAACATCCCCCAACTCTGCATTACTGCACAGAATGAAGCTGATACAAATATGTCACCATGTGCAAAGCCTATGACACCAAAAGGGAAGAGGGGAAGAAATGCTACTCCCCTGAATATTGTGGAAAATGATACTCTGAGGAGAAGCTTAAGGGTAAAAAACAAGAATAAAGGGTACAAGTCAAATGCTTGTGTTGACATGAACTGCTTTGCTTGTACAGTTAAGCCTCCTACCCTATCTCTATCTATTATTAAAAACTTGGGAGTTACATTTTGTAATATGCCTCCACAGAACCTTACTGATGAGGCTCTTCTTTCCAAGAAGAAGACTACCAGGAAGGTCATAAAGAAAGCTGCCAAAGGGAAGGCAGAAGATTCTGAGCAAGCTGCTAGGAAGCATGCCAAGGGCAAGAAGAAACAAGTGGAAGATGATGATGACAAACTCCAGTAACAGAGGCTGCCGAGTTCTTTGGGCTTTTGATTTTCTTTTGCTTCATAATATGTCAGTCTCAAACTATTCAGCTAGCCTAGGGCTATGCAAACTTGTTGGTCAGTTTATGTGGCTTCCATTCTCACATACTATGTGTGTGAAGGCTATATACTCAAAAGTGTTTATTTATGATGAATCCTGATAATTGCTTTCGTAACTGGAAAGTTCTTTCCTGGAATGTTCGTGGAAGTAATTCTGACAAAAAGTGGAACTCCATACGTGATAAGATCAATGAAGCTGCCTGTGATGTAGTGTGCCTACAAGAAACAAAAAGAGATTTTTTTTATAATCAATCCATCAAGCAGTTCTGCCCCTCCTTCTTGAACAAATTTGTTTTCCTGCCCTCTATTGGAGCTTCTGGTGGTTCTCTTATTGCTTGGAATGGTTCTAAATTTGATGGTGATTTAATTTTCCCAAACAACTTTGCTCAGTCAGTGGAATTCACTTCTCTTCATTCTAGAGCTTCTTGGGTTTTAACAAATATTTATGCCCCATGCATTGATGAGGGAAGATTGGTTTTTCTGGATTGGTTTAGAAACATTTCAATGCCTAACCATATCGATTGGCTCATTGTTTGTGATTTTAACTTAATTAGGAAAATTAAGGACAGAAATAAACCAGGGGCTAATGTTAATAATATCCTTCTTTTCAATGAAGCTATTAGTGCTCTAGGACTGATTGAAATCCCTCTAAAAGGTAGAAAGTTCACCTGGTCAAATAAGCAAGAATCACCTCTTCTAGAAAGACTTGATTGGTTCTTCACTTTAGTTTCTTGGACCAACAGTTATCCAAATACTTTGGCACATACTCTAGCAATGGAAACTTCTGATCATGTTCCATGTGTTATAACAATTACTACTGATATTCCCTGAGCAAAAGTCTTCAGATTTGAAAACTACTGGATGAAACCTGAGCCCTTTCTTTTAGTAGTCCAGCATGGATGGTCTCTACCTGTCAATGTAACAGATGCAGCCAAAATTATAACAGCAAAATTAAAAAATCTCAGGAGGGTCCTTAAGGCATGGAGAGAAACTATATCCAAGCTGTCTGAATCCATATCCAAAATTAAAGCTTTAATTGAATTCTTTGACATCCTGGAAGAATTTAGAGATCTCGCTCTGCATGAATGGAATTTCAGAGATATACTCCATAACTCTCTAGTCTCTTTGCTCAACCAACAGAAGATTGTGGGATATGGGTACCCATGGGCCCACTACCGACCGGGTAGACAGTTGGCCTGGGCCCACGTCTGACAACGATGTGGGCTGACCTCAGGCCGACCCACGAGGATCTCCGAGCTTGACGAACAAGATTGATGAAGACTTAGCCCGCAAGGCATGAGGCGAGGTACTCGGATCTCATCCGAGGATCACGAAGATTATGTTGTAACCGATCCGAATTAGTTTCCTAGTTATAGCCAGATGCAATTAGAGATAACCGACTTGTAAACCCTAGGCCGTCAGCCTATATAAGGCGGCCTAGGTCGACCCCTCCATCCATCTATTCCTGATTCGCCCATTGTAACCACGAACTCGTCGTTGTTCCCCGGAACTACGCCGAGCAGAGCAATACAACACCACCGAGCACAGGACGTAGGGTATTATACCTCCGGGTAGTCCAAACCTGTATAATCCCTGTGTCCCTGCGTTACCTCGGGCTCCCTAGCCTTGCGATTGCCCTTTGCCTACAAATCAACTATCTGGGTACCCCTGGGTGGACTGCCGGACGATAACTCCAACAGTTGGCGCGCCAGGTAGGGGTAATCGCGAGGCATTACAGCTAGTTCAATGGCAGATCGTCACGGCGTCATCTTCCCCGAAAGCCTCAAGGACTGCTCTGAGCATCTTGAGGGCATCAGCTTCTTCACTGAGATCCACTCCGCCTCCTCCGACTCAAGCTTGTCACCCGACTTCACCACGCCAAACAGCTCCATGCTGACCTCCTCGCCGACTTCATCGACAATCGTTGCCCCGCTCCAGCAGCGGTTCGACGCAATGGCACTCGGTGACCAAGCTCCGGGCTTGGCCACCCGCTTAAGACTTCCGCCCCTCGACGAGCTCCTCGCCGGGCTAGACAACTGCATCGGCGTCTACTACTCTTCCTCGATGCACCCTAGGTGCAACGGCCAGGTCGAGCGGGCCAACGGCATGGTCCAGGACTCGTTCAAAAAGGCCATGTATGATGACCTCAACAAGCACGCTGGCAGATGGGCCAAAGAAGCACCCCACATCATATGGGGTCTGCGGACACAGAAGAACCGAGCAATCGGCTACACCCTGTTCTTCCTGGTGTACGACTCTGAAGCCGTCCTCCCAGCCGACCTCGCTTACGGTGCCTCATGCATCCAGCACTATGAGGAAGGCGAAGCAGAAACAAGTTGGCAGTTTGACATTGACAGCGTTGAAGAGCACCGACTCGCCGCATTGTTCCAACACGCCCGACACGAGCAACAAGTTTGACGGTACCATGACAAGAATGTCCGGGAATGATCCCTAAATGTTGGCGACTTGGCCCTGCGCCGAGTCATTTCCTCCAAGGACCAGCACAAGTTGTTGGCTCCTTGGGAAGGACCCTTCATCGTCAAGGAAGTCGTCTCGCTAGGAACATACCGCCTCCAGTGGGCTAACGGTGACCCCGTCCCGAACGTGTGGAATATATAGCACCTCGCAAAGTTCTACCCCTAGATGTCCTCAAAGCTATGTATTCTTCCTCTGATATTAATAATAAAAGTATTTCCTCTCTTGCCAATGACTCTGGGTCATAAGGCCTGCTGTTGACCTATCAACCGACATCCAAGCTGATGCTCGGGGACTAGACCCGACCCAAAACAAACTCATCACGATCACAGGGAGAGTCCCCGCTAACTCTGACTTCCGAAGTCCTTGCCCGACCCCATTGTTGGTATTTCTTAGCATCACCACTTAGAGTAGTGATGGTACTAGAGATACTTCATCGTAAATCTAGACGTTACAGATATTCTGCAAGCGCACAGAAGTACGTTGTAGCATTTCACCCAGGAGTATTCCAGAGTATTGTTATTTGTTTATCAGCAGGGAAAGCGTTTAGTTAAAAGAGAGGTGTCATCCAATGCAATTACTTACAACAACATTAATATACCATAATCTAAGCAGGGGTAAATGATATAGAAGTGAATGGGTAATGTGACACACAGAAGTTCATTGCTCATCATTATGGTAGTCTTAGTTAGTAATAGTACATTAGTAAAGATTACTAAGGGTTCATTATTATCATACATATGGGACTTGGATATACTACAATACCCTATACAAGCTCATTCAATGATCATATGCAAGAGGACATATCGAGGTATCCAGTGGTTCCCTAATCAAGGGACGACAGTCGGACGTCTTATCATAAAGGCCTAATACCCACTCCCGAACGTGGAGGATTACAAAGGACGGACAGGACTGTCACCACCTGCCGCCTACCTCTTCTAATCCGTGGGGCAGCGGTACTCTCAACAGTATTCCATATCCCAAACACCATGCTTACAATATGTAATACAACTCTATCTATCACGTTAATAAATAGAGCAACCAAGAGGCACATTGAGCCAATGCCATAGCATACATTCACTTGAATAAGGTGCAAGACATAAGTAGTATATACTAAGTGGATAAGGTATAACTGAGGCATACAACATAAGTATGAAGGTATTTCCATTAAGCTCAGAGTACTACAAGTAAGTAAGAGAATACAAGAACTGAACTCTAGAACTTACCAAGACTCCTTCGAAAGCCCTTCAAAAGATCTAACACTATGACTATCATTACTAAGACTAAGACTAAGCTTGTAGCAAAGGAGAGCTCTTCTTCTAGTGTGTGCTGAGTACAGCGCCCCTTACAGGTATTTATAGCATCACATAGGCGGTTGGAGCCGGCCAGAGGCGGTTGTTGCCGTTTGGAGGTGGGCCTAGGTCGGCCGATGTGCCAAGGTCGGCCGACCGTAGGATGCACAATCTTCAGCATTGCACGGCTCAGATGGACTCCTGATGGCGGTTTACAAGTATGAATCAAGGGGGAAGCGAAACGGCCGCAGGCCCAAGTCGGCCGACCTAGCCAGGTCGGCCGACCTGGTCTTGCCGCCTTTTGGCCCCACTCTTCTCTGGTAGACTGCCATGTGGGTCCTTATGACGGTTCCAGGTGGGTATACTCCGTTTAAGTGCAAATGAGTTGAGGTGTGGGCCCTTCAATCCATGGGAGTGACACGTGGCTCATCCTCACCCTTGACTTGAACCGACTATGATTCAACATCCATGATCCTTCCTTTATGTGCTTCTTGACCTGTGTGGAAAATGAACTCGATTGGGGTTCAGGCCCGGTCGCCCGACCTAGCCAGGTCGGCCGACCTGGGTCTGTGCCCAGTTTCGTCCATCTTTTGCACCGTAGCCTCTGTACTCAAATATATTCCAGATTGCATGGTATAGTATTATTTGAATACTAATGTCTAAGTTATGCTTGATCTTTATAGGTTTCCTGAGCCTATTGACGGTCGGATTTTCCGTTATAAGGACCATCAACAACTCCCCCAAGCTTAACCTTTGCTCGTCCCGAGCAAAAGACTAAAACTTTTAGGCTTAGTGGATCAGGAGTTGCTCCTCATTACTCCTCAAAAGTACCAGTGGTTCAGCAAGATATTTTACCAAGAATTGAATAAGCTGGTAAAATAAACTTCCCTTATTACCTTAGCCTTTTATGGGGCTTGTAGCTTCTCCTTGTCTTGGGCGGTTGATGGCTAGAACGACTTAGACCAAGCACCTTGCCTTCTACCTTGCTTGACAATCAAACCGGAGGTTTTGGAAGTTTTTCAAAAAAAAACAGAGTTCCTTAGGTGGTACTCTCAAGTCACTTATGGTGTATTTTCTTACCAATTTCCTCTCTCAACTCTCATGTCACTCATTGGAGTGGAGTTTGTGCTAGGAGAGCTTTATAGCATACTTGTAATGCACATATTGTAAAGTCAAGATTAGGATTCAAAGAGAAATAAGTCATACTCTCAAACCAAGATGTGCACGTGTGTAAGTGGCATGGTAAAAGATAGCTCTTTTTTACAGGTTCCTCTTCTCCTTAAAGAGTTACTTTTAGAGACATGGCTTTAATTTTTGAACCAAGAGCCTTCTTGCGCTCTCTCGTTTTTTTGGCATACTTGGACCTTCATGTGTCCATATTTTTTTTTCAAAATCCCATGTCTCTTTTTGCAATAAGGATGGAGAAGAGTACCATACTTTATGTAGAGCTTTTATTTGGTGGAATGATGGGTGTTGTGTTCACTTCTAGGGTAGAAGTGTAACATGTATAAGGTGGCGTGTGCGTGATCTTGGCTTTAAAAGCATGAAGTAAATCTCTAAAAATCACAATGACCTTGACAAAAGTCAATGCAAAAGCAAGTAGCTCATGTAGGGGTTTAAAACAATATGAGTTTTGGTAGGGAATTTAATCGCCATAAGGAACTCTTTATTTTAAAAGAGAAACTCCGGTTATTGAGTCTAGCTAAGTAAGATCTTAAGGTAACTCAAGTCTTATCATATCATAGCCAACAACAACCTAGACTAGAGCTTGCATATGCTACCCATAGATAGACAAGATAACAGAAAAGATCATGCTCAACCAGCAAACTCAAAGCTTAGGAGAATAGCATGTTGAAACATAGGTACACGAGAGAAATAAGAGCAACTATTCATCATGTCCAAAGTAAAGATTTAAGCATAGACTCAAAACATTAAGGGATTAGCATGGATAGCTCTCATTTACTAACTTTATTCAAAAGAAAAACTTTATTCAGCAATACTTACCTGAACTTACCTGATTGGGGGTTCTCCCCCAAGCTATTTTGTTGACACCGATAAACCTGTCGGCGCAGGACTCGTGTTTTACGTCGTCGAGCGAAGACATCTCCGATGTAGGATTTCAACTTTATGAAGCAGCATCTGACCCTGGACATGAGGATACAGATGATTTAACCCGCCATACATGTTTTACCTTCTTTTGACGGTCGACAGCTTGTTTCGGTGTTTTCTTCGCCTATGCTTTCACACCTCATGTAGACTTCTTGTTGTTCTTTGCATAATACCGGATGGGGAAATCCTTCTCTCAGAACTTCTCCATGAACTTAATCAGGCTGTCCTTTCCTGGAGGTGTTACCTCCACCTCTTTGACGTTCTAACTGTTTCTCCCATACTTGATCTTGATCATGGAGCATTGCTCCACCTTTGGCCTGAACTCAAACTTCTCCTTCTTACCATTAATGTGAAGCTGGATCTCTCCAGCAGCCACATTAATGTGAGCGTCTGCTGTGCTTAAAAAGGGTCGACCAAGGATGAGCGACGAGTCGTTGCTCACGTCCATGTCTAGTACCACAAAGTCGATAGGGACGAAGCAATCCCAGATGCGTACCGAAATGTCCTCGGCTATCCCCTCTGGGTAGCGGACCGTGGAATCGGCCAGCTGCAGTCTCATGGGAGTAGGAGACAAGGTAGTATAATTAAGGCGGTCAAATACTACCTTTGGCATGACGTTGACACTTGCGCCCAGATCACAGAGTGCATGCTCGAAATGCTGTGTCCCGATTGTACACGTGATGGTGGGACACCCTGGATCCTTCTTCTTCTTTGGGACCTTGTTTAAGATGGCTGCACTGCACTCCTCAGTCAATTTTATGACCTCGGTACTTGGGAGTGGACGTTTGTTGTTGAGGATGTCCTTCAAGTACTTTGCGTAGGTCGGTACCTGCATAGCATCCAGCAATGGCACATGTATATTTAACTTTTGTATAACTTCTACGAACCTGGGAAATTGCTCGTCCGCCGATGGTCTCTTTTGGCGTTGAGGGAATGGCAAGACGTTGCTGTCGTAGAACTCATGTGGCGCAGTTTGTCCGGCTGGTGCTAGCTCGGCTTCAGGCTCTTCTTCCACTGCGGGAATCTCCTTTCCTGGCGTTGTTGTTTTTCCTGCATGGTTAGGTGAGACTGGATCCCGAGTAGCCTTACCGCTCCTCGTAGAAACAGCCTTTACATTTTCAAAGGAGGAATCCGGTTGCCCGGGAATTCTCCCCTTATCTCTAGAAGGAACAGCGGCGGCTAGCTGGGCTAATTGGGTTTCTAGCATTTTGTTAAAGCTCAGCTGGCTCTGGATGGTGGAGGGCAAACTTTCTATCTTAGAATTTATGCCCTCCAGAGCCTTATCATTAGCAGCAAGCCTCTTAGAGATTGATTCATTAATCTTGGCCTAACCAAGGACAAGATCTTTAAGGGAAGGTTGGTTAGAAAAAGAATTATTATTGTTACCTCCCTGGTAGAATGGGCGTTGCTGGTTCCAGTTCCATTGAGGCCGGTACCCGTTGTTGCCGTTCACGAACTGTACCTCCTCTTGTGTCTCGGGGCAGTTGTTCCCCGAGTGGCCAGTTTCTCCATAGACTTCACATGTCATGTGTGAGTCCAGTGGCCCTTCATTGTCAGCGCCTCCATCCTTGGTGCGGTCATCAAGGCGCTTCATGATAGATCAATCTTGGCAGCTAGCATGTCCGCCTCCTTTACGGTGTGCATACCGCGTTTGCGCCCCCGGAGACGGTTGTCATTCCAAGATTGCTTTGACACCATCTTTTCGATGAGTAGCTTAGCGGCGGCCACAGTCAAGGAGAGGAATGCCCCTCTAGCAGCAGCGTCCATGTGTTCACGAGCTGTCTGGGACAGCCCATGGTAGAAGTTCTGGAACAGGAGCCACTCTTGCATACCATGGTGGGGGCATGCTAGAATGTAGTCCTGGAAGCGATCCCACGCTTCCGGAACCGTCTCCCCGGACTCTTGTTGGAAGCTGGAAATTCTTCCCCGAAGGGCATTGGTTTTCCCAATGGGAAAGAACTTTGCAAAGAAGGCGTTGGAGCACTTAGTCCACGTGTTCATCGCATCACGGTTGGAATAGAACCATTGTTTGGCTCATCCCAATAGTGAGAACGACTTCATTGGCTTTCCCACAGAAGGGGCTAGCCTGCACCATGTTGATTAGCGGGGCCTTCAGCTCATAAGCATGATCCCCCATTTCCACATCTAGACCCACAGGGATCAGGGCAGCGGACGGGGCGGAGTAGTCACGGATGGTCCTGTTGGCCATGGCTTCTTCCGTTGGGGTGCTACGAGAACAGATTGTTCTCCTTGGTTGGAGGATTCTCCGATGACTGGTTCGGTCTCCAACAAGAACACCTGAGGGATTACGACACGAGAACGTACCCTCCTTCCTTTGGTATCCGGGTTCTCGACATAGTTGGATGGTAGTTGGAAATCAGTCATACACTACCCTGTTTCACATCATAGAGAAACAGAGCAAAAGGGTAAACCTGCTAGATTACTGGCAATTAATCAAGTTGCATTAAATGCATAGATGATCAAATCTCTTTAACCATTGCTTTCCTCGGCAACGGCGCCAGAAATGCTTGTTGGTATTTCTTAGCCTCACCACTTAGAGTAGTGATGGTACTAGAGATACTTCATCATAAATCTAGACGTTACAAATATTCTGCAAGCGCACAGAAGTACGTTGTAGCATTTCACCCGGGAGTATTCCAGAGTATCGTTATTTGTTTATCTGCAGGGAAAGCGTTTAGTTAAAAGAGAGGTGTCATCGAATGCAATTACTTACAACAACATTAATATACAATAATCTAAGTAGGGGTAAGTGATATAGAAGTGAATGGGTAATGTGACACACAGAAGTTCATTGCTCATCATTATGGTAGTCTTAGTTAGTAATAGTACATTAGTAAAGATTACTAAGGGTTCATTATCATCATACATATGGGACTTGGATATACTACAATACCCTATACAAGCTCATTCAATGATCATATGCAAGAGGACATATCGAGGTATCCAGTGGTTCCCTCATCAAGGGACGACAGTAGGACGTCTTTTTAGAAAGGCCTAATACCCACTCCTGAATGTGGAGGATTACAAAGGACGGACAGGGCTGTCACCACCTGCCGCCTACCTCTTCTAATATGTGGGGCAGCGGTACCCTCAACAGTATTCCATATCCCAAACACCATGCTTACAATATGTAATACAACTCTATCTATCACGTTAATAAATAGAGCAACAAAGAGGCACATTGAGCCAATGCCATAGCATACATTCACTTGAATAAGGTGCAAGATATAAGTAGTATATACTAAGTGGATAAGGTATAACTGAGGCATACAACATAAGTATGAAGGTATTTCCATTAAGCTCAGAGTACTACAAGTAAGTAAGAGAATACAAGAACTGAACTCTAGAACTTACCAAGACTCCTTCGGAAGCCCTTCAGAAGATCTAACACAATGACTATCACTACTAAGACTAAGACTAAGCTTGTAGCAAAGGAGAGCTCTTTTTCTGGTGTGTGCTGAGTACGGCACCCCTTGCAGGTATTTATAGCATCACATAGGCGGTTGGAGCCGGGCAGAGGCGGTTGTGGCCGTTTGGAGGTGGGCCTATGTTTGCTGTTGACACCAGCGGTGGCAAACAGAAAATCCGCAAGCGCGCGGCTGTCGAAGTAGCTTTCACCCGTGAGTAAACCAGGTATCGAATCCACAGGGAACGTAAAATTGTATCTAATCACTAAAGCTGAGCCGGATCGATCGAGTGTATATAAAGGCTGGGTAGAGAGGATAACTTAGCACTAAGGCTCTGATTATAGTTAAGATAATTCTCCTATGCTTGTTTTAGGCACCGGGGTATCCTAGGCCTCTAGGAAATTGCCGGCCAACAGCTCTACGCCGTACCCGTACGTGGAGGATTACAAAGGACGGACAGGGCTGTCACCACCTGCTGCCTACCTCTACTAATCCGTGGGGCTACGAGGCAAACGAGGGTAGATATACACCTAAGCACCACGCCTAAGATAATATCAGCTATCCTAACCTTGATCAAAGATTAGAATACTTTATAAATAAAGCAACGAATCCACAAGCACAATAGAGACTTAACTTATCTATAACTCAGACTTAATTACGAGTTGAATCCCGGATACTTACTGAGTAGCTCGCATCCATCGAGGTACAGGTGGAGGGTCGCCGACAGGCCGGGACTCCTCCAGACTCTCCCTCACTCTCTCCCTATTTCTACTCTGGATATGAGGAGGGCTTTGCCTTCGATCTTCACTTCTGCTCGATGATGATTAGCCCTGCCCCGAGTCCAGCCATTTATAGCTTGGAGAGGCGGTTTGGAGTCGGTTTGCAGCGGTTGAGGCGGTCCAGAGATGGGCCCAGGTCGGCCGACTAGGGGGGATCGGCCGACCGTTGGATTCACCGTCTTTGATGATCCACGGCACAGATGAACTCCTGGTGACGGTTTACAGTTACTAGTGAAGGCGGTGGCGATTCGGGCGCGCCGCTCGGTCGGCCGACCTGGGTACATCGGCCGACCCTGGGCTGTGGCCCCTCGGCCCCACTTCGTCAGTGTCACTCGCCAGTGGGTCCTTTAGTCGGTTTCCGGTGGGTAATGGCAAAGATGTGTCGGTTAAGTTAGGAATGTGGGCCCATGAATCCATGTGCTTGCCACGTGGCCCAATCCCAACTCTTCATTTCCACCGTCTTGATCTCAACGTGCCTGATCGCTCCTGAGTGTGGTTGTTGTTGTTGGGCTGAAAATGGACCTCACTGGGCCTGGGCCCAGGTCGGCCGACCAGGGAAGGTCGGGCGACCTGGCCCTAAGCCCATTTTAGCTCTTCTTTTGCCAC
>CM014274.1:55869727-55904547 GCA_004135705.1 Alloteropsis semialata
AGTTTTCCATGTCCAAAAAGCTTCACCCTGGAATTAGAGAGTAATACCTTATCCCCGGGGTGGAACTCCTTCACCTTGATCCTCTTGTCGTGCCATCTCTTGGTTCTGTCTTTGTAGATTCTGGCACTATGGTACGCTTTGTCTCTCCACTCTTCCAATTCCGATAGTTGCATCCTTCTCATCTGCTGGGCTGCTGGCAAATCCATGTTCCACTTTCTTATGGCCCAGTGCGCCCGATGCTCTAGCTCAACTGGTAAATGGCAAGTCTTGCCGTAAACCAGCTGGTATGGGGACATCCTGATGGGCGTTTTGTACACCGTTCGGTAAGCCCATAGAGCATCTGGTAACTTGCTCTTCCATCCTTTGCCCATTTCTGTCGCGGTCTTCTGCAGAATGTTCTTGATCTGTTTGTTCGATGTTTCTGCTTGACCGCTTGTCTGGGGGTGTCCCGGTCTTCATTTAAGAAGACATAGCGAAGGCCAGCAGGCAAGGGTTTTAGCTCTACGTGTGTCTTAGGTGGCTCTTCGGTTTCAAGTGGCTCAGAAGCGTCATCCTCTTCCTCTATAAAATTGTGAACATTCTCTTCGAGGAATGACTCAAATGGGTCACTATGTTGTAGGGATTTCATTTCCTCAGCCAGGTTAGGTTCTGTCAAAGATTCAACTATGGAGTTCTTAACCCTAGCTAATGGTATAGTGAGAAGATTCCTTCCTACTTTAGCTAGGAGGTTTCCTTCCGAGGTTACATCCTGGAACAGGCCCTCGATAGGATGTCCTATAAGGAGGTCGCAATCTGATGTCTCAAAGACATAAAAGTCCAGAGGCATCTCAATCCCGTGGTGAGAGAGGAGAAAATCTCGTACTAGGCCGAGACTCTTGAGAATACGACCTGAGGGTGTTCTAAGAAGTCTTGACGTTGGGGCCATCTTTTTACGACGTCCAAGGATGTACGCGAAAGAACTGGACATGATGTTTGCCCCAACGGTCGGGTTGTACAAAATGTCTACGGCCACCTTGCTTATGAAACCTCGAATGGTCTACGAAGGTGAGTTAATCCGAATGGATTCGGAAGAAGTCTCAGATTCGTTCGACCATTCCGTGTTTAGGATGGCGATCAGCTCCCTCACGGTTTCATTCAAAATTTCTTTCTCCATATAGATGGAGGGGGTCTTTACCGTAGGCTTCTTCTGTATTGAGTAGTTCAAGGTATTCCCAAAGTCTTCAAAAAGATCTTCCTCGAACTCAAATGGTAATCCGAGAGGTTGAGTTTCCTCTTCCTCAACGGATGGGGTCTCAGGAATTGGACTGGGCAAGTCTATGGGTTCTATCTGTGAGTCTTCTTGCTCAGTCTCGATCACGTCCACAGGGGAGTTCTCTCGGATGGCCGCTAGGACTTCTTTTGCTCTGGCCGGGGTTATGTGTAGGAATGAACCCCCGGCTGCTATGTCTATGTACCGGGCATCTTCACTATTCAACCCAGACCGGAAATGCTGCATGAGCATGTAGTCTGGGAAGCCTAGATCTGTTCCGGTTAGACATGAGTCCTGGAATCGATCCCATGCTTTGGCGATCCTTTCCTTCTCTCGTTGCTGGAAGTTGATGATCTCCTTCCGAAGTGCACAGATCCAGTGAACAGGAAAGTATTCAAGACAAAACTTGTCCCGTAACTTTTCCCATTCACTGTTCGTTAGCGCAACGGTGTGGTCGTACCACTATCTTGCTCTTTCTTTGAGAGAGAACGGGAAGAGCTTCCATCTAATCGTTGCTTGTGTCATGCCTGATATGACCAGACATGAGCAAAGCAACTCGAATTCGTGCAAGTGACGGTATGGGTTTTCACCGTCACCTCTAGAGAAGGATATGTCTTGCACCATAGCTATGAAGGCAGGGCGCAGTTCATAGCTATCAGTTAAAATAGGGTTTGACGAGGGGTGCGGCTCCAATAATTCGCCCTTTGGAGCAGAGAACTCATGAATTTGGGTGGAATTCATGGTTGATAAAAAAAGAAAAGAAAATATAAAATAAAAGATATACGGGCAACCTTAGATCTTAGATAACTGCTACCGTTCCCCGGCAACGGCGCCAGAAAGCTTGTTGACACCAGCGGTGGCAAACAGAAAATCCGCAAGCGCACGGCTGTCGAAGTAGCTTTCACCCGTGAGTAAACCAGGTATCGAATCCACAGGGAACGTAAAAGTGTATCTAATCACTAAAGCTGAGCCAGATCGATCGAGTGTATATAAAGGCTGGGTAGAGAGGATAACTTAGCACTAAGGCTCTGATTATAGTTAAGATAATTCTCCTATGCTTGCTTTAGGCACCGGGGTATCCTAGGCCTCTAGGAAATTGCCGGCCAACAGCTCTACGCCGTACCCGTACGTGGAGGATTACAAAGGACGGACAGGGCTGTCACCACCTGCCGCCTACCTCTACTAATCCGTGGGGCTACGAGGCAAACGAGGGCAGATATACACCTAAGCACCACGCCTAAGATAATATCAGCTATCATAACCTTGATCAAAGATTAGAATACTTTATAAATAAAGCAACAAATCCACAAGCACAATAGAGACTTAACTTATCTATAACTCAGACTTAATTACTAGTTGAATCCTGGATACTTACTGAGTAGCTCGCATCGTCGAGGTACAGGTGGAGGGTCGCCGACAGGCCGGGACTCCTCCAGACTCTCCCTCACTCTCTCCCTATTTCTACTCTGGATATGAGGAGGGCTTCGCCTTGGATCTTCACTTCTGCTCGATGATGATTAGCCCTGCCCCGAGTCCAGCCATTTATAGCTTGGAGAGGCGGTTTGGAGTCGGTTTGCAGTGGTTGAGGCAGTCCGGAGATGGGCCCAGGTCGGCCGACTAGGGGGGATCGGCCGACCATTGGATTCACCTGGTTGGAGGACAGATTGTTCTCCTTGGTTGGAGGATTCTCCGATGACTGGTTCGGTTTCCGACAAGAACAACTGAGGGATTACGACACGAGAACGTACCCTCCTTCCTATGGTATCCGGGTTCTCGACGTAGTTGGATGGTAGTTGGAAACCAATCATACACTACCCTGTTTCACATCATAGAGAAACAGAGCAAAAGGGTAAACCTGCTAGATTACTGGCAATTAATCATGTTGCATTAAATGCATAGATGATCAAATCTCTTTAACCATTGCTTTCCCCGGCAACGGCGCCAGAAATGCTTGTTGGTATTTCTTAGCATCACCACTTAGAGTAGTGATGGTACTAGAGATACTTCATCATAAATCTAGACGTTACAAATATTCTGCAAGCGCACAGAAGTACGTTGTAGCATTTCACCCGGGAGTATTCCAGAGTATAGTTATTTGTTTATCCACAGTGAAAGCGTTTAGTTAAAAGAGAGGTGTCATCGAATGCAATTACTTACAACAACATTAATATACCATAATCTAAGTAGGGGTAAATGATATAGAAGTGAATGGGTAATGTGACACACAGAAGTTCATTGCTCATCATTATGGTAGTCTTAGTTAGTAATAGTACATTAGTAAAGATTACTAAGGGTTCATTATCATCATACATATGGGACTTGGATATACTACAATACCCTATACAAGCTCATTCAATGATCATATGCAAGAGGACATATCGAGGTATCCGGTGGTTCCCTCATCAAGGGACGACAGTAGGACGTCTTATTAGAAAGGCCTAATACCCACTCCCGAATGTGGAGGATTACAAAGGACGGACAGGGCTGTCACCACCTGCCGCCTACCTCTTCTAATATGTGGGGCAGCGGTACCCTCAGCAGTATTCCATATCCCAAACACCATGCTTACAATATGTGATACAACTCTATCTATCACGTTAATAAATAGAGTAACAAAGAGGCACATTGAGCCAATGCCATAGCATACATTCACTTGAATAAGGTGCAAGATATAAGTAGTATATACTAAGTGGATAAGGTATAACTGAGGCATACAACATAAGTATGAAGGTATTTCCATTAAGCTCAGAGTACTACAAGTAAGTAAGAGAATACAAGAACTGAACTCTATAACTTACCAAGACTCCTTCGGAAGCCCTTCAGAAGATCTAACACAATGACTATCACTACTAAGACTAAGACTAAGCTTGTAGCAAAGGAGAGCTCTTTTTCTGGTGTGTGCTGAGTACGGCGCCCCTTGCAGGTATTTGTAGCATCACATAGGCGGTTGGAGCGGGCCAGAGGCGGTTGTGGCCGTTTGGAGGTGGGCCTATGTTGGCCGATGTGCCAAGGTCGGCCGACCCTAGGATGCACCATCTTCAGCATTGCACGGCTCAGATGGACTTCTGATGGCGGTTTACAGGTACGAGTCAAGGGGGAAGCGAAACGGCCACCGGCCCAAGTCGGCCGACCTGGTCTTGCCGCCTTTCGGCCCCACTCTTCTCTGGTAGACTACCATGTGGGTCCTTATGACGGTTCCAGGTGGGTATACTCTGTTTAAGTGCAAATGAGTTGAGGTGTGGGCCCTTCAATCCGTGGGAGTGACACGTGGCTCATCCTCACCCTTGACTTGAACCGGCCATGATTCAACGTCCATGATCCTTCCTTTGTGTGCTTCTTGACCTGTGTGGAAAATGAGCTCGATTGGGGTTTAGGCCCGGTCGCCCGACCTAGCCTGGTCGGCCGACCTGGGTCTGTGCCCAGTTTCGTCCATCTTTTGCACCGTAGCCTCTGTACTCAAATATATTCCAGATATGCATGGTATAGTATTATTTGAATACTAATGTCTAAGTTATGCTTGATCTTTATCGGTTTCCTGAGCCTATTGATGGTCGGATTTTCTGTTATAAGGACCGTCAACACCCATGTCCCCCTCGGCGATAGCCGAGCTAACCTAGTCGGTCTGAGTCCTCAACCATGAAACCCTGAGCTCCGCGCTCAACCCGCGTGCTACCAGTGAGTAAGCCTTCCAGCTAAGCATCGCTGAGTGGTAAACCATCCTCTCCGTGAGCAGTGGTCAGTGGGATAAAAGGGCGCTTAAACGGCACAAGGCAGCGGCCGATTGGGCGACGCAAAGTCCTAGTCGGTAGCGAAAAGGGTCCATATTTCATTTTACCAAACACAACGCACAATGCTTCAATATATTAAATACTGATCTATATATATATATATTACAAAACAGTGTTTACACCAATAGTTGTCATTTTACAGGCCAAGCTCCTTCGCTACGGCCTCTGCTAGGGGCGTACACTCATCGACCATGTTGTCAAAATGATCGCCGTTCACCCCTTCCAGCAAGCCTTCGTGAATTGGAGTGAGGACGAGAGACGGGAAGTGTGCACGGATCATCACCAAGATGCGACTACCGCAGCCGATTGCGTTCTCCTGCACCAATTGCGCCGCACGAGTGGGGCTGGCCCGGAGCTGCTGCACCAACGTCAAGGTCGTCGGTCCCGACTCGGCGGTGATCAGCGAGTCAGCACTGAACTCAGCCGCTTGCCGCAGCTCCAGTAGCTCGGCCAGGACGCCTGCAACAGAAACATCTAAATACATAGGCCAACAAGAACGACAGCCGACTCACCAAGAAACACTCACCATGCATAATCTGGTCATGCTCGTCCTTCAAACGCTGGTTGACCTCCGCCAGACTCGGCCTTGAGGCACTTGTTGGCTTCCTTCATAGCGCCGACCTCCTCCTCGAGCTTCCGCTTGGTCCCGGATAGCTTCTCCACCTTCCCTTGGAGAACCTTCTCCTTCTTCTCCGCATCTGCAAGGAATCATCGTCAGCACAAAGCCCCGGCATGGGAACCGCCCAGATGCATCGCAGGAACCTACCCTCTGACAGGATCTTCATGTCATTCATCAGTTCCTCATTGAGCTTGACGACGTCGGCCATCTCCATCTCCCTCTTCATCAGGTACTCCTTGGAGCTGTTGGCATCCTGGACTCGCTCCTCTTGAATCTTCGCCAGGGCCCGGCGGCCCTCGAGAGCACACTGCTTGAAGAGAAGGTCTTTCGCAGCCCGAGCTGTGAAATCCTGCTCAACGATAGCAAGCAGTCAGACGCTACAAGAACAACAATGCTCGTGAAGTTAAAGAAACCATACCTTGATGACGCGATCCAGCATGCCAACCACATTCTGCAGCTTCTGAAGCTCGCTCTCTTGGTCAGCAATGTCGAGCTCCAAAGCACGCTCAGGAGTAAGGGTCGACGCGCTAGGCCTGGCCCCGAGCCCGGCCACAGCCACGTCAACTCTGGGCGCCACGACAGTGCCAACCCCGACACTCAATTGCTCTCCGAGCAGTTGGTCATCATCGTCTTCAAGCGGAGGAGGACCATCGACCAGGCCTTCCACCCCAGTCACCTTGCCTGAGTCCCTGTCCGCGCCACCCGTCTCGGGCAGCGCCACCTGCCTGTCGGCAGCCGGGGGGCTTGTCTCCAAAGAGATATGCGGAGGACTCGGCGGCCGCGCCTGGTCCTCGGCCAAGGGGCTACTCGGCCTCTGCTCTGGCAGGCCTTTTTGACGCTGATCCCGGGCCCCGTGCCCATGACAGGTGACTAAACCAGTGTCGCCTTGTCACCTGCTCTCGGGAGTGGCACCAGGCTAGCCCCACCTCCATGACTCCCGAGCCTACATTCAAGGCAGACATAGCATAAATACGACAACCCAGGTGACGGTCAAGGCATATCAAGCAACTTACCCGCTCTTCCGAGGACGCTTGAACTCGATCTTCTTAAGAAGCATAGGCGGTGTCGAACTGGGCACAGGAAGCGATTCCGGCTGTTTTTGTGACTGAACATAGAGGGTCCCCTGGCCACCAGCGTCGGTTCGGGGCAACTCCCCCAACTCCGGGCTCGAGGGGGACTTGTCGGCTTCATCCTCGGCTTCACTCGCCGAGGATATCAGCCTTCTCTTCCTCTTCACCTGGGACTCGGCCCGTGTAGCCTGCCCCAACTTGGGCAGCGGCTTCGGGGATGAACCCCCAGCGGCCGACCTCATCGACCTCGACATCGTCACATTGCGCACAGCTATGCGCCTTGGTTTCCCTGCACCACTGACAACCACTAGGGTTACCTAATCATCATCCGCCTCTTCCAGGGGAGTCGAAATCAAGTTGCCAGTGTCCCATTTAGCCGGCTCCTCGTCCACCACAGGAGGAATCCGGGATGCCTCCTCCGCCGTCATAAGCTTCTCCAGCCGAATGCTGCCCTCGGGCAGCGGAGCTGGACAAAAATACTTCACTGTGCGTTCCTACAAGACAATCAATACAGTAACTCAAACTTGCATACACAGAACCATATATGCGGCATCAAGTTACAAAAGTCGTATGGGAAACAAATACTTATCAGCGACGGCGGATTGTGCAATGAGAAGGGCACAGGTGTACCCTAGTTGTAGATTTCCCCTCGCATAAAACTTGAGACCCTCTCCTTGGTCTCGGGGACAGACACGGACCGGACTTGCTCCCGAGTCGGATCCCTGGCACCTGAGAATTCATATCCGGGGTGAACCCGATCCTTGATGGGTTGCATCAGACGCTGGACGAAGGAAATCTTGATGGCCGCCGCAATCAGTTTCCTCTCCTTCGCCTCGGCTATCAGCCGCAACAGCTCCTCAACCTCCTACAGATCCTTGCCTTCAGGAAGCGACTCCCAGTCTGTAGTCTTCTTCGGCCGATGACCAGTCCGGGCTGGTAGAGCAGGGAGGTGATTCCCGACATAGAACCAATCCGACCGCTACCCGTTGTTGAAATCGTTCATGTGCAACACGAAGTACCTCTTGGATAGACTCAAGGAGAACCCTGCCCTTGGCCGGCCCCTTGCCACGCCAGTTATCCGGGCCGGCCCCTTGCCAGCATCCTCCCCGATTACCTTCATATGGTACAACCACCGCCACAAGTTGAAGTGCGGCGAAATTCCCAGGAAGGCCTCGCATAGATGAATGAAGACCGAGATTGCAAGAATCGAGGTTGGATTCAGGTGGGTAAGCTCAACACCATAGTAATGCAGCAGACCTCGGAAGAAGTCCCCAGTGGGCAATCCGAAGCCACGCTCAAAGAATGACGCGAAAACGACTGTCTCTGTCTCCGAGCGCTCCCAAGGATGTGCGTCGTCCCCAGGTGGCCGCCACAATAGCTCCTCCTTTGGCCCGAGCACACCTCGCCGCACCATGGCCTGAAGCTTCTCTTCGATCATGGATGATGGAAATCAACTCCACGTCTTCGGCAGAGTAAGAGCTTACCTTTGCGGTGACATTCGTCCCGGCGGCAGACACCAGCTCCATGGCGGCGCCGTCCCCGCCGGTGGCGACATCTCCCGTGGCCCCAGCGTGGGCCTCGGCAGCAGCAGCCTTCTCCCCGACGGTGGCCTTGCCATGGCCCGCAACAGTTTCCGAATCCGTCGCCCTCGTCGGCGACTGCACCTTCTCCTCCGACACCGGCGCCCTCAAGGAAGCTGTCGAGTCCGCCATCTCAGCCACCAATGCACAGGCACTCGACAAAAGGGGTGAGTCGCGGCGGCAGTCACGAACAGACGCTAGCGGCGATGAGCACACGGCAGTGAAATTGGACCCCATGGCGGGGCGAAGCGGTGGCGGAATTGAACCTACAGCGGCGATAAGCATCGGCGGAAGACATCACAGTTCTAGATCTGGGAATGACGGTGGTAAAAACCACCGGCGACCGATCCTATTTATCCCCCGCCCTAATGGTTCAAATTACCCTAACGGCGCCGCGACTAACGGACGGAATCCACGGCAAGTCCGTTAATCACGGGACAACGGCTCTCGCGCGCCAATGGCGCTTTGCCTAAGGAACTTGGCCAGCCCCGACGCTCAGGGACTTGGCACTTTGACTCTGGTCAATGGATCTCCGCGACTCGGCCAGCGCCGACGCTCGGGGACTCGGCGCTCTGACTCCGGTCAACAGGTCTCTGCGACTCGGCCAACCCCAACGCTCGGGGACTCGGTGCTTTGACTTCGGTCGACGGGTCTCCGCGACTCAGCCAGCCCCGACGTTCGGGGACTCGGCGCTCTGACTCCGGTCAACGGGTCTCCGCGACTCGGCTAGCCCCAACGTTCGGGGACTCGGTGCTTTGACTTTGGTCAACGGGTCTTCGCGACTCGACCAGCCCCAACGTTTGGGGACTCGGCGCTTTGACTCCAGTCAATGGGTCTCCGCGACTCGGCCAGCCCCGACGCTCCGCGACTCGGCGCTTTGACTCCGGTCAACGGGTCTTATCGATTCGGCCAGCCCCGATGTTCGGGGATTCGGTGCTGTGACTCCGGTCAACAGTTCTCCGTGACTCGGCCAGCCCCGACGCTCGGGGACTCGGCCTCTGACTCCGGTTAGCAGGTCTTCGCGACTCGGCCAGCCCCGACGCTCAGGGACTCGGCGCTCTGACTCCGGTCAGCGGGTCTTCACGACTCGGCCAGCCCCGACGCTCGGGGACTCGGCGCTCTAATTCCGGTCAACGGGTCTCCACGACTCGGCCAACCCTAACGTCCGGGGACCCGGCGCTGCGTACCTAGCTATGAACCTATGTTGCCAAGGTGGCCCCCGGGTCAAGGATAACAGAAATCACACTTGCAGCCAGGCTATAAAGGAGGATTTATCAACAAACTATACAATTACAAGGAGAGCCAGCCATGGGCCGGTTACAAGGATAAAAAGCATCAACCGTCAAGATGACGACTTGGGGCACTCGTCGTGGCGCAAGGTGCTACATACACAGCAAGCTTCGTCCACATGAGGTCATCGCAAGCTCTCTTGTAGCGCCATGGCGACCGACGATGGGTTAACCCCACTTGAGGGTTGTGTGCGAATGCCTCCGAGTTTCTCTTGGCTCTACAAGCATTTCACTCTACAAGGCCCTCGGCCCAAGGCAATGCTGGGAGAGAATGGGAAAGCACGCAGACGCTCATCAATACCTCAGGATCTTCGCAAGCACACTTCTAGCACCAAGCTCTCAAGTCCCCATGGTTTGTCCCCGGAGGATGATCCCAACAACAAGTCCCCAACATATTTGCTAAGTGGTTGCTATGCTTCTCTTCCGATAAGTGCAAGGTCCCGAACCTTTGCATTCATTTATAGCCCCATGCTAACTGTTTACATGTGACCTCAGTTGCACTATCCGATACATGAGCTCTGTGAAGCACAGCCCTTCTCCCCGAGGCGCTCAGTCCGCCCATAACGTTTTCGAAAGCCTTCGACCACGGGTGCGCCCTGTGCGCTCACGTGGATACTGTTGTTGTCACAACGTGCTGATCTTATCCTTTGGGCAGCCTACCTGCCTCGGCGCTTGGTGTTCAATCCTTTTTGACCATTCGCCCGACTTTTCTAATCGGCCCAATGCTCGGGGACAACTCCATATGGAGAGCTCCTTGCGTCGCTCTCCATATGCCCCATCAGGATGTGTCACTTTCCCAAAGTGGTGCAGTCCCTTATGGTGTCCGACTCGGCCACAACTCGGCACTGCGCCACTCGTGGCTTTACCCCCGGGTCTGCCCAGGGTCATCCCCGATGACCTACGGTTTGTTCTTTTTTGAGCACCGCCCACCCATGTGTCGGCCTTCCAACCAAGACGCTTCAGCCGACTATGGAGGCTTCGCTTCTTCATCGATAGTCCACCACGCGCCTGCACGTTGCTCGGGGACTTGTGGGATATGGGTACCCCTGGGCCTATACCGATCGGGTGGACAGTCGGCCTAGGCCCACGTCTGACATCGATGTGGGCCGACCCTAGGCCGACCCACGAGGATCTCCGGGCTTGACGGACAAGATTGATGAAGACTTAGCCCGCAAGGCATGAGGCGAGGTACTCGGATCTCATCCGAGGATCATGGAGATTATGTTGTAACCGATCCGGCTTAGTTTCCTAGTTGTAGCCGGATGCAATTAGAGATAACCGACTTGTAAACCCTAGGCCGTCAGGCTATATAAGGCGGCCTAGGTCAACCCCTCCATCCATCTATTCCTCATTCACCCATTGTAACCATGAACTCGTCGTTGTTCCCCGGAATTACACCGAGCAGAACAATACAACACCACTGAGCACAGGACGTAGGGTATTATACCTCCGGATAGCCCGAACCTGTATGATCCCTGTGTCCCTGTGTTACCTCGAGCTCCCTAGCCTCGTGATTGCCCTTTGCCTACAAATCAACCATCTGGGTACCCCTGGGTGGACTGTCGGACGATAACTCCGACAAAGATATACTGGAAACAAAGAGGCATTATCAAATAGGTGAAATTTGGAGATGGAAACACAAAGTTCTTCCATGCCAATGCTACTATTACATTTAGGTGAAATGCTATAACCTCCTTGAAAGACTCACAAGGTAATTAAGTTTTTTACCATCCTGCAAAAGCTGCACTTCTATGGGAAGCATATAAAGATAGACTTGGAAAAACAGAATATAGTCATATGTTATTCGACTTACAATCCTTAATTCTTCCACATCATGACCTGGACTCGCTGCAAGATCCCTTCACTAAGGAAGAAATTGACCAAGTTGTCAAACATTTACCCACTGACAAGTCTCCAGGCCTGGATGGTTTCTATATAGACTTCATCAAGAAATGCTGGCATATTATCGGCACAGATTTTTACAACTTACTTGCAGAGTTTTATGAGGGGAATATATGCACTCAAAGCATTAATGGTTCACACATTATTTTGATTCCCAAAAAGGACCTATTACAGGATCCAAGCACAGAGTTCAAGGCGATCCCTCCAAATCACTCAAGTGGAGATCAAGATTCTTAACAAAAGGTTCCACCACTGGGGCAAGACTGTCAAACAGTACCTCAGCATCCGTCGCCGAACACTTGAAGCCTTTGGAGAGCAGCGAGGCGTCGAGATCAGGAACGTGGCTTTTCAAAGCCCCGACAGTGTGAGTTGCGGCAACGCACGCACCCTCGATCAGCCTGGTTTCCAAGGACAAGTTGTGCTTCTCTGAAGCTTCAAGCCGGGTGGTGAGCTCAGCAACGTCCTTGTCCCGAACAGCAAGCCTACCTTCCAGATCCGAGTTCTTCTTCTCGAGCACATCAATGCTCTTGGAATTAACTATAGAATCAGAGGCAGAGTGTAAGTAAAAGTTTGCGGATAAGGACCAAAAACAAGACATGTTAACATGAAACAAGTACCTTCCTTCTCGGACTGGAGAATGGCAACTTGGGCCTCCAGTCTGGTCATAGACGCTTCAGCAGCAGAGGCACGAGCATCTAGTGAACGCCATTGCTCCTCGGCTGCAGAGAGCGAAGTAATGATCGGGCCCAAGGGCGTCGGGTCAGGTCTTGCAACTCCTATAGTTCTCTCCACACCATCGGGCTGGGCTGCGGAGTCAGGCTCGGGAGTTTTCTCTTTCTCTGATGGCCTGGTGGGAGGAGAAGCTGTAGGCTTGGAGGGACTGAGCTCCCGAACAAACAAAACAGTTACAGATATTCTCCCTGTGAGAACTAATCAGGCATAACCAAATAGGTCAAAGTCCTTACTTGGATGTCGGGGTTCTAACTTTGAACCTCTTGACACCAGATATAGGCTTTGATGGCAGTGGGGTCGGACGAATTTCCTGACGAGAAATCTCCCGAACACGTTTAGCTTTGGTTATGCGATCAAAGGCTGCAAATAAACACCCGAATACGATCATGCTTGATACCTGGGCATCAGGACGAGGTGGATCACGACTGGGTAGTAGCTCACTAGTTCCGGGCATACCAAGAGATCCCGAACCCGGAGTCATCCTCTCCACGCTCACGCTGCGAGAGCGCTTGCGGGTTCGGGGAACAGTCGCCTTGGGGCTGCTCGGGTTTTCTTTCTCTACATCAGGCGATGGTTCGGGCTGTTCGGTTGTCGGGGCCATGGCACCTTGATCGACGGGCAGTTCCCCCTCTTCCTCCTCAACGTTGATGGCTCCACTCCGAGCGAGGGCATCAACAACAGGTGGAGCCTGTTCAGGAGAAAGGATCATGTCATATGAACGTTAAGCAGGTAGGAAAATTTTTCTGAGAAGACAGTTTACCTCTGGACGAGGGTTGTCAGCGCTATAAGGTGCTGGGACGCCTGCCCAGTCCGGGATATCGGCACCCAACATCTTCTTCAGGTGAGAGGCCACTTCTGTTTTTGGGACAACTGTTGGTTAAGAGTCATGATCTCAAATGACCGAACAAACTCAGAAAAATTACCGAACAGAAAAATAAAGGCTTACCATCGGGCTTCATCCTGTTCGGGTCATTGTCACCCCTGAAAGCGTAGCGGTCATGAGTCATGAGCGGGATAAATCTCCATCTAATAAGGACTTCTGCTACATAAACTGCTGTCAGGCCGGCGTTATGGAGTTCCAAGATCCGATCGATATGTTTCTGCATCTCAAGAGTCAGGAGTAACTTTCAGTAGAGCTTTGATTTCTTCCTTGAGATAGGGCATCAAATGCTTCCCTTTTGCTACTGAAACTTGGGGGAGGGTGATGTAAAACCAGTGACGCTCATAACCTTTCCAGTAATCTTTCCCTGGAAAGAGGATGTAGATCTCCCGATCTCTCAAGGAAAACCCAATGGACCCGATCATGAGTTGATTCTTGTAAAATGCAGGGGCATAAAAATGTCTCCACAGAATCAATGATGGCTTAATCCCTAACCAGGCTTCACAGAGAAAGGCAAAGAGGCTAAGCATAGTCAAGGCACCGGGCTTGATGTGCACAAGCTCTATCTGGTAAAAGTCACAGATGCTGTGGAAAAAATCTGATGGATAGACCCCAAATCCACAATGGAAGAACTCCAAGCATGCCACCAGCTCGAGTGTGTCAGGGGTTGGATAGAGCTGACCTTTGGCATGGCGGCGAGGGAAGATGGTGGTGTCAGGGAGCAATCCAAGATGCTCCAGCTGCTGCAACTGTTTTGCCGTGGTGGTGGATTTTTCCCAGCACTTGTCCGTGGTGCAGATTGTGGATCCGCTGCGCAGCTCCCGTTCGGCGGCGGCGCTGCTCTGATCCCCCGATGATTCATCGCTGGATGAAGACTGGTGAGAGGACGCCATGGCAGCGTGTTGACGGTCATTAAGTACCACTTTTGACCGTCAACTCCTGCAGAGAATATGTCAAAAATAATCACCAAACTTAGTGACAAGGTTTATTACTAATGATTTTCACAAGTTTTGGTGTTTTACCGTGTTATGCAGGAAACGACGCAATGGGAGTTAAAAATACCAATGTTACAAAGTATCTCAAATGCCCAATTGGAGTTCACCATTGCGAAGAGCTCGTCGAGACGATTGAAATAGATATAATATTCATATATTTTGGAGCTTGGGAGAAAAAGATGTGGAAAGCCCAAACGTCAGCGCCGCTGACGTCACTTGGGGCCCAGGCGCCAGGTGCCCACCGCACACGCGGGTGCGGCCGAGCAAGCCCACACTGGCCCAAAATGGAGCCCAGTCGGGGCCCAAGGCGGAGCCCAGCAGCTGCTGGCTGAGCGCGTCGCACGCGGGAGGACCAAGCATGGGGACACGCGGCGCACTGGGAGAGGTGGAGGAGCGAGTTCGCGTGGTTTGCGTGGGAGATGGAGTCGACCGGGACAGCTGGCGCTGCGGGAAAGGCCCAGGCGCGGGTCAGGCGGCTGGTCCATCGGTTTTCCCTGGCTTTTGTCCGGTTTTGCTGTACCGACGTCCAGAACAAAGTGCAGGGCACGGTTTTAGCCGGTTTTCCTCCGGTTCATGGACCTAGGGTCCGGTTCTTAACCGGTTTTCACCCGGTTCTTCACCCCACCGCCACCAGAAGCCTCGGGGGCGCGATTCTTTTGCCGTGACCGACTTCTGGAGGTCGGTTTGCGTACAGGTGGAGGGAGGAGAGTACCTGGGGGAGAATATTCCCCTAGAATCCTTGAAGCATATCCACTCTCCCAAGGCACCTCCTCTACTATAAATAGAGAGCCTCACTCCCTCATTCAACACACACCAAGAAGGAAGAGCTCTCTTTGCCTCAAATTCTAGTCTAAGTTTGTAGTGAAGTAGTCTAAGGAGTCGAGCTTCTACGGGCTTCCGAAGGAGTCTTGGTAAGCCTAGAGCTTAGTGATCTTGTATCTTTTTGTTTCCTTATAAGACTCTGAGCTTTAATGGAATTACTATCTTGCTTATGTTATTTGGCTTATTGCCTTGTTTGTTCATCATATAAGTTGTATGTCTTGCACCTTAGTATAGCTGATGCATGTTATGGCAATGGCCCAATGCGCCGCAAGGTTGCTCTGTTTATCTGGACAATAAATAGAATTGTTATTTCATATTACAATCGTGGTGTTTGGGGTATGAAATACCATTGGGGATACCCTACCCCACGTATTCAAAGGTAGTCCCCAGGTGGTGATAGCCCCGCTGGGCCTTTGTAATCCTCGTTGTTCGGGTTTGGGTGTTTGCAGGCCTTCATGATAAACATCGTGATAGTACCCTTGGATGAGGGGATCCCACGACTCCTCGATTTGCCCTCTAACATGTGTCCCTTACTGAGCATGTATAGTGTACACTTATAATATATATAACTCATAAGTGAGAAGTATATAGAATCACTGGTTCTCTCTTAGGATCTTCATATTAACTAGACTTACATATTTGAGCAATGAAACCTTCTGTGTGTCACACTACCCCATTATCAATGTTTACCCCTTGTTAGACTTTGGTATATTAATAGTGTTATGATTGAATACAATGGATAACTACTCTATTCAACCACTGCCTTCCCTGTGGATTCGATACCCTGAATACTTTCAGGTGAAAGCTACAACAGTATCCGTGCGCTTGCGGATTTATCTGCGACCATAAGAAATACCAACAAGCTTTTTGNATGGGCAATGGCCCAATGCGCCGCAAGGTTGCTCTGTTTATCTGGACAATAAATAGAATTGTTATTTCATATTACAATCGTGGTGTTTGGGGTATGAAATACCATTGGGGATACCCTACCCCACGTATTCAAAGGTAGTCCCCAGGTGGTGATAGCCCCGCTGGGCCTTTGTAATCCTCGTTGTTCGGGTTTGGGTGTTTGCAGGCCTTCATGATAAACATCGTGATAGTACCCTTGGATGAGGGGATCCCACGACTCCTCGATTTGCCCTCTAACATGTGTCCCTTACTGAGCATGTATAGTGTACACTTATAATATATATAACTCATAAGTGAGAAGTATATAGAATCACTGGTTCTCTCTTAGGATCTTCATATTAACTAGACTTACATATTTGAGCAATGAAACCTTCTGTGTGTCACACTACCCCATTATCAATGTTTACCCCTTGTTAGACTTTGGTATATTAATAGTGTTATGATCGAATACAATGGATAACTACTCTATTCAACCACTGCCTTCCCTGTGGATTCGATACCCTGAATACTTTCAGGTGAAAGCTACAACAGTATCCGTGCGCTTGCGGATTTATCTGCGACCATAAGAAATACCAACAAGCTTTTTGGTGCCGTTGCTGGGGAACGGCAATGACCGAAGAGTGTTGTTAACCCATGTACTCAATTAATAGCATGATTAATTACCACTGCTCCGGCAGGGTTATCTTTGCTCTGTTTCTCTTTGATGTGGAACAGGGTAGTGTATGACTGGTCTTGAACTGCCAATGGACTTCATTGACAACCCAAGATTATCAAGAAACAGGATCTTGCATCGTATCTTCCTAGGTAGTCTGATTGGCAGCAACTCCAGTCAATCCTACGTCACCAATATCGACTAGTGCTACCACCGAAAGAACGATTCGTGAGTTCTCGATTCACTCTGGTTCGCAAACTGACACAGAGCTGAACATGAGAGACACCGTGCTCGATCTTAGGCTAGCATCTGTCAAATTGGTACACGCCAGCCCATTACATGGGAAGACCAACGCGAACGGACCCAAGGCCAAGGCTCAACACCAAGGCCTACATGATCCCATCCAAAGAAGACAAACAGGTATGGCAATACAACCCATCTCCAAATGTTACATAAAGTCAAAACTTATGATGGAGACGTCCTCACTCGACAGACGTAAACCGACAAGTCCTCACCGACAGGTAAATCGGTATGTATCTCATATTTATTTCACATTGCATTTTTCTAAATTCCAATCTCTGCATGTTTAAATTCCAATCTCAGCATGTTTACATTGCAAATCAATTTTGTGCATTTTAAAAAATTAAACTTGGAGCTTTTCTCTTGAAATCCCTTTGGATCACCCACTCAATTCCTGCGTACACATACATAATCTTAATGAGCCGGGACCACATAGGATAGCTGTTTGTATTTCTTAGCATCACTACTTAGAGTAGTAATGGTACTAAAGATACTTCATCGTAAATCTAGACGTTACAGATATTCTGCAAGCGCATAGAAGTACGTTGTAGCATTTCACCCGGGAGTATTCCAGAGTATCGTTATTTGTTTATCCGCAGGGAAAGCATTTAGTTAAAAGAGAGATGTGCCATCCAATGCTTTTACGTACAATAATATTAATGTACCATAATCTAAACAGGGGTAAATGATATAGAAGTGAATGAATGGGTTGACACACAGAAGTTCATTGCTCATCATTATGTTAGTCTTAGTTAGTATAGTACACTAGTGAAGATTAATAAGGGTTCATTGGCATCATACTTATGGAACTTGAATATACTACAATACCCTATACAAGCTCATTCAATGATTGTATGCAAAGAGGACAAATCGAGGTATCCAGTGGTTCCCTCATCAAGGGACGACACTAGGACGTCTTATCATAAAGGCCTAATACCCACACCCGTACGTGGAGGATTACAAAAGACGGACAGGGCTATCACCACCTGCCGCCTACCTCTACTAATCCGTGGGACAGCGGTACCCTCAATAGTATTCCATATCCCAAACACCATGTTTGCAATACGAGATACAACTCTATCTATCACGTTAATAAATAGAGCAACCAAAAGGCACATTGAGCCAATGTCATAGCATACATTCACTTGATTGAGGTGTAAGACATAAGTAGTATATACTAAGTGGATAAGGTATAACTGAGGCATACAACATAAGTATGAAGGTATTTCCATTAAGCTCAGAGTATACAAGTAAGTAAGAGAATACAAGAACTGAACTCTAGAACTTACCAAGACTCCTCCGGAAGGCCTTCAGAAGATCTAACACTATGACTATCACTACTAAGACTAAGACTAAGCTTGTAGCAAAGGAGAGCTCTTCTTCTGGTGTGTGTTGAGTACGGCGCCCTTTGCAGGTATTAGTAGCATCACAAAGGCGGTTGGAGTCAGCTAGAGGTGGTTGAGGCAGTTGGGAGGTGGGCCCAGGTCGGCCGAATCCCCAAGGTCGGCCGACCCTTGGATCCACCGTCTTCAGCGCTTCACGGCTCAGATGTAATCTCCATGGCGGTTTACAGTTGTAGGTCAAAGGAGGGCCGAGTCAGACGCACGCCGGGATCGGCCGACCTGGCTGGGTCGGCCGACCTCCCATAACCGCCATTAGGGCCCACCTTCCTCTGGAGGAGGCTTACATGTGGGTCCTAAGGTCGGTTCCAGTTGGGTTCTGTCGGTTTGGATACATTTGTCTCTGGTTGTGGGTCCTTCAATCCATTTGATGGACATATCCTTCACCCTTAACTTCCACCGACCATGAATCAATGTTCACGATCCTTCCTTAGTGTGCTTCTTGACAAGTGTGGGAAAATGGGCTTGATCAGGGTTCAGGCCAGGTCGCCCGACCTAGCCAGGTCGGCCGACCAGGGCCTGTGCCCAGTTTCGTCCATCTTTTGCACCGTAGTCTCTGTACTCAAATATATTCCAGAAATGCATGGTATACTATTATTTGAATACTAATGTCTAAGTTATGCCTTGATCTTTATTGGTTTCTGAGCCTAGTGACGGTCAGATTTTATGTTATAAGGACCGTCAACAACTCCCCCAAGCTTAACCTTTGCTCGTCCCGAGCAAAGATTAGAACTTTTAGGCTCAGTGGATCAGGAGTTGCTTCCTTATTACTCCTCAAAAGTACCAGTGGTTCAGCAAGATATTCTACCAAGGATTGAATAAGCTGGTAAAATAAACTTTCCTTATTACCTTGGCCTTTCATGGGGCTTGTAGCTTCTCATTGTCTTGGGCGGTTGATGGCTAGAACGACTTAGACTAAGCACCTTTCCTTCTACCTTGCTTGACTATCAAACCGGAGGTTTTGAGATTTTCAAAAGGTGGAGTTCCTTAGGTGGTACTCTCAAGTCACTCATGGCATATTTCCTTACCAATTTCCTCTCTCAACTCTCATGTCACTCATTGGAGTGGAGCTTGTGGTAGGAGAGCTATATTGCATACTTGCAATGCACATATTGTAAAGTCAAAATCAGGATTCAAGGAGAAATAAATCATACCTTGAAACCAAGATGTGCATGTGTGTGAATGGCATAGCAAATGATAGCTCTTCTTTCTCTTTTGTTTTACAGGTCCCTCTTCCCCTTTTTTATAAAATTGCTTTTAGAGACATGGCTTTATTTTTGAACCAAGAGCCTTCATTTTCTCTCTCTCTTTTTTTTTCATAAGCTCCATGTCTCTTTTTGCAATAAAGTTAGGGAAGAGTACCAAACCTTATGTAGAGCTTTTATTGTGTGGATGGATGGGTGTTATGTTTACCTCCAGAATAGAAGTATAACATGTGTATGGTGGTGTATACGTGATCTTGGTTTTAAAAGCATGAAGTAAATCTCTAAGAATCACAGTGACCTTGACAAAACTCATTGCAAAACAAGTTGCTTATGTAGGGTTTTAAAGCATTATGAGCCTTGGTAGGGAATTTAATCACCATAAGGAACTCTCTGGTTTTTATTTTAAAAGAGAAAACTCCGGTTATCAAGTCCAGCTTAGTAAGATCTTAGGGCACTTAGGTCTTATCATATCTTAGCTAACAACAACCTAGACCAGAGCATGCTTATGCTACCCACAGATAGACAAGATAACAGAAAAGATCATGCTCAACCAGCAAACTCAAAACTAAAGAGAATAACAGGTTGAAACATAGGTATAAGAGAGAAATAAGAGCAACTTTTCATCATATCCAAAATAAAAGATTTAAGCATGGACTTAAAACATTTATGGGATCATTATGGATGGCTCTCATTTACTAACTTTATTTGAACTAAAAACTTTATTCAACAATGCTTACCTGATCTTACCTTATTGAGGGGCCTCCCCCAAGCTAGTCTATTAGCACCGATGTACCTGTCGGCGCAGGACTCGTGTTTTACGTCGTCGAGCGAAGACGTCTCCTTTGTAGGATTCAACTTGACGAAGCAGCATCTGACCCTGGAGATGAGGATACAGATGATTTAACCCGCCATACCTGATTCCCTTTTTCTGGCGGTCGATAACTTGTTCCGGTGTTTTCTTTGTCTGTGCTTTTGCACCTCGTGTAGACTTCTTGTTGTGTTTTGCATAATACCGGATGGGGAAATCCTTCTCCCAGAACTTCTCCATGAACTTAATTAGGCTGTCTTTCTCTGGATGTGTCACTTCCACCTCTTTGACATTCTGACTGTTTCTCCCGTACTTGATCTTGATCATGGAGCATTGCTCCACCTTTGGCCTGAACTCAAACTTCTCCTTCCTTCCATTAATGTTGAGCTGGATCTCTCCAGCACCCACATTAATGTGAGCATCTGCTATGCTCAAGAAAGGTCGCCCAAGGATGAGAGATGAATCGTTGCTCACGTCCATGTCCAGTACCACGAAGTCGACAGGAACGAAGCAATCCCGGATGCGCACCGGAATGTCCTCGGCTATCCCCTCCGGGTAGCGAACCGTGGAATCGGCCAACTGCAGTCTTATGGGAGTAGGAGACAAGGTAGTATAGTTAACGCGATCAAAAACTACCTTTGGCATTACGCTGATACTTGCCCCTAGATCACAAAGTGCATGCTCAAAGTGTTGTGTCCCGATTGTACATGTGATGATGGGACATCCTGGATCCTTCTTCTTCTCCGGGACTTTATTTAGGATCGCTGCGCTGCACTCAGCAGCTTTACGACCTCGGTACTTGGGAGTGGACGTTTGTTGTTGAGAATGTCCCTCAAGTACTTTGCATAAGTCGGTACCTGCATAGCATCCAGCAAAGGCACATGTATATTCAATTTTTGTATAACTTCTACGAACCTGGCGAATTGCTCGTCCGCGGATGGTTTCTTTTGACGCTGCGGGAATGGCAAGACGTTGGAGTCGTAGAACTCATGCGGCGCGGTCTGTCCAGCTGGTGCTAGTTCGGCTTCTGGCTCTTTTTCCACCGTGGGGATCTCCTTTCTTGGTGCTGCTGTTTTCCCGGCATGGTTAGGGGGAACCGGGTCCTGAGTAGCCTTGCCGCTCCTCGTGGACACAGCCTTAACATTTTCAAAGGACGAATCCGGTTGTCCGAGAATTCGCCCCTTATCACCAGACGGAACAGCGGCAGCTAACTGAGCTAATTGGGTTTCTAACATCTTATTAAAACTCAGCTGGCTTTGGAAGGTGGAGGACAAACTTTCTATTTTAGAGTTTATGCCCTCCAGAGCCTTATCATTAACAGCAAGCCTCTTGGAAATCGACTCATTAATCTTGGCCTGACCAAGGACAAGATCTTTAAGGTAAGGTTGATTGGAGAAAGAGTTATTATTGTTACCTCCTTGGTAAAAAGGGCGTTGCTGATTCTAGTTCCCTTGAGGCCGGTACCCGTTGTTGCCGTTCACGAACTGTACCTCCTCTTGTGTCTCGGGGCAGTTGTTCCCCGAGTGGCCAGTTTCTCCACAGACTTCACACGTCATGTGTGAGTACAGTGGCCCTTCGTTGTTGGTGCCTCCATCCTTGGTGCGGTCATCAAGGCGCTTCATAATAAGATCCATCTTGGCGGCCAGCATGTCCACCTCCTTTACGGTGTGCATACCGCGTTTGCGTCCCTGAAGACGATCGTCATTCCAGGATTGGTTTGACACCATCTTCTCGATGAGAAGCTTGGCGGCGTTCACGGTCAAGGAGAGGAATGCCCCTCCAGCAGCAGCATCCATGTGTTCATGGGCTGTTTGGAACAGCCCATGGTAGAAGTTCTGAAGCAGGAGCCACTCTTGCATGCCATGGTGGGGGCACGCCAGAATGTAATCCTGGAAGCGATCCCACGCTTCCGGGACCATCTCCCCGGACTCTTGCTGAAAGCTAGAAATTCTTCCCCGAAGGGCATTGGTTTTCCCAATGGGGAAGAACTTCGCCAAAAAGGCGTTGGAGCACTTGATCCATGTATTCACCGCCTCACGGTTGGAATAGAACCATTGTTTGGCTCTACCCAGCAGCGAGAACGGGAATAAATGGAGCCTGATGGCCTCTTGATCCACCCCTCGGATGGTGATGGTACTGCACACCTCCAGGAAGTGCTGCAGGTGAGCACTGGCGTCCTCATTGGCTTTCCCACAGAAGGGGCTAGCCTGCACCATGTTGATAAGCGGAGCCTTCAGCTCAAAAGCATGATCCCCCACTTCCACTGCTGGACCCGTAGGGATCTGGGCAGCGGACGGAGCGGAGTAGTCACGAATGGTCCTGTCGGCCATGGCTTCTTCCGGTTGGGGTGCTACGGGAACGGGTTGTTCTCCTTGGTTGGCGGATTCTCTGATGACTGGTTTGGTTACGACACAAGAGCGTACCCTCCTTCCTATGGTATTTGGGTTCTCGACGTAGTTGGATGGTAGTTGGAAACCAGTCATGCACTACCCTGTTTCACATCACAGAGAAACAGAGCAAAAAAGGGTAAACCTGCTAGAGTACTGGCAGTTAATTTTGTTGCACGAAATGCATGGATGATCAAATCTCTTTAACCACTGCTTTCCCCGGCAACGGCGCCATAAATTCTTGTTGGTATTTCTTAACATCACTACTTAGAGTAGTAATGGTACTAGAGATACTTCATCATAAATCCAGACGTTACAGATATTCTGCAAGCGCACAGAAGTACGTTGTAGCATTTCACCCGGGAGTATTCCAGAGTATCGTTATTTGTTTATCCGCAGGGAAAGCATTTAGTTAAAAGAGAGACGTGCCATCCAATGCTCTTATGTTCAACAATATTAATGTACCATAATCTAAACAGGGGTAAATGATATAGAAGTGAATGAATGGGTTGACACACAGAAGTTCATTGCTCATCATTATATTAGTCTTAATTAGTATAGTACACTAGTGAAGATTAATAAGGGTTCATTGGCATCATACTTATGGAACTTGAATATACTACAATACCCTATACAAGCTCATTCAATGATCATATGCAAGAGGACAAATCGAGTTATCCAGTGGTTCCCTCATCAAGGGACGACAGTAGGACGTCTTATCATAAAGGCCTAATACCCACTCTCGTACGTGGAGGATTACAAAGGACGGACAGGGCTGTCACCACCTGCCGCCTACCTCTACTAATTCGTGGGGGCAGCGGTACCCTCAATAGTATTCCATATCCCAAAAACCATGTTTGCAATACGAGATACAACTCTATCTATCATGCTAATAAATAGAGCAACCAAAAGGAACATTGAGCCAATGTCATAGCATACATTCACTTGATTGAGGTGTAAGACATAAGTAGTATATACTAAGTGGATAAGGTATAACTGAGGCATACAACATAAGTATGAAGGTATTTCCATTAAGCTCAGAGTATTACAAGTAAGTAAGAGAACACAAGAACTGAACTCTAGAACTTACCAAGACTCCTCCGAAAGCCCTTCAGAAGATCTAACACTATGACTATCACTACTAAGACTAAGACTAAGCTTGTAGTAAAGGAGAGCTCTTCTTCTGGTGTGTGTTGAGTACGGCGCCCTTTGCAGGTATTTGTTGCATCACAAAGGCGGTTGGAGTCAGCTAGAGGCGGTTGAGGCAGTTGGGAAGTGGGCCCAGGTCGGCCGAATCCCCAAGGTCGGCCGACCCTTGGATCCACCGTCTTCAGCGCTTCACGGCTCAGATGTAATCTCCATGGCGGTTTACAGTTGTAGGTCAAAGGAGGGCCGAGTCAGACGCACGCCGGGATCGGCCGACCTGGCTGGGTCGGGCGACCCCCCATAACCACCATTAGGGCCCACCTTCCTCTGGGAGGCTTACATGTGGGTCCTAAGGTCGGTTCCAGTTGGGTTCTGTCGGTTTGGGTACATTTGTCTCTGGTTGTGGGTCCTTCAATCCATGTGATGGACATGTGGCTCATCCTTCACCCTTAACTTCCACCGACCATGAATCAATGTTCACGATCCTTCCATAGTGTGCTTCGTGACCAGTGTGGGAAAATGGGCTTGATCAGGGTTCCGGCCAGGTCGCCCGACCAGGGCCTATGCCCAGTTTCGTCCATCTTTTGCACCGTAGTCCCTGTACTCAAATATATTCCAGAAATGCATGGTATACTATTATTTAAATACTAATGTCTAAGTTATGCCTTGATCTTTATTGGTTTCTGAGCCTAGTGACGGTCAGATTTTATGTTATAAGGACTGTCAACAATTGCCGAGCCAGCTGGGCCGGAGAGGTACCAACAGGCCGTTAGCCGACCCCTAGGGTCGCCCGACCTATGACTACCTTTCCTGCGATGCATTCACTCAAATTTCAAAACAGCTTTTGCATCTGGTATACCGCTGCGAAGACTCAGCAGAATGGCCCTGCGTCATAGTCCCCCGGCCCCATCCGCCGGCCGACCTAGCCTTGGCCCTTCTGTAACTAATTCAATTGCCATCATTTCCTACCAACGAATCCAGTGCAAACCTTGAAAGCTTGGCTAAAACGGAGCCGTGCTAGGGTCGGCCGACCCGAGCCGTCGGCCGACCCCAAGCCTCCTCTGTTCAAAGAAAGTCGGTGCACTCCACCATCAATTCTTGCCTCTAGCTAAGCTGCCAAGTGCCCTCGGCCTTTTTCCTGTCCCTCCTTAGAATTTTCAAGTGATGGGCTCTCAAGTTTAAGAAAAAAATACAAATAAAAGAAAGAACATGTTTTTAGTATAAGTTCCCTTTGGGTATTTTTGGTCGCTAACAATTACAGATTGAAACTGAAAAGAACAATGGGGGTACAATGCTTAAGAACATGGAGCTACATCAGCAATACCAACAACGGTAAGTTTTGGTGATGGAACAAATTCAATGGAGACCTACACACTTAATTTTTTGGGTGTCCTGTGATACACAAAAATCCAAGTGTGGGGGAGGTCGGTAAGTCCTTCATGACAAGTTCCATTTGTACAAAATTTTATCTTGGTTTTCAGGTGATGCTAGTTCATGTATCCTATCTTGCTTAAAAAATAAATAAAAGAAAAAAATAAAATAAAATTTATATATAATAAAGCCGGCGAGGCTCAATGGGATTAAGACAACAGGGTGTACATGCCATTGTGGCGTTGCACTTCAGTAGTCCCCATATGGCTCCTGGCTCCGCCTTGCCGTGCATCCTTGGTTCTTGTGTGTGCTTTCAGGAGAAAAGACGTCTGCTCATGTTTTGCCGCCTTGCCAACTACTTGTTTGGGAAATCCCAACATTTAGTGAGCACAAGCTATCCACGTGAGACCACGTCACCATTAATGATATAAGCAAGAGCCAAGGGACTACCGTGATGGAAATCATAAACTAATCATCCACCGCCAGCGGTAAGTATGCTAAGGTAAGTGTCATGTCATGCTTTTGACTTTAAAACAAAGCCCTTTCGGGAGGTAACCCGAAGTTCACCACTCATATACTCATGATATCTCCATTTGAGAATAGCTTGATCATGTTCTCATGCCTCTTTTATCTATTCTTGTATGCTCTGGTTTGAATGTATCTTCGAACTACATTCATAGACCTTTTAAATTATGCATGGTGCTTAGGTTAAATGATCTTCTTTAATCAAATGATGCATGGTGTCAAGTTTGATTAACGAACCTTAGAGTAAATGCATGTATAGATATTGGTTGTATGTATGGACTAACCCCTGCAGGAAAGATTTCAAATTCGAGCGGGTAAGTCGTCAAGCTTGATTCAAATTGAAGATAAGCCAAGGCAATGGATGCACCCCTTGTGTTCATGTTGATGCAATTTAAATTCAGCCTTGTTTGAGTTAAGTGGTGAAAATAAAATTTGAAAAAAAAGAGAGAACATCTGGAAAAATGGCCAACAGGATCTACGCTTAACAATGTTAAAGACCAATCTGTTTTTAAGCGTGGATGTGATCAAATAACCCGATAGCAACAATGATTTATTCTTTATAGTCCTTCGGATATTCGTTGTCCACTAACTTTTTGCAGGGATGAAGTAATGACTAAGGGATGGCGAGCATAACTTCAACATTCAACATCTTTAGTCACATGGAAGAAATTTGCACAATGAAGTGTTGAGGCCATAATACCAGGGTGCCCGATCACAAGGATTACTGACTACCGACTCCGACAGAAGAGGACTCCAAACAAGACACGACGACCAGATCGCAGAAGGAAGGCCCGATGATAGTTAGAGTCTTACTAGGTTTAGGTCTGTTTTGTCTTGTAAGGCACGTCTCCCTGGATATAAATAGTGGGGGTCCTGTATGTAGAGGGTATTCCCAATCTTAGCCAATCCACCCGAGGGTACTTGTTACGCCATTGTAATCTTACTCGCCGAAATAATACAAGCAGCAACTGGACGTAGGGTTATTACTCGATCTCGAGGGCCTGAACCAGTATAAAATCCCGAGTCTCTCTATTTGTTCACCGTGATTAATTTTCGCACAAAGTAGGGTGCTTGCCGGACAAATATCTGTCGAGTACAACCTCGACAGAGGCACGCCAGGTAGGGGCCTTTGCGTGAAGAAAGATCGGGCCGATCATCAACGGAGTCTGGATCACCGACGCGTCGAGTTCATCGATGCCCTACATGCCCAGTTTCATCATGTCGGAAGGCATGGGAGTTCTGCCTCCGCTTCCGATCTCTACGCTCATAGCCATCTAGTGCCTGCATGGGAGATCCACTTCGGGGACCTCGTGTTTGAGCGCCAAGGCGATTACGAGCTCAAGATGACAGGGATCCATGATCTCGATCTCACATGCGCCGGTCGGGAAGTTTTCGCAACCTTCACGGAGCCAACTCCCGAAGACATTGCCGATCGCACTACAAAGTGGATCTAGCAACGGGTCGGAACAGCTCGAAGACCGACGCATCCATGTGCTAGGCCGCTGCTGAGTCGTCTAGCTCGCGCAGACCCATGCCTCCTCCGCGTTTCAGCAATGCGCCAACCCTTCAGACGGCTAGAACCCATACACAGGAGGCTGCGTCCTCATTGGCTTCCCGAAATCTCAACATCGATTTCTGGGCAGTCGAGCAGGACAACCTACAGCTCCGGACCCTCTTGGAGACTATGGAAGCAATGGCCGAGGGAACCCCAATGGCCACCATCGCCAAGAAGGCTAGGGAGGCAGTGGACAAGGCCAAGGAGCGCCATGAGGCTGCCGCTGCCGCACCACCAGCTCCGTCAAATAGGCTCGGCGAACCCCGACCAGTTCGCTACCGATCTATTAACGGACAACCCCGCTATCGCCCACATGAGGGGCGTGACATGAGGCCGCAGCTCGAACACAACCGTCGCACCCGCGACACTCGGGAAACTCTCAACTACAATCGAGATTACCGAGCACTTGAGGGCTACTACCGGTCCCATCCAGATTCGCCGCCACGTGACTCCCGACCAGGCGCCTCGCATACTCCCTGGGCCTGTGCAAGGTCAGGTGGCCGGAAAAGTTCCGTCCTACTAACATCGAGAAGTATGACGAGACAACCAACCCCCGCGAGTGGATTCAGATCTATTCCACGAACATCGATGCTACCAGGGGTGACGACTACGTCAAGGCCAATTACTTGCCAACTGCCCTGCAGGGATCAGCCCGAACGTGGCTCATGAACCTGCCCAAGGCCAGCATCAAGTCAAGGGGCCATCTTTGGGAAAGTTTGAAGCCAACTTTCAAGGCACCTACAAATGCCCCGGACACGAAGGAGATCTGCTCAACTGTGTGCAGAAGCCTGGAGAATCTCTCCGGGACTACATCCGTCGCTTCAGCGACACCCGTAACACCATCCCCGACATGGTGGATGATCGGGTGATTGTGGCCTTCAATCAGGGCTGCAAGGACGAGCGAACGGCAGAAGAGCTTGCCAAGAAGAACCCGAAGACGGTGGCCGAGCTCTACAGGATCCTGGAAGAGACCGCCAAGATGGCGGACTCCCGAGCACGGGTTCACGGAAAGCCCAAACAGAGCCAGCCGTTTGGGGAAGGCAAGAAAAAGAATAAGCACAAGAACAAGAAGCGCAAGTCCGAGGGCGAGGAAATCATGGCCGTGGACGACAAGCGCCCATACAGGCATCAAGGTAAACCTACCAATCTCCCGATGTACTGCCCAATCCACAGGTCGACGAAGCATCACTTCGTGGACTGCACGGTGTACAAGAAGTAGAAGCAGGAGGATGAAAGCCTACAGCAGAGGGCTTCACGCGACCAGGCCGCTCATAATCCCCGAACGATGAACTACATGGATTGTGACGATGAGCCAGAACTTCCCGAAGACCTAGAGATCGCCACAATTTTCGGTAGCCATTCTACACGAACCTCCAAGTCCCAGCTAAAGCTGGTCGAGAGGTAGATAGCAAGCATCGAACCCTGCAAGCTGCCGTTAAGGGGGTCCGAAATCCCGATCACATTTGATCAAAGGGATCACCCTGAGACGCTGTATGACGGGCCGCTACTCCCACTGTGCATCAAACCCTGGATCGGGCCCCGCAAAATCGAGCGAACCTTGATCGACAGTGGAAGCGCCCTCAATCTGCTATTCGTCAACGCCTTTGAAGAGCTCGAAATCCCGAGGAGGTCCTTGTCCCTAGTGGAGAAGCCTTTCTACGGGGTCATACCAGGAATCCAAGCCTTTCCCTTAGGGAGGATCGATCTGCAGGTGACCCTCATGGAGGGCAAAAATATCCGAATAGAGTTCCTTACCTTCGAGGTGGCTGACATCACATCGGCCTATAACTGCATCTTGGGCCGGCCGTTCCTGAAGAAGTTCATGGCGGTCGCCCACTTTGCCTACTCCATGATCAAAGTCCCAGGGCCATTGGGCCCAATCACCGTCTGCAGTGATCACAAGGGCGCGGTCCAGTGTGACATGAAGACCCTGGACATGATCAAGGGAGACGACCAGGAACCAGCCAAGGCTGCTGAACCTGCCAAGAAAAAGACCAAGAACCTCCCGACCACTGCTGCAAAGGCAGCAGTGGCAGAAACCTCCCGAGCAGCGGAGACCCGATCAAGGGCCAAGGGAAAAGAAGTTCCCGAACCGGTGCCTACGGGGAACAAGAAGACCGATGACGGCACCGCCGAGAAGCAGACCGTGGTGGACCAAACCCCGCTCAAGGGGACACCATCGCAGGAAGCGAGCGAGTCGCCGGCTGCCACCTCACCAAGCGTGCCACCAGCGAAGCGCTCTGACTCGGGCACGAAATCGGTGGCCCTTGATGAAGCGGACCCAACCAAGACCACCCAGGTGGGCTTTGGTCTGGGTGACAAAGAGGAACTCGAGCTCATTGCTTTCCTCCGGGCAAAGGCAGATGTGTTCGCTTAGGAACCGTCTGACATGCTCGGGATCCCCAGGGAGGTGATTGAGCACAAGCTTGGTGTACGAACTGGCGTCCGACCAGTCAAGCAGAAGCAAAGGAGATATACCCCGGAGAAGCGAGACACCATTAACGAAGAAATCAACTGATTACTCAAAGCCGACTTCCTTCAAGAGGTCCCTTTTCCAGAGTGGCTGGCAAACCTTGTCATGGTGAAGAAGCCCAACGGAACGTGGAGGATGTGTGTGGACTACACCGATCTGAATAAAGCTTGCCCGAAGGATGAGTATCCACTGCCTAGGATAGATCAAATTATAGATTCAACCTCTGGATGTGAGCTGCTTTGTTTCCTAGATGCCTATTCGGGGTATCACCAAATCAGCATGTGCATTGACGATGAGGAGAAAACTGCATTTGTAACTCCCTTCGGTGTTTATTGCTATATAAAGATGCCTTTTGATCTGAAAAACGCAGGTTGCACTTATCAAAAATGTGTTCACATTGTTCTCGAGGGCCAAATCGGCCGTAACGTGGAAGCATACATAGATGACATCGTTGTAAAAAGTAAGTTAAAGGGCTACCTGATCGCTGATTTAACCAAAATGTTCAACAACCTGTGTGCAAACAGGATGATGCTCAACCCCGCCAAATGAACCTTTGGTGTATCATCGGGTAAGCTCCTCGGTTACCTTGTTTCCCAACGAGGTATAGAGGCAAATCCACACAAGATCAAGGCACTCGATGACATGTAGTCTCCACACAGCCGCCACGAGGTCCAGAAGTTGGCAGGAATGATGGCGTCCCTGAGTCGATTCGTGTCCAAGTCGGGCGAACGAGGTATGCCATTCTATAAACTGCTATGTAAAACTGATCGTTTTGAGTGGTCGGCAGAAGCAGAAGAGGCGTTCCAGGCATTCAAACAATACCTACGGAAAATGCCCGTACTGGTCCCGCCGCAGCCGCAAGAGGAGATGCTGTTATACGTAGCGGCGACACCAACTGTTGTCAGCACGGTTCTGGTGGTCGAGAGACCAACAGAGAAGTCAACAACACAACACCCCGTTTACTTCGTAAGCAAGGTGCTACATGACGCCAAAACAAGGCACCCTCAGATTCAGAAATTGCTATATGCTGTACTAATGACCTCCAGGAAGCTCAAGCATTATTTTCTGAGCCACAAGATCAAGGCTGTGTCAACTTACCCCCTAGGCAACATTCTACATAATCGAGATGCCGTGGGTAGGATCGCACAATGGTCTGTAGAGCTGGGGGCTTACGACGTTGAATTCATACCCAGAACTGCCATCAAGTCGCAGGTTCTGGTAAAATTCATCGCAGAATGGACTAACCCCGAACCCGAAGAGGCTGCCCAAAATCCCGAACACTGGACCATGTTCTATGACGGAGCGTTTTGCAGAGCTGGCGCGGGGGCTGGGGTGGTTCTGATCTCGCCACACAATGACGTCATTAGGTATGCATTACAAATCAATTTTGTTGATCCAACCCCTACTAACAATGTTGCCGAGTATGAAGGGCTTTTGACAGGACTCTGCATAACTACATCTCTGGGTATTAGGAGGCTGCTCGTGAAAGAGGATTCTGAGTTGGCTGCAAAGCAAGTCATGAAAGAGTACAGTGCGTGGAGTGAGGTCATGGCCAAATATTTGGAGGCATACAGGAGGATGGAAAGCAAATTTGATGGGCTTGAAGTATGACATGTCAAAAGGGAATTCAATGGCGACGCAGACAAGCTAGCAAAGGCAGCTGCCGAGCGCACACGGCTCCTAGGTAACGTGTTACTTGAAGTTCTTACTAAATCATCTATGTCGGTTTCATTACCAAACCAAAAAACTGCGCTTACCAAAGGCACAGTTTCTACAACCAACGAATCCGTCAAGGAGTCTATGTTGGTTGACACGGCGTGAGCTGCCGCTCTAGTTGGAAACGGGGAGAACTGGATGGATCCAATCCGGGCGTACCTCACAAACCAAGCTATTCCGGACGATGATGCTACATTGGAGAAAATCCATCGTAAAGCCAAGAACTATCAATTGGTTGACGGGCGATTACACAAGCTAACCCGCAATGGAATGCTCCTCAAATGCATCACACGGACCGAGGGCATTAGTTTGCTCCACGATATTCACGGAGGAATCTGTGGATCACATGCTTCTCCCTGATATCTAGCAGGGAAAGCATTCCAACAGAGCTTCTACTGGCCTACAGCTCTTCAAGACGCAAGCGAGTTAGTTAAGAAGTGCGAGGCATGCCAATTCTTTGCACGGAAACAAACTAAACCTGTGCGAGCTTTAAACACTATTCCCTTGTCATGGCCCTTTGCCACATGGGGAATAGACATCCTTGGGCCCTTTCCAAGGGCTGTCGGGGGTTACCGATTTCTGTTCGTCGGCATTGACACATTCACAAAATGGGTTGAGGCCGAGCCGGTTCAGAAGATCACAAAAGAGGCAGCTGTAAAATTCCTATGGAGTATTGTCGTACGATTCGGTGTCCCGAACAGGATAATCTCTAATAATGGAATGCAGTTTAAAAGCAAAAAGTTTTCTGATTTCTGCTGCGACTACGGGATCAGGCATGATCGGTCATCGGTAAATCACCCGAAGACAAACGGACAAGTAGAGCGTGCCAATGGCATCGTGCTCCAGGGCATCAAGAAGAGAATCTTTAACAGATTACAAGCTTACGGTAAGCGTTGGATTCATGAAGTTCCTACAGTACTTTGGTCGATGAGGACCACCATGAACCGAGTGACAGGAGAGACACCTTTCTTCTTGGTGTATGGAGCAGAGGCGATTCTACCATCCGACATCCGACTACAAGCCCCACGCGTGGCAATGTTTTCAGAAACTGAAGAGCCTGACAGACACGCCGATGAGCTGATCCTCCTTGAGGAGGCTCGCGACGCAGCCGCTTTTAGAGTGGCCCTGTATCAACAAAAGCTGCGACAATACTACGATGCTAATGTTCACAAGAGAAGCTTATGCATTGGTGACATGGTGCTCAAATTAGGTCAACGCACCAAGGACAAAAACAAATTGTCCTCTCCATGGCAAGGGCCGTACATCGTAGTAGACATCGCCCGACCGGGAGCCTACAGGATCACGGAGATAGATGGAGATATACTGCCAAACACGTGGAATATGGATCAACTACGCAGATTCTACACCTAAACAAAGGTGATCAAGCAAGTTCAAGCCTGTCCATCAAGTTTGGCAGATAAAAGCTGTCATTCGCGTCGCCTACAGCGCCAACAAAACAAAAAGATAAGTTCTATACACTTTGCTCACCCTCGCTTTTACGCTCCGGGGCTGGGTTCTATTTTTCTATTCTGTTTCTACTCTTTGTTACCATACTACATATACTAACAAAGAGCCGGGGACTACCACGCTGAATGTTTTTTCAAACCTATTCTACACATCCTAAGCGCAATGCTCGGGGGCTCCCCATATGATCGGGAAATTCTTGTGGTCAGTACTTGTAGACTCTTTTTCAGCATGCCCGCATGACTGTAAAAGAGCCCGGGGGCTACTATGGTACTACTACCACGCAAGAATTAGGCTTTTTAAATCAAGAAAGCTAGGTTATGCTAAATTACCGAACACCATGACTACAAGGAATTACACAGTTCAGAAGGCCGCTCGTGTCTCAGCAACTAAACAATTCCAAAATAGCTTATGGTAACGGGATCTTTGGCTATGTCAGAGCTATCAGTTAAAAAGCTTCTCGAAAACACCGATTAGCTCTAAAAACAAGCAAGCATATGTTTCGCAAAATAAAAGTCGCATTCTAAACCTTCAAGTTTTGCCGTATTACAGGATCCAAGCACAGAGTTCAAGGCGATTCCTCTGAATCACTCAAATGGAGATCAAGGTTCTTGAAAAATGGTTCCACCAGTGGGACAAGGCTGTCAAACAGTACCTCAGCATCCGTCGCCGAACACTTGAAGCCTTTGGAGAGCAGTGAGATGTCGAGGTCAGGAACGTGGCTCTTCAAGGCCCCAATGGTGTGAGTTGCAGCAACGCATGCACCCTCCATCAGCCTGGACTCTAAGGAAGAGCTGCGCTTCTCTAAAACTTCAAGACGGGCCATGAGATTGCCAACGTCCTTTTCCCGAACAGCGAGCCTGCCTTCCAGATCCGAGTTTTTCTTCTCGAGCACCTCAATGCTCTTTGAGTTGGCTACAGAATCAGAGGCAGAGTGTAAGCAAAAATTTGCAGATAAGGACCCAAAAACAGACACATAAAACAACTACCTTCCTTCTTGGACTGGAGAACGGTAACTTGGGCCTCCAGCCTGGTCATAGACGCTTCAACAGCAGAAGCACGAGCGTCTAATGAATGCCATTGCTCCTAGGCTGCCGAGAGCGAAGTAATGATTGGGCCCAAGGGCGTCGGGGCAGGTCTTGCGATCTCTACAGTCTTCTATGTACCATCAGGCTGGGCTGCCGAGTGAGGCTCGGGAGTTTTCTCTTTTTCAGATGGCCTGGTGGGAGGAGAAGCTGCAGGCTTTGAAAGCCTGAGTTCCCCAACAATCAAACAAAGTTAAACAAAATTCTCTCTGTGAGAAGCATTCAAGCATAACCAAACAGGTCAAGGTCCTTACTTGGATGTCGGGATTCTGACTTTGAATCTCTTGGCACCAGATGCAGGCTTTGATGTGAGTGGGGTCGGATGAATTTCCTGATGAGAAATCCCCTAAACACGTTTAGCTTTGGTTATGCGATCAAAGGCTGCAAATAAACGCCCAAATATGATCATGCTTGGTACCTGGGCATCAGGGCGAGGTGGATCGCAACTGGGTAGCAGCTCACTAGGTCCGGGCATACCAAGAGTTCCCGAACCTGGAGACGCCCTCTCCACGCTCTCGCTGCGAGAGTGCTTGCGGGTTCGGGGAACGGTCGCCTTGGGGCCGCTCGGGACCTCTTTCTCCACAACAGGCGATGGTTCAGGCTGTTTGTTGGTCGGGGCCTCGGTGATCAACGGGGTGCCCCCTTCTTCCTCAATGTTGATGGCTCCGCTCAGTGCGGGGGCATCAACAATAGGCGGGACCTGCTCGGGGAAAGAAGTCATGTCATATAAATATTAAGCAAACCAGGAAATTTTCTGAGAAACAGTTTACCTCTAGAGGAGGGTTGTCAGCGCTGTAAGGTGCTGGGACGCCTGCCCAGTCCGGGAGATCGGCACCCAACATCTTCTTCAAGCGAACAGTCACTTCTATTTCTGGGACAACTGTTAGTTAAGAGTCAT
>CM014274.1:55905547-55919549 GCA_004135705.1 Alloteropsis semialata
CACACAAAGGCACACATACAAGAAAACAATGCATCGGCATGAAATGCACAAAACAATTTTCTAAATCTATGGTTGATTTTAATTTCCAAAAAAGGTTTTAATTTGCCTAAATTGTGAATGCTCACACAAAACCAAGCAAATTAATTACTATATTAGAAAGAGAAATTTTTAGGGTGTTACAGTGAGGTACCGCACAAGGGACACATTGATTAAAAGAAATGTGTGGGTGCCTAAGGTTCTTGTAACTAACACTCTAGGACCCAAACAACATTGGGTACCTAAAACTAGAGCTTAATATTGTTTTGTAGGCTTACTCCTCCAGCGGATCAAAATGGGTGCTTGATGGTGGCTGCACAAATCACATGATCGAAGAGAAGAAAATGTTCACTTCATTTGAAGCAAATGAAAATGCAAGTGACAATATTGTGTTTGGTGATGGTAGTCAAGGAAAGGTAATGGGGTTAGGTAAAATTGCTATCTCTACCGATCATTCAATTTCAAATGTCTTTTTAGTTGAGTCTTTAGATTACAATCTATTATCTGTATCTCAACTTTGTGAGATGGGTTACAATTGTTTGTTCACTAATGAGGGTGTGACCGTCTCAAGAAGGAATGACAGCTCCTTTGCTTTCAAGGGTGTACTCAAGGGAAAGCTTTATCTTGTGGATTTCACATCGGAGAAAGCTCAACTTGATGCTTGCTTGTTGGCAAAGTCTAGCATGGGCTGGTTATGGCATCGCCGACTAGCTCATGTGGGCATGAGAAATCTCAACAAACTTCTCAAAGGTGATCATATTCTTGGACTAACAAATATGAATTTTGAGAAAAATAGACTTTGCAGCGCATGTCAAGCCGGGAAGCAAGTTGGAAATCCACATCCGTCAATAAGCATCATGAAATCAACAAGGCCACTTGAGCTACTACACATGGATCTCTTTGGACCCGTGGCCTACATAAGCATTGGCGGTAACAAATATGGTTTTATCATTGTTGATGATTATTCTCGTTTCACTTGGGTGTTCTTTTTGCATGACAAAAGTGAGGTACAAGAAGTATTAAAGAAATTTGCAAAGAGAGCCCAAATTGAGTTTGAGAAGACCATCAAGAGGGTGAGAAGCGACAATGGAACCGAGTTCGAGAACAATAACATTGAAGTCTACCTCAATGAGGAAGGCATTTGTCATGAGTTCTCGGTTACACCTCAACAAAATGGAATTGTTGAAAGGAAGAATCGTACACTCATTGAGATGGCAAGGACAATGCTAGATGAGTACAAATTATCAGATCAATTTTGGGCTGAAGTTATCAACACCGCTTGCCATGCCATAAACCGACTCTACCTTCACAAGATTCTACAAAAGACCTCCTATGAGCTTCTCATCGGTAAAAAGCCAAATGTGTCTTACTTTAAGGTTTTTGGTTGCAAATGCTATATTCTTGATAAGAAACCTAGAAGTTCCAAATTTTCTCCTAAATCAAGTGAAGGTTTTCTTCTTGGTTATGCCTCAAACTCTCATGCCTATCATGTTTTCAACAAGGCCACCGGCTGTGTTGAAATTGCGAGTGACGTGAAGTTTGATGAAACTAATGGCTCTCAAGTAGAGCAAGTTGATCCACATGTTTTAGGTCAAGAAGAACCTTCTCATAGGGCAATTCAGAGGATGGCAATTGGTGAAATCAGACCTCAGGAGAATGATGATGAAGAAGATCAAGTGGCAGGAACAAATGAGCCTGCTGTTGCAAGAAGTGCTGATATTTCCGGAGACTCCGGACAAATCTGCGGAGACTCCGCAGGTTCCGGAGTCTCCGAACAATTCTCTAAAAACTCCAGAGGTTCTGATGGAAATGCTCCTGACCTGATTCAAGACTCTAAAGCTGAAGTGGAAGATGAAGAAGATGGAATTATTCAGCACCACACTCAAGTCCCTCATCCAAGAGTGCATCAAAGTGTTCAACGAGACCATCCCATTGACAACAACTATTCGATAGATTGGCAAATTTTTGTGAACATTACTCGTTTGTTTCCACTTTGGAACCCCTAAAGGTAGAAGAAGCTTTGGATGATCCGGATTGGGTGGTGGCCATGCAAGAGGAGTTGAACAACTTCACTAGGAATAAAGTCTGGTCCTTGGTGGAAAGACCAAAACATAATGTCATTGGCACTAAATGGGTCTTCCGCAACAAACAAGATGAACATGGTATGGTGACAAGAAACAAAGCTAGATTGGTTGCTCAAGGCTTCACACAAATAGAAGGTTTGGACTTTGGTCAGACTTATGCACCCGTAACTAGGTTTGAGTCAATTCGTATATTACTTGCCTATGCTACTCACCATGATTTCAAGCTATATCAAATGGACGTGAAGAGTGCCTTTCTAAATGGTCCAATCTCTGAATTGGTATATGTTGAGCAACCACCCGGCTTTGAAGACCCGAAGTTTCCCAACCATGTCTTCAAGCTCCATAAGCCGCTCTATGGCTCAAGCAATCCCCTAGAGCATGGTATGAATGCCTTAAGGAATTTCTCATTAAGAAGAACTTTGAAATAGGCAAAGCTGATCCTACTCTATTTACTCCCAAAGTTGATAAAGATATATTTGTATGCCAAATATATGTCGATGACATCATATTTGGTTCTACTAAGAATGCTTGTTGTGAGGAATTTAGTAGGATAATGACCAAGAGGTTTGAGATGTCTATGATGGGCGAGTTGAAGTTCTTTCTTGGATTTCAAATCAAGCAACTCAAGGATGGCACCTTCATAAGTCAAACAAAGTACACCAAAGATATGCTCAAGAAGTTTGACATGGAGAATGCCAAGCCCATTAAGACCCCAATGCCAACAAATGGACATCTCGATCTCAATGAAGATGGTAAGGCTGTGGATCAAAAGGTATATCGCTCCATGATTGGCTCTCTCCTTTACCTTTGTGCATCTAGGCCCGATATTATGCTTAGTGTGTGCATGTGTGCTAGATTTCAAGCCAATCCTAAGGAATGCCATCTCATGGCTGCTAAGAGAATTTTGAGATATTTGGTATACACTCCTAACCTTGGCTTGTGGTATCCCAAAGGCTCCACTTTCGGTTTGCTTGGCTATTCGATTCCAATTATGCTAGTTGCAAAGTGGATCGAAAGAGTACAACGGGAACTTGTCAATTTCTTGGCCGGTCTCTAGTATTTTGGAGTTCTAAGAAACAAAATTTGGTTGCCCTATCCACCCGCCGAGGCTGAATATGTTACAGTGGGAGCGTGTTGTGCTCAACTCTTATGGATGAGGCAAACCTTGAGTGACTTTGGTTGTGAGTTTAGTAAGATTCCACTCTTGTGTGATAATGAGAGTGCAATCAAGCTAGCTAACAACCTGGTGCAACACTCCCGAACAAAGCACATAGATATAAGACATCATTTCTTACAGGATCATGAGATTAAGGGAGATATTGCTTTACAACACGTGAGCACCGAACGGCAACTTGCCGATATCTTCACTAAACCTCTAGATGAGCAAAGGTTTTGTGCTTTGAGAAGTGAACTAAATATCTTGGTTTCTCGTAACTTGGCTTGAAACCTTGGGCACAAAATTGAAAGTGCATTAGAGGTGTACAAAAGAAAAACCCTGTTTTGAAAAAGATTGTGTCCCTTTTGTTTTTGAAAACTTTGGATCTTCTCTCAACTACTCACTTGGATTTATTGGTCTCATTGATTGATTGTTGGCTAAATCCAAGTGAATAGTTTCTCAGGCCCTTAGGACTTTATCACAAGTATTTCTTCCTAAATCTTCTATCCAAATCTATCTCTATGGAAGTAAGACTCAGGGAGAGCGGAGATTCCGGACTTTTCTTCGGAGGTTCCGGGGGTTTCGGACTCTCCAGACATTTTTCTGGAGACTCTGGAACTTAAGGGATACTTACCCCTGGGGCGTCGGTCAACCGGTCAGTTTCACCCCCATTCGTGTTCTTTCACCGCCGCCGCTCCTCCTCGGTCTCTCCGCACTCCCACATGGTGATCTGCGAATCCAACCAAGGAAAGGCGAAGAAATCTTGTGGATCCTCCACTCCTTGGTGTGGAAACTCCGAAGGACCCTTGGATTTGTGTGTGAACTTCATTCCCTCTCTCTCCAAGGTACTTTTTCGAGTTTTTGCCTGATCTCTTAATGTGGCCCATGGATTTGGATTTCCTCTTAGGAATAGGCTCTCTAAGGTCTCTGCAATGTATCCCCAAGATCTTGTTTGATTTCCATGGATGAATCTTGAGTTCCCCAATTTCTAGGGTTTGGACTGTTGAGTTCCGGACTCTCCGGACTTTTCTCCGGAGTCTTCGAAACTCTCAGCCCAAATCCCTCTGTTAACTGTCCATATCCCTCACAATCACATGCTTATCCTTTGTGGGATTGTATCTGTGACTGTTGACACCAGCGGTGGCAAACAGAAAGTCCGCAAGCGCACGACTATCGTAGTAGCTTTCACCCGTGAGTAAACCAGGTATCTAATCCATGGGGAACGTGAAGGCTATCTAATCACTAAGAATGTCCGGATCGATCGAATGTGTATAAAGGCTGGGTAGAGAGGATAACTTAGCACTAAGGCTGTGAATATAGCTAAGGGAATTCTCCTATGATTGCTTTGGGCACCGGGGTATCCTAGACCTCTAGGAAATTGCCGGCCAACAGCTCTACGCCGTACCCGTACGTGGAGGATTACAAAGGACGGACAGGGCTGTCACCACCTGCCGCCTACCTCTACTAATCCGTGGGGCTACGAGGCAAATGAGGGCAGATATACACCTAAGCACCACGCCTAAGATAATATCAGCTATCCTAACCTTGATCAGAGATTAGAATACTTTACGAATAAAGCAACGAACCCACAAGCACAATAGAGAACTCAGCTTTCTATAACTTAGACTTAAGTACTAGTTGGATCCCGGATACTTACTGAGTAGCTTGCATCCGTCGAGGTACAGGCAGAGGGTCGCCGACACGCCGGGACTCCTCCAAACTCTCCCTCACTCTCTCCCTATTTCTACTCTAGGTATGAGGAGGGCTTCGCCTTGGATCTTCACTTCATCTTGATGATGTTGAGCCCTGCCCCGAGTCCAGGTATTTATAGCATGGAGAGGCGGTTTAGAGTCGGTGTGCGGCGGTTGAGACGGTTCGGAGGTGGGCCCAGGTCGGCCGACCTAGGGGGGTCGGTCGACCGTAGGACTCACCGACTTCGGCAATCCACGGCACGGATGGCTCCTTGGAGGCGGTTGACAGTTGCTGGTGAAGGCGGTGGCGGTTTCATTGCTCGGCCAGATCGGACGACCTGGCTAGGTCGGCCGACCCGGGCTTGTGGCCCCTCGGCCCCACTCTGCCAGGGTCACTCTCCTGTGGGCCCCATGGTCGGTTTCCGGTGGGTAACCGCGAAGATATGTAAGTTTAGTCAGGAATGTGGGCCCATGAATCCATGTGTTTGCCATGTGGCCCAATCCCATCTCTTCTCTTAAACCGACTTGATCTCAACGTCTCTGATCACTTCCGAGTGTGTTTCTTCTGATGGGCTGAGGACGGACCTCACTGGGCCAGGTCCCAGGTCGGCTGACCTGGGGAGGTCGGACGACCTGGCCCTGGGCCCAGTTTGGTCCTTCTTTTGCCACTTTATTCCTGTAATCACATATGCACCAAAACTCGTGGAATTCATTAGTAAATAACCCTATGTCTAGTTGTTTTATCATTCTTTTATATCTTTGTTGGCAATAATAATTTGTCATTAAGAACCGCCAACAAGCTCCCCCACACTTATCCTTTACTCGTCCTCGAGTAAAGTCCAAGCTTCATCATGGAAATCATAAACAAACATATAGGTTATTCCCAAACATTTAGGCTTAGTGGAATATGAGTGGCTAACATGTCTTCTTGGGTTATTGCAGGAAGGAACAACTTTTTCTATGACATGATACACTTTACTCTCAAGTACTTGGGTTTTCAGAATTTTTGCAAAAGAAAACCAATGCCTTGCTCCTCAAAGAGTTTCTCTCTAAAAATTCATGGTGGTTGGACAACACTCATGTTCTCCAAAATAGAACTTTATATGTGGAGCTCTCAAGATACATACCTTATTTCACTTATGTTGTCATTTCAAGGATTGGATCCAAGTCAGAGACAAGTCATATAATCAAGTCAAGATGTGCAAGTGTGTGATATAAGGTGGAAGTGTACTAGTACTCCCTTGTCGTGACTTTCTTCCCCCCTTTTTTTTGGATATGGGCTATTGCACTTTTCTTTTGCTTTTCCTTTCTTCTTTTTTTTCACTCAATGCTTTTTAGCATGAGTCTCTTTCTTGTTCTTTTTTTGTATGCATATAGCCCATATCTTCTTTTCATCTTGATTTTTGGGAAGAAAGCCATTTTAGGAGTATTTATTCATGAACATGGAACAAAGGCATGTTTTGCTCCACACTCAGTGTAAGGGTTTAGCTGTCTATGGTGGAGTGTACGTGATCTTGACTTTAAAAACATGAAGTATCTCTACAAAGGGTCACAAGACTTGGAACAACTCAAAGTTCAAAGGATATGCATGATACATGTAATTGGTTGTCTCTCAAACTCATGAGGAGCATAGCAAGGTTAAAAGTTTTTAAAAACTTTTCATAAATTCCAAGCACTTGAGTAAGCAAAGGCATCTTTGATATTAAAGCCATATCTCAAAATGCAATAACTTAGATGACATGAGTTCCTATAAATATGAAGATTTCCACAAGCCAAAAGGTATGGGGAATAAAATATATGTAAGTTTTAATATTTTCCATGTTATTGGGAGATGCGCAAAGGGTTAATTTTATTAAGGTCAGAATTCCATGATCAGGTTCTACAAATATTCAACCAAAACAGGGTTTAGGATAACCGAACTAGCGTGCAGGAAGAAGCGCGGGCCAGATGGGACCCAAGCCAGGTCGGCCGATCTGAAGAGGTCGGGCGACCTGGGGGTGACCTCTCTGGTTCAGCTCTTTTGCGTGCTGTTCTGTTGCGTTCTGATATGCTCTTTTTCGCGTTGGATCACTCTGTTTCCTGTTGCGAGTCTCCCCCACACTTGTACCTTTTATTCATAAACAAGTGGAAACAAAAAGACACAATCCTAATACACTAAACAACTTATTTTATTCATAAACTCAGAGGCACATTACATGATAATCAAATGAAATGAATGAAATAAATGAATGAAGGGAAAGAAAAAACTAATGTGCCTATCCTAAACCAAAACCTAGGGTGCCTATGGTGCATTGTAGAGATTTTTATCCCCTGCGGCTTCGGCATAGCGCTTAAGCTTCACGACTGTTGATCTACGCAACATATCAAAGTCGTCTTGAAGGTTAATGCGCTCAAGTCGCTCTTCGGCGAACTTCTTCTCCAACTTTGCATAGTCGCGACCGAGTTGATTAATCAACTCTAGCAACTCAGCGTTGGAGGGAGCCTTGGGGGCCTTCTCATCATCACTCTCGTAATGACCCCTAGGCCTGCGAATTGGAGGAGGCTTGATGTGCCTCTTGATCTTGCCGACGGGTGAAGATTCCACCGACTCCTCCAATTCCTTCCTCTTCTTAGGTGTGAGGGGAGGGAACAGCCCCTTTCCATAGCCACCCCTGGGTTTCCTTTCCCCAAAGACCCAAAAACGTGGCTCCGGGGTGCTAGCAGGGGAGTAGATGGACACATCGGACGTATAGTGATACGCCACGACGTCCTCCCACTTGTTCTTGACTATTTCCTTCAGCTTCTCCTGGCTGAAGTGTGGGAAGTCCATCCCCCTTGATTGGAGTGGCCGCCGGTGTCTTCTTCGGAGTCAATTGCCCCGTCGTCGGCCTTCTGTACGGGCTTGATGCCCGTGCATTACGCCTCTGGGTCCTCCTTGGAGACTGGGACCGCGCCGCTGAGCGAGACATCGAGGGGCCACAAGGGCCGGTCGGCCGACCTAGGCTGTCGGCCGACCCCCTGGTGCGTCCTCTTGTGTCCTCCTCTGGCGGGAGGCTGGCCAGAGGGGATACGACCACCTCCATGGCCTGCTCGAGGTTGATGGGCACCAGTTGGTTCACCGGAGTGGGCTCTCCTTCCAGATCGAAGGTCGATTGGGATTTGGGGTGACATTTGCCGGCCATTTTTGGGGAATTTGAGAGTGTGGCTTGGTGATATCAGAGAGTGGGCGAGGAAGAACTCAGATGAGAAGAAAGAAGAGGATGGGTGAAAATTTAAAGAAAGATTGACCCTCTTCTCGGATCCATCAGAGGTTGAATCGCTCATCCACCACGGAACGGCTTCAGAGACGTTAGAGAGGGACGTTGGCAAAGAATAGGGCTGATCGGGCTCAGTGGCACGTTGGCCGACCTGGTGGGGTTGGCCGATCTGGCCTTGAGCCCGGTTGCCCTTTCCTTTTTTGTGCACTACGTGACAGGTCCAATATACCCCAAAGTGTATGCAAATAGGCTCTAGGGGTTAAGGACTTGGCGTAAAGTGAAATTATAAATGGGAATTATCCATGACCAAGTTGATCACATCAAATTCCTCATCTACTTTATCAGATTCAAGGAAAACTTTTAAACGTTGACCATTTACCTTGAAGAGATTACCTTCATCATCTTGGAGTGTGATTGCCCCGTGCGATGAAGTCTCCACCACAAGGAACGGTCCTTTCCATTTGCTCTAAAGTTTTCCATGTCCAAAGAGCTTCACCCTGGAATTAAAGAGTAGTACCTTATCCCCGGGGTGGAACTCCTTCACTTTGATCCTCTTGTCGTGCCATCTCTTGGTTCTATCTTTGTAGATTTTGGCACTGTGGTACGCTTTGTCTCTCCACTCCTCTAGCTCTGATAGCTGCATTCTCCTCATCTGCTGGGCTGGCAAATCCATATTCCACTTTCTTATGGCCCAGTGCGCCCGATGCTCTAGCTCAACTGGTAGATGGCAAGTCTTGCCGTAAACCAGTTGATATGGAGACATCCCGATTGGCGTTTTGTATGCCGTTCGGTAGGCCCATAGAGCATCTGGTAGCTTGCTCTTCCATCCTTTGCCCATTTCTGTCACGGTCTTCTGCAAAATGTTCTTGATTTGCTTGTTTGAAGTTTCTGTTTGACCACTTGTCTGGGGGTGGTACGGTGTAGCTATGTTGTGCTTTGCCCCCAGTTCTGCCAGAAACTTCCGGAAGGTCTTGTCGATGAAATGTGATCCTCCATCACTGATCACCATCCTGGGGGTTCCAAAACGTGGAAAGATGATCTCATGGAACATCTTTCGCGCGTGTTTGGAGTCAGCGGCTCGCATGGCATTGCTTCAACCCACTTCGAGACATAGTCCACTGCCACTAGGATGTACTCACTGTCATAGGACTTGACAAAGGGTCCCACAAAGTCAATGCCCCACACATCAAACAACTCAACTTGTAAGTTGTTTGTGAGGGGCATTGCATCTCTTGCTGTGATCCCTCCGTGTTTCTAACATTGCTGGCATCGTCGAATGAATTCCTTTGTGTCCTCATACATTGTGGGCCAATAGAGGACCTTCCACCAAGTAAGTTCAGGTAAGTATATTTGAATAAAGATTTTCGTTCAAATAAAGTTAGTAAATGAGAGCCATCTTTAATAATCCTATAAATGTTTTAATTCTATGCTTAAATCTTTTCCTTTGGATATGATGAAAAGTTGCTCTTATTCCTCTCTTGTACCTATGTTTCAACTTGTTATTCTCTTAAATTTTGAGTTTGCTGGTCGAGCATGATCTTTTCTGTTATCTTGTCTGTCTGTGGGTAGCATAAGCATGCTCTGGTCTAGGTTGTTGTTAGCTAAGATATGATAAGATCTGAGTGCCCTAAGATCTTACTAAGCTGGACTTGATAACCGGAGTTTTCTCTTCTAAAATAAAACAGAGAGTTCCTTATGGTGATTAAATTCCCTACCAAAGCTCATAATGTTTTGAACCCCTACATAAGCAACTTGTTTTGCAATGAGTTTTGTCAAGGTCACTATGATTCTTAGAGATTTACTTCATGCTTTTAAAACCAAGGTCACGTACACGCCACCATATACATGTTATGCTTCTACTCTGGAAGTGAACATGACACCCATCCATCAACAAAATAAAAGCTCTACATAAAGTATGGTACTCTTCCCTAACTTTGTTGCAAAAAGAGACATGGAGCTGAAAAAAATATAAAATAAAATATATATTTGGACACATGAAGGTCCAAGAATAAAAAAAAGAAGAGAGAGAGAGCAAATAAAGGCTCTTAGTTCAAAAATAAAGCCATGTCTCTAAAGCAACTTTATAAAAAAGGGAAGAGGGACCTGTAAAAAAGAGCTATCATCTTCTATGACATACACACACGTGCACATCTTGGTTTGAGAGTATGACTTATTTCTTTTTTGAATCCTGATCTTGACTTTACAATATGTGCATTGCAAGTATGCAATATAGCTCTCCTAGCACAAGCTCCACTCCAATGAGTGACATGAGAGTTGAGAGAGGAAATTGGTAAGGAAATACGCCATGAGTGACTTGAGAGTACCACCTAAGGAACTCCACCTTTTGAAAATCCCAAAACCTCCGGTTTGATTGTCAAGCAAGGTAAAAGGAAAGGTGCTTGGTCTAAGTCGTTCTAGCCATCAACCGCCCAAGACAATGAGAAGCTACATGCCCCATGAAAAGCCAAGGTAAAAAGGGAAGTTTATTTTTACCAGCTCATTCAATCCTTGGTAGAATATCTTGCTGAACCACTGGTACTTTTGAGTAGTAATGAGGAAGCAACTCCTGATCCACTGAGCCTAAAAGTTCCAATCTTTGCTCGGGACGAGCAAGGGTTAAGCTTGGGGGAGTTGTTGACGGTCCTTATAACAAAAAATTCGACCGTCATTAGGCCCAAAAACCAATAAAGATCAAGACATAACTTAGACATTAGTATTCAAATAATGGTATACCATGCATATCTGGAATATATTTGAGTACAGGGACTACGGTGCAAAAGATGGGCAAAACTGGGCACAGGCCCAGGTCGGCCGACCTGGCTAGGTCGGGCGACCTGGCATGAACCCCGATCAAGCTCAATCTCGACACAGGTCAAGAAGCACACTGAGGAAGGATCATGGACGTTGATTCATCGTCGGTTCAAGTCAAGGGTAAGGATGAGCCACGTGTCACTCCCATGAATTGAAGGGCCCACACATCAACACAATTGCACCCAAATGGAGTATACCCACCTGGAACTGTCATGAGGACCCACATGGAAGTCTACCAGAGAAGAGTGGGGCTGAATGGCGGCGGAACCAGGTCGGCCGACTCAGCTAGGTCGGCGACCTGGCCCTGCGGCCGTTTCGGTTCCTCCTTGACCAGTACCTGTAAACCGTCATCAGGAGTTCATCAGAGCCATGCATTGCTGAAGACGGTGGATCCAAGGGTCGGCCGACGTGGGGAATTCGGCCGACCTAGGCCCACCTCCAAACGGCCTCAACCGCCTTTGGCTGGCTCCAACCGCCCTTGTGATGCTATAAATACCTGCAAAGGGCGCCGTACTCAACACACACCAGAAGAAGAGCTCTCCTTTGCTACAAGCTTAGTCTTAGCCTTAGTAGTGATAGTCATAGTGTTAGATCTTCTGAAGGGCTTCCGGAGGAGTCTTGGTAAGTTCTAGAGTTCAGTTCTTGTATTCTCTTACTTACTTGTAATACTCTGAGCTTAATGGAAACACCTTCATACTTATGTTGTATGCTTCAGTTATACCTTATCTACTTAGTATACACTACTTATGTCTTACACCTCAATCAAGTGAATGTATGCTATGGCATTGGCTCAATGTGCCTTTTGGTTGCTTTATTTATTAACATGATAGATAGAGTTGTATCTCATATTGCAAACATGGTGTTTGGGATACGGTATGCTATTGAGGGTACTGCTGCCCCACGGATTAGTAGAGGTAGGCGGCAGGTGGTGACAGCCCTGTCCGTCCTTTGTAATCCTCCACGTACGGGAGTGGGTATTAGGCCTTTATGATAAGACGTCCTACTGTCGTCCCTTGATGGGGGAACCACTGGATAACTCGATGTGTCCTCTTGCATACGATCATTGAATGAGCTTGTATAGGGTATTGTAGTATATCCAAGTTCCATAAGTATGATGCTAATGAACCCTTGTTAATCTTCACTAGTGTACTATACTAACTAAGACTAACATAATGATGAGCAATGAACTTCTGTGTGTCAACCCAATCATTCACTTCTATATCTTTTACCCCTGTTTAGATTATGGTACATTAATACTGTTGTACGTAAGAGCATTGGATGGCACATCTCTCTTTTAACTAAACGCTTTCCCTGCGGATAAACAAATAACGATACTCTGGAATACTCCCGGGTGAAATGCTACAACGTACTTCTGTGCGCTTGCAGAATATCTGTAACGTCTAGATTTACGATGAAGTATCTCTAGTACCATTACTACTCTAAGTAGTGATGCTAAGAAATACCAACACAGGGGTGTAAAAATATCTCCACAGATTTAGTGACGGCTTAATTCCCAACCAAGCCTCACATAGAAAAGCAAAGATGCTAAGCATGGCTATAGCACCCGGCTTAATGAGCACGAGCTCCATTTTGTAGAAGTCACAGATGCTGTGGAGAAAATCCAACGGATAGACCCCGAACCCACAATAGAAGAACTCGATGAACACGACAAGCTCTAATGTGTCAGGCGTCGGATGAAGCTGACCTTTAGCTAGCCTGCGCAGGAAGGTGGTGGTGTCGGGGAGACGCTCGAAGTCTTCTAGCTTCTGCAGCTGCTTTGCCGTGGTGGTCGATTTTTCCCAGTACTTGTCGGTGGTGCAGATGCCGGTCCCGATGCGCAGTTCCCTCCCGGGGGCGGCGGCGCTACTCTGCTCCCCGGATGATTCGTCTCTGGACACGGACTGGCGAGAGGAAGTCATAGTGGTCAAGGATTGGCTGGGGAGTTGGAGTTGCAAGAAACTAATCTGCGATGAAAAATAGCAGTTGTTTGCTGGCAAGAGCAAGGAAGGCAAAGGCTCAAAAGGTGAATTGGCGGCCACGCTTGGGGCATTTATGGTTTCGAGAGGGAGCACGAGCCCCGAGAAAACCGCCCTCGATCCTCGTCGTGCGTGATTATTTTTGAGTCAGAGATTCTTTCCTGTTTCTGCGGCAGGTGTCGTTTCAAAAATCATGTGAATTAATCCCAATGCATCTGATGCCGATAGCTTTCTAAATAAGCTAACAGTTGTAAATGACCGATCATACTGTGCGTGCGAGAAAATCCCGAGCATTCTCTTCCTGGGGCAAATTTCCCGAATATATTATGAGGACGAATTAATCTGATTAGCAAGAACTTGTTCGGGGTTTAACATTCTAGACTGATAATTTTTGCGATTGATGATTATCAGGAACATCCCGATCAAGGAGGACTGACTGTAACATTCTTCAAGCAAAAATTTCTTTATTACTCCAAAAGAGTTACATTTTGCAGGGGATCGATTACTATCCTAGCACTAAAACTCTAAAAATAAACATCCCCACCTAAGCTTAATAGTTTGGCGAGGATGATGGCGCCGCGGCATCGGGCGTCGGGGGCTCCTCCCCGATCTCCTCGGAGTTGCTGACGAGGTCCACGAGCGCGTCGTCTCCCGACATCCCGATCAGCTCATGGTTCAGAGAGACGAAGAGGCGCCGGGCGAATTCCTCGTCGCCGCTGGTGTCGACCGGAGCAGAAGATGAAGATGCACCCGCCTGCGAGATCTCTGGCATCGGACGAGTGCTGCTTGCCATGCGCTTTGACTCATTGTCAGAGGGGATGGAGATAAGGGACGCAGGGCCTGGAGACGGGGAAGCAGGCCTCTTCCCGGCGGCGGCGCTCGATGACGCAGCCTCGGGATCAGGGGACACCATCGCCGGGGCTTCACCTTGGGACTTAGTTTCGACTCCTTGATCCTTGTACCAAGGGAGAGAAGGGAGCGAGCCTTGAGGAGGAGCGGAGGCAGAGTCGCC
>CM014274.1:55920549-55941668 GCA_004135705.1 Alloteropsis semialata
TCTCGCCGACTTCGTCGCCGAATGGACCGAGAGCCAGGACGCGAAAGAAGACACCAGCGGCGAACATTGGAAGATGTACTTCGACGGCTCCTTAATGATCGATGGAGGAGGTGCCGGTTTACTCTTCATATCGCCGAAAGGGGAACAGCTCCGATACGTCCTCCAAATTCGTTTCCCCGTCACCAATAACGCCGCCGAGTACGAAGCAATCCTCCACGGGCTCCGCATCGCCACCTCACTAGGCATAAAGAGGCTCCTGGTTTATGGCGACTCCGCTGTCGTTATTAACCAGGTGAACAAAGACTGGGATCGCCACAGCGAGCGGATGAACGCCTACTGCGAGGCAGTGCACAAGCAGGAGGGAAAATTCTACGGAGTTGAGTACCACCACGTTCCACGGGAGAACAACCTCGCCGCTGATGCACTCGCCAAGCTGGGGTCAACCCACGCAGAAGTACCAGGGGGAGTGTTCGTGCAAGGCCTCCTCAAACCCTCTGTCAAAGAGGTGGGGGACGAACCCGAGCCTGCCCCAGAGCTCTGCGAGGTGCTGGCCATTAACGCCGAAGAAGAAGACTGGATGGCCGAGTTCATAGACTTCCTTGCCCACAACAAGGTGCCAAAGGACCCCACGGAGCGAAAGATCCTAGAACGCCGAAGCAGGAACTACGTGGTGGTTGGTGGTGCCCTATACAGACGAGCCGCCACAAATCAAGTGTTCATCAAATGCGTCACGAAAGAAGTCGGCCTAGAGATCCTTGACGACATCCACTCGGGAGTCTGTGGAAGCCACGCCGCCGCAGGGACACTAGTCGGGAAAGCATACCGAGCCGGATTCTTTTGGCCCACCGCCGTCTCCGACGCCAAAGCACTCGTCCGCCGATGCCAGGGGTGCCAATTCTTCGCCAAGCAGAAACACCTCCCGGCCCAAGCTCTACGCACCATCCCGCCCTCGTGGCCATTCACCTGTTGGGGGTTGGACATGGTGGGACCATTCAGAGCAGCCCCGGGAGGTTACACACACATCCTCGTCGCCATCGATAAATTCTCCAAATGGATAGAGTACAAGGCCATCGTCGAAACTCCAACGTCAAGGCAAGCCACCGCCTTCATCGAAGAAATCACACACCGGTTCGGAGTCCCTAACAGGATCATCACCGACTTGGGGACACAGTTCACCGGATCCGCCTTCTGGGACTTTTGCGAGAACAGCTGCATCGATGTATACTACGCCTCCGTCGCCCATCCCAGATGTAATGGACAGGTGGAACGAGCCAACGCCATGATACTCCAAGGACTCAAAGCAAGAATCTTCGACCCTTTGAAGAAGTTCGCTGGAAAATGGCACCAAGAGCTACCACAAGTCATCTGGGGACTAAGGACTCAGCCGAGTCGAGCAACAGGTCATACTCCCTTCTTCCTGGTCTACGGCTCCGAGGCGATCCTCCCCACCGACATAGCTTTCGGATCACCGCGCATTGACAACTACGAGGAAGGCGAAGCAGAAGCAGCCCGTGAGGTGGACCTCAACTCCATCGAAGAACACCGAGTCAACGCGCTCATACAGCACGCGCGTTACCAGCAACAACTCCGACGCTACCACGACAAGAACGTCCAGCAACGGGACTTCAACATTGGTGACCTCGTCTTGCGCCGAGTGCAATCCACAGCAGGCGTTCACAAACTCTCCGCCCCATGGGAAGGCCCGTTCATCGTGACTCAGGTCATATGTCCGGGTACTTTTCGTCTCCAATTCGAGGATGGCACCGAAGTCCCACACCCGCGGAACATAGAGCATTTACGCCGATTCTATCCTTGAAAAAAGCTATGTATCACGAAGTTCAATTACAATATATGCTTTGTACATTTTATAAATACTTTCCCTGCAAAACCACTTGGTATTACTTTGTTCCCGAATAGTTCCTAACTAAATGCTGTGTAACCGGGCCTGGAACGACGCCTAAGCCTTCTACACATGCACAGGATCCGCTCTCGACGTTATGAACTTAGGATAAGTAAAGCAAAGGGAAAAGCACATTTCAGCAAAAGAACTACTTGGACAACATCAGAACATATAACAAAATGTCTAAACATTCTTGTTTTACTCGTTTCTGACTGCTTATATACACAAAGTCTATCCTACCTCAGCTTGCAGGGTCCTACTCAAACTTGAGAGCCTCACCGACCCTCTCAGCGATCGGGCGGGTCAGAGCCAGCGCCTCGTCGACTTGCTTCGTTGAGGCGTCCGCCGCCACTCCATCGCCAACCGGTGCAAGGTCAATCCACGGGTAAAGTGTCCGAACACGCGCTAGGGTGTCATTCGCACACACCACCGCCGACTCCTTGACCAGATCGGCGATCCGAGCTGGTGCACTCTGTAGACGGGCGACCAGGGCTGTCGGTTCACCCTCCTCCGGGGCCACGGAGTCCAGCAGATCCCTCGCTGCCTCGTTGACTTCCGTCAGGGCAAGATGCGCTGATGCCAGATCTTGCTCCAAGCCTGTTATGATGTGAGCATTATTTTAGATAGTATACATTGCCTGGAGCATTGTCATGTCCGTACCTTTCCAGAACTCCTGCTCCGTCCTGAGCTTCCCCGCCAACACCTCCTCCGACTGCTGCAGAGTTGCGTTCGCAAAATGCAACTCCTTCAGCTCCTTGATGTGGCAGTCCCTCTCCATCTCCTTCTCTGAAAAAACAGGGAAGCACTCGGTCAAGATGAAAGGAACAAGGCGAAATCTGAAGACTCAACAAACTACTCGGGAAATACAAGGAGAAGGCCTTACGGTGAAGACTGAATCGATGCTCCACAATGGCGTCGTTCAGGCTCTTCTTGGCGGCGTCACGCTGGCGCCTGACCCGTTTGAGCTCCGCCTCCATCTCCGCCGCACGCCGGAGCGCCGACGCCACATCCTGGGTCTGCCAAAGCCGCGACTGCCAGAGCGTGGCCAACTTCTACAACCACTCGCCAAAGCAAAGAATTCAGACAACTCATAAAGAAGAAGAAAAGACAAAGGAGACAATTGAGGAGACTAACCGTTGCACAGCGCCGAGCGTGGTCGACGGCAATCTGGAGCTCGGCAATAACCGACCCCTCCTTCTCCGCCATAGCGTCAACCCCGGGGACAGTGATGGTTCCCGAGGTGTCCGACTGCTTCTGGAGACCCTCCTCCTGGGCTTCTCCTCGAGCAATGTCGCCCGCGCCTACGGGCGAAGACTGGATCACCGTGTCCACGTCAGGATCCCCAGCGCCACTTGGAGTGATCGCCGTATCACCTCCACCGCCCTGCACGTCGTCGGCCGCCGGCACCTCCACTACCACCTCCGAGTCACGCCCGGCTGGTACTTCCTCCGTCTGCACCGCCCCCGACCCCTCGGCCGAGTTCCCCACCTCAGGTGTAGCCCCTGAGGACGACTGGCCAACAGGTTCGGCCGGAGGAGGACTCGGGCCTTGCGGGACATCGGCTGAAGGGGCCTTCCCGCTGGCCGCTTCACCGTCCAGATCGGAGGCCTTGCTGAAAAAAGCACTCGGAAGTTAAAACAAGAACTCGGAGATAAATGATAACAAGAAGAAACGCGAAGACCTACAACTTATTGAGTACTCTTCACCACCGCGACTCGGGGCCGGAAGACAGGGAGCTTGGGACGCCGCTGCGCCGAGGCCGTCATAAGGATTGGCCTGGTCCCCAAGTCGGAGACCGGCCTTGCGTCCGCGGTGGCCTGCACGATCGTCTCCGCCATCCTGCGCCGCCTCTCCTCCACTGAGACGCCCATGGCCCGGGCGTGCTCCTGCTCCTGGAACGCGGAGTCGGACATCGCTTCGTCCTTCTCCTCTTCCTCCACGACGGCCGGGGAAGGACGTCCAGGCTCGTCAACATCGGCGTCCGAACCTGCAGTCGGCTGCTGAGCCGGCTGCGCGTCCGATTTCTTCGCCATCACCTTCTTCGTGCGCCTCCGCTTGGGAGGCGGTGGCGGCGTGCCCGCCACTGCATCCTGGACGGAGGGCGCTTCATCCGACAACGTTGCGGAGTCGTCGTCGGCCGCCCCATCGTCAACGGCCACCGCCCGCTTGGAAACGCCAACCCGGCGATTATTCCGTTTCGCCACAGCCGCCCGGCGCTTCCGCGGACGGTCCTCCACCACTTCCTCGTCCGAAGGGTTCATAGAACCCTCTGTATCGCTGGGCGCCCATACATGAGGGGGAGGAGGATCCACCGTCTCCTCTGCCTGAGTGTCGCCCTGATCAGCAGGAGGCGCATCCTCCAGCAACACCTTCCTCGGGAAATCTTCCGGGAGAGGGGCAGCAGAAAAGTACTCGAAGATGCGATCCTGCGCCAAAGAAAATGCAAGATCAGACGGCCAACGGACGAAACCAAAAAATTACATCAAGAAGAACATTCAAAAGCACTCGGAACAGCAACTTACCGGTGGTGGAGGCCTTTTCAATGAAAAGGGCCGCGGCTGGTGCTTCTCCGACACGTGGCCGAGGAAGAACCCGCCCACGCGCGCCTTCATCTCCTCCTTGTTTACGGTGCGGTGGCAACCCGAGTGGGATCATCCCGGCCCGAGTACTCGTAGCCCGGGTGCTTTCGCTCCTGGATTGGCTGAATCAGCCGCCTGCTAAAATTGCAGGCGACGCCAATCGCCGTCAAGCCGCCGTCGTCCTTCAGCTCCTTGATTAAGGCGAGGAGCTCGTCCACCTCCTGCATCTGGGAGGCATCAGGGAGTTCGTTCCAGCAGTCCCTGATCTTCGGCCGCTCTCCAGTGTGGCAGGGGATCGCTGGCGAGTGGTTCCCAACATAAAACCACTCGGCTTTCCAACCCTTGTTGGAGGTGTTTAGGGCGATGTCGAAGTACTCGTCCTTCCGTCCTTGACGCAGCATGAACCCGGCGCCTCCCACTACCACCATCTTCTCTTCACTTGGCTGGGGCTTCAGCCAGTATAAGTATCTCCACAGGTCGAAATGGGGAGAGATCCCCAGATAGGCCTCGCAGAGATGGATAAAGACGGAAATCGCCATGATGGAGTTGGGGTTGAGGTTGATGGCCTCGATCCTGTAGAAATGAAGCAAACCTCGGAAAAACGCCCCCGTAGGCAGGCCAAGTCCCGCCTCAAAGAATGGCTTGAACAGGACCAGCTCGCTGGAGTTCTCCGATGGAAGTCCTCCCCGGCGCTCGGCCGCCACTCCGCCACGGCCTGAGACGGGAGGATGCTCCGCTCCACCATCTCCTCCAGCATCTTCGTGGTGACTCTCCCACGCGCCCATACGGCGCCGGAGGAGGGGACCTTGCTTGGCTTGGGGGCGCCGGTGCTCTTCTTCTTCGGTGCCATGGATCTAGGGGCAGGAGTCTTCGTGCGCATCAACGAGGCTACGCTCCCCGTGGTGGCTAAGACCGTGGAACGGATCTACGAGCACGAGCTCTGGTGGCGGCGGGATGAAGAATGGAGAAAGGAGAGAATGGATCTGGGAACGGGGAGATTTCCTCTCCAGACCTAATCCTCGCCCTTTATATCGCGCCTGGATGCCCGAAATTACCGCGAGATGGCGCGATTAACGGAAGCGGGCGAAACGGTAAAAAGAGCCATTGGGCGTTCCGCCTTCCGTTACGCGCCGGGCGCCAACGGTAAAAAAGGAGCCCGAGCACTCGGGCATGGCAAAGAAGTCGGCGTGCTGCTAAGGCTCGACCAGCGCTCGGGCTCGGGGGCTGGCGCCGCATTCAAGTCAGTGCGCCTCTCGGGCTCGATTGGCCCCGAACTACTCGGGAGCCAACACTGCAAATCAAGTGGTGTGCCGCTAAGGCTCGAACAGCGCTCGCACTCGGGGGCTGGCGCCGCATTCAAGTCAGTGCGCCTCTCGGGCTCGATTGGCCCCGAACTACTCGGGAGCCAACACTGCAGATCAAGTGGTGTGCCGCTAAGGCTCGAACAACGCTCGCACTCGGGGGCTGGCGCCGCATTCAAGTCAGTGCGCCTCTCGGGCTCGATTGGCCCCGAACTACTCGGGAGCCAACACTGCAGATCAAGTGGTGTGCCGCTAAGGCTCGAACAGCGCTCACACTCGGGGGCTGGCGCCGCATTCAAGTCAGTGCGCCTCTCGGGCTCGATTGGCTCCGAGCCACTCGGAAGCCGGCACTGCAGAATAGAAGGCGTGCCGCTAAGGTTCGACCAGCACTCGGACTCGGGCGCTGGCGCCATACCAAAAACAGCGTGCCTCTCGGGCTCGATCAGCCCCGAAACGCTCGGGGGCTGACGCTGTGGACATGTTACAATGGCTGGAGAAGCGCGGCCAAGCCTTGACAGCTCGGGGTTAGCGCTGCCGAGAAGCTTCCTCCTCAATGACTATTATGCAATGAAACCTTTTTGCAGGTTATACAATTACAATGAAGCCGGTCATACGCCGGTTACAAAGACCAAAAACATCAGCCGCCAAGATGATGGCCTGGGGCACTCGTCCTTGCGCCTAGTGCTGCATCCGGAGTAAGCTTGGCCCACATGAGCTCCTCGCAAGCTCTCTTGTAGCACCACTGCAGCCGTTTACGGGACAGCACCGATAGAGGGTTGATAGCGAATGCCTTCAGGCATCCCTTGCTCTACAAAGCATTTCACCCCACATGGCCCTCGTCACATGGGAATGCAGGGATGAACGGGACAGCACTTAGACGCTGATCAACACCTCAGAACCTTTGCAAGCACTCTTCTAACACCATACCCTGGAGACTCCATGAGCTCTCCCCGGTGGATGAACCCAGTAATGAGCCTTCGGCATACTGACTACAAGGGCCTTACACATACTCGCTCTTGGGTGGCAGCTCTGGCCCCCCGGAGGGTATTTATAGCCTCGAGCCGCCATGGAACGAGAGACTTCCTCCACGATGAAAGACGCATGAGCTCCACGCCACGTGTCCCTCTTTCTGCCCAAGCTGCACAGGTCACCCTTATCGCCTTTGGCTTCATTCGAACACGGGAGCATCATGTGCAATCACGGGAACACTGTTCCTGACGCCGCGCATCAGAAACGACGCCTCTCCGCCTGCCTCCTCTTTGGCGTATCTGACAAAGAGGGAATCCCCCAGGACTCGAATCACTCGCCAAGCTAAGTATTAATCAGTTAACTTCGTAAGTTCCGTGAGCTTTGAAATGAGTTGCTAAAGTACCCGGGGAGCACATGCCTTAATCCGTGAAACCTCGACTCTTCCGTACGCCTACGCTCCTACGCGTGCACGCGGCCCAGCTCCCTGCGCTATGGACTACGGCTATCGGGGATCAGGTGCATAAACGTAACAGGTTAACTGCTCGGGGAAATTAAGAGACTTAAAAGCAGGAAGCGGGGTTCATTAATATTTATATCGCCGAGTACTTTCTCCTCTCGAATTTGTGCTTCGTTGCAGGGTATGGACGACCACTCGGCGTGCTCAGCCCTCACGCTCGGGGGCTGGCGCCGGGACGACCACTCGGCGTGCTTCGGCCCTCACGCTCGGGGGCTGGCGCCGGGACGACCGCTCGCCGCGTTTGCCTGATGAGCCCTCACGCTCAGGGGCTGGCGCAGGGACGACTACTCGGCGTACCTCGGATGGTTCGACTCAGCCCTCACGCTCGGGGGCTGGGCGCCACGACGACTGCCCGGCGTGCCTTGGCCCTCACTCTCGGGGGCTGGACGCCGGGTCGACTATTCGGCGTGTCTTGCAGGACTCCGCCGGTCTTCACGCTCGGAGACTGGACGCCGAAATTAACGCCGGATGATTCGGTCAGATGCTCCTTGACTAACCCTTGGACCGATTCCTACGGAATCGCTTCAAGGCTCGGGGGCTACGGCCAACGGACGCACCTCGCGGGACATCCGTTGATTATCTGGCAACCAAGAACAAGGCTACTAACCCTTGGACCGATTCCTTTGGAATTGGTTCAAGGCTCGGGGGCTACGGCCAACGGACGCACCTCGCGACGCATCCGTTGGGAAACGGCTCTCTTTTTCTTTCCAGTATCACGCGGTTTCGCTTCCAACTACAGCAAGCTCGAAGCTCATCAGATGGCACGACCTCGCCGACTTGTCGCTCAACCACGTACTACTCGGGGGCTTGTCGGGGGTAGACCCCCTGGGGTACCCAGAAGGCGGATTGGCCCAACCAGTGAGGCGGCCCAATCCGAGTGCTATCAGGCCGGTTTGACGGACTGGGTGGCCCACCACTCGGGAGGCCCACCAGTCGGGCGAACCGGGCGACTACGACGGCGCGCGCGGCAAGGAAGCAGGTGGCGTATCCCGCAAGAAGCTCGGAGATCAAGATAAACTAGCCGGAATTATAGGGAAGGATATCTGTAATCGTTATAGGATCGCATCCTTGTATTTCGGGTAGGTTATGATCTCTAGCCGACTTGTAACTCAAGGCAGCCGGACTATATAAGGCGCCTTGAGACCCCCTCCAGAACACGAAACTACAACCATCCACGAACTTCAACCTAGGACAGAACCCAACTACGGAGATCCTTCAGGAACTTCATATACATCAATCCATACACCCAACACAGGACGTAGGGTATTACGTCATCTTGACGGCCCGAACCTGTTCAATCCTTGCGTCTTGTGTTACCATCGACTTCTGATCCTCGATCTGTCCCTCGACAAATCAACCACGCGGACTACCCTGTGTGGACTGCCGGGTCCATAAATCCGACAGGCTCCCCTCCTTGCTCTCCCCTGGTACGGGGATGAAGGAATCGAGATCGAGCCGCCAGAGGAGGCTCTGGTAATGGTGTCTCCAGCTCCCGAGGCTGCTCCGTCGAGCATTGCCGTTGGGAAGCTTCCTGCATCGCCTTCTCCAGCCCCGGCGTCTCCCATCTCCCTCTCCTCCGACGATGAGCTGGTTCAAGGAGGGAGCGGAACTCGGCTGAAGCCGGAGCCCTCGCGCACAGGCGCATCTTCGTCTTCTGCTCCGGTGGACACCAGTGGCGATGAGGAATTCGCCCGGCGCCTCTTCGTCTCCCTGAACCACGACTTGATCGGGGTCCCTGGAGACGGAGCGCTCGTGGATCTCGTCAGCAACTCTGAAGAAGAGAACGCGGTAGATGATGATCCACCAGCCAGTGCGACACCGCCCTAATCCTCACTGATGGCATTAGCTAGGCGAAGATTAGCATTTTGAACTTTTAGTTTCAGGACAGTTATCGATCTCCTATGAAATCTTCTCCCTTTTGGATTAATGAAAAGAATTTCATTTGAGAGATGCAACAATAGTCCCTCTTTCTGTGTTTGGAAATTTTTGAGTTAGTCTGTTTATGAAACTGCCTGTCCAGAGAATAATCCCCCGAACAAGAACTTCTTCCAAACAGATTAAATAACATCAAGCATATTCGGGAAATTTGTCCCCAATCAGATATGATCGGGGTATTTCCTCTATACACACCAAATGTTCGATCATTTAAAACTGATAGCTTCCCAAATAAGCTAACAATCCTAAATGCATTGAATTTGACCTACATAGTTTTCGAAACGACGCGTGCCGCAGAAAAAGGAAAGAATCATTTTGACCCAACAGTGACTGCGGATTGCGCGGCTCGAGGCCAGGTTTCCTGGGGTTCATGCTCCCTCACGAAACCATAAAGCCCCCAAGCGTAGCCGCCTGGACTCCATTTGGGCCTTCGTCTTCCTCTCTTGCATCTGCAAACACTCGCCATTCCTCATCTGCTTTCTGCCTTGTTTTCCATCTGCTCCTCCAGCCCCTCGAGCCAGCTTCTCACCGCCATGGCATCCTCGCACCAATCCTCATCCGGTGGTGAGTCATCAGGAGATCAGAGCAGCGCCGCCGCCGGATGGGAAGTTCGCAGCGGAAACACAATCTGCACCACGGACAAGTATTGGGACAAATCCACCACCACAGCAAAACAGCTGCAACAACCAGAGGACCTGGGATTGCTCCCTGACACCACCACCTTCCCTCGTCATCATGCCAAAGGTCAGCTGTATCCAACCCCCTACACTCTTGAGTTGGTGGCCTTCTTGGAGTTCTTCCATTGCGGATTTGGGGTTTATCCATCAGATTTCTTCCACAGCATCTATGACCATTACCAGATAGAGCTTGTGCACCTCAAGCCCGGCGCTTTGACCATGCTTAGTGTCTTTGCCTTTCTGTGCGAAGCCTGGTTAGGGATTAAGCCATCATTGCTTCTGTGGAGATACTTTTATACCCCTGCATTTTACAAGAAACAACTCATGATTGGGTCCATTGGGTTTTCCTTGAGAAATCGGGAGATCTATATCCCCTTTCCAGTAAAAGATTGCTGGAAAGGTTATGAGCGTCATTGGTTTTACATCACCCTTCCCCAAGCCTCAGTAGCCAAAGGGAAGCATTTGATGCCCTATCTCAAAGAAGAGACCAAGGCTCTGCCAAGAGTTACTCCAGAGATGCAGAAGCACATTGATCGGATCTTGGAACTCCGTAGTGCCGGCCTGACAGTGGTTCATGTAGCAAAAATGTTCATTAGATGGAGATTCATCCCGCTCATGACTCATGATCGCTACGCCTGGTTGTTCAGGGGTGACAATGATCCGAACAGGATGAAGCCCGTTGGTAGGCCTTTATTTTTCTCTTCGGTAATTTTTTTGAGTTTGTGTTGGCACCGGATTTTCGCACCTGACATACTGGGTCGGATGATGACATGATGAAGTTGAGACTGCGAAGTGGACCCGTTGACTGGTCAATGCCAAAGGTGACAGAGAAGGAAGCTGATGCTGAAGAGGAGTTCGATGAAGCAGGAGTCCGATCCAATGACGAGTTCGAAAGGGAAGACACGTCGGCTAAGGAAGAAGCGTATCAGATTCGGGGACTATTTCCTTTTCAGAAGGTGTTTGAGAGTCCCGTTGTATCTTAAGCTTAGTTTACCTTATTTAGTTAGTCTGGTCCGATCAGGACTCTCCACGACCAGGGTATAAATATGAACCCTCGTCCATTGTAAAGAATAATCCTCACAATCAATACAACCCGGCTTCACGCCAAAACCCTAGTAGTAGTTACCGACGAAGCTCATTGGTGGACGGGCTGCATCAGTTCTGATCTCCGGCTTACCAGTAAGTTAGTCAATTTATCGAACTAATATAGGCTTTGAATTGAGGCGCATCGCCCTTTCTCGTTTATATTGTTCAACCGATTTATCTCTGAATAATCAAGATTGATATAGATTCCCTACGTCGGAGCTAGATCAATATTGATTATTCAACAGATTATCGTTTATCGGACTATACTTTAAGCCTAGATTCCCTACGTCGGAGCTAGGTATCAAGATTAGTCTAGATTCCCTACGTCGGAGCTAGAGTAAACTTGGTTACTAAAGATAGTCTTTGCGGTTTGTTGGAGTTGCTAGATTGGTTTAGATCTACGCCATGTGAATCAATTCTACTTCTTCAACGGCTTTGAGCACAGGTCTTGGTCCGATTTAAGCAATATTTATCTTACAGCATCGTTCTATGTCCGATCTTGCTTTGTGGTTTAATCTGGTTGTTCTTTGAGTATTGCATTGGTGTAGATTCCCTACGTCGGAGCTGGATCTTTGTAATACGCTTAGATTAATCTTTAACTGTCATGTTTGGTCTAGATTCCCTACGTCGGAGCTAGGTTCATCTTGATTAGTTAAAGGAAGCTTTGGTTATGCCTTATTGCTATTTGAATGTTAAGTGTGGTGTAGATTCCCTACGTCGGAGCTGGATCTTGCTTAATTGTTCAGTAGCATATCTTAGAATCAGAACGTATCTGTTAATGTTTTGCCTGCTTATTTTGCTTAATCTGATCAACACCTGTGCGAGCATCTTGTTTAATTAACAGGTTGATAAGTTAAGTCTGATTATCTAGCTATCTGATCTGATCATAGTTAGAGAAATCTAGATTCCCTACGTCGGAGCTAGATTTCTCTGAAAAGGCTATAGTCCGATCGGTTGGTTAGATGGTCCGATAAGACGAGTCAAACTGGTAACTAGACAAGGTGGACAATGTATCGGCTTACACTTTGATTATTTAATATCTTGTTTCAAGACACAGCTGATCCATTATTTTACATATTGGCCTTGTTTTACGCTTTATTTCATTATTCAAAGGCTGGTCTGTTATATCAATCAAGGTCCGATCCTGATTGGTCCGATCCTGAGGTCCGATTTGGTGTCTGATTGAGGTCCGATTAATCGGTCCAATTGACGTCATCATCGAGGTCCGATTCTGAGGTCCGATCGGTATCGGCCGATGCGTGTCTGATTGGGTCTTGGCTAAAATTCGACGTTACTCCATCGTCTGAAATAGAGCCGGCACAATCATAGAGCAATTTAACTGTTTTATTCCCTTGTCAATTTCAGGTCAAATTGACTGGCACGCCATGAACCTGAACTGGAGTGTAGACTGGCACTGGAGCGAAGCTGATCTCCCCGGTCATCGTGTGCTGCACGCGGGAGATACGTCCGCCGATTTTCCGCGTCAACACATTTTTGGCACGCCCAGTGGGACACGAGAAACAAATCCAAGATGTCATCGTCTGATGCTGAACAAGAAACTGCAGCAAGACTTGCTGCTGAGAAAGAAGCTGCTGAGAAGGCCAAGAACGACAAGAACAGGGCGACTGAGGTGACCATGCCCATTACAAAGGCCAATCTGTCCAAAGCCCAGTTGGATGCAGTTCAGGCCCAGATTGATGCGTTTGAGAAGCTATGCCTTGGTCAGTTTGGGCGTAATCGTTCAGGTCCTATACTCAAAGGTCCTCTCCCGGATCCAGAGTTGATCAAGAAGACAACTGAAGCTCGGGAGCACCAAGTCAACATGACGGAGATGATTCACCAGGCTGTTCATCATGCATTGATCAACCAATCAGGCACCTTGGTGAATTCTCTGGACAATCTCATCAAGAAGGCGGTGGACGATGCTGTTTGCTTGAAGGGTCCAGTATTTATAGCAGATTCTGCAGGAGCATCAGGATCAGGAAGAGGAAAAGAGGCTGCAGATAATACAATGACCGTTGCTCCACAGATGCCAATTGCTCCACCACCTCCTGTTGAACTGGCTAACGGTTTCCTGTTGATGGCCGATGGAACTATTGTCGGCCCACATGGTGAAAAGTATGCCAGGACTCTGAGCGAACAAGAGAAACAGCCTGCTGCTGCAAGGCTACGTACAGAGGTTCCTTCACATCAGCGTATGGTCAGAGATTACAATAACTATGTAATGGACATAGCTGATGGAATGCCACATGGAAATCAATAGTCCGATTGGTCACAAAAGATAGCCGAGGTGATCCAGAATCAATTCGGCTTAAAGCCTAAAGATGAAGCGAGGTTGTATCGGCACCCGTACCCATCTTACTTTGATGCAGTGCCACTTCCTCCACGTTACAGAGTGCCGGATTTTTCCAAATTCTCCGGGCAAGATGATATGACCACCATCGAGCATGTGAGCCGATTCTTGGCTCAGTGTGGTGAGGCTGCTTCTGAGGAGGGACTCAGGCTCAGATTTTTCCCTCTGTCACTGTCAGGGCCGGCGTTTACCTGGTTTACGTCGTTGCCAGCAGGATCGGTGGTCTGATATGGAGAAGCAGTTCCATAAATACTTCTTTTCTGGTCTCAATGAGATGAAGATCTCTGATTTGATTGCCATCAAGCAAAGGAATGATGAGACCGTCAAGGAGTACATCCAACGATTCCGTGACACTAGGAATCGGTGTTACAGTCTGAAGCTGTCTGATATGCAGTTGGCTGAGCTTGCATTCCAAGGTTTGCTCGCGCCGATTAAAGAAAAGTTTTCTGCTCAGGAGTTTGAGACATTGGGGCAATTGGTTCAGAAAGTGTCAGCTCATGAGGTCCGATATCAGGAGATGAAGCGTATGAAGTTTTCTAAACAAGTGTCTTATCTCTCTGATACTGAAGAGGAGGCTGATGTCAATATAGCTGAATGGACTAAATCCAAGAAGCCAGTGTCGCTCCCGTGGATCAAGCAGAATCCTGAGAAATTTGGATTCGATATAACAAAGGCCGATAAGATCTTTGATTTGCTGCTCAGTGAGAAGCTTATCCAGCTTTCTCCAAATCACTCGATTCCATCGGCCGATGAGTTGAAGAAACGCAAGTATTGCAAATGGCACAACTCGACATCTCACGAGACCAATGAATGCAAAGTGTTCAGAAGGGAGATCCAATTGGCTATTGAGTCAGGCAAAATCAAGTTTGAAGACAGCAAGAAAGCCATGAAGATCGACGGTCATCCTTTTCCCAATAACTTTGCTGATTTCTCCTTTTCTGTCAATATGGTTGATGCTAATGAGAAGGGGAAGTTCAAAGTGCTTACATCGGACCACGCCAAGAGTTCTGGTGCCGTTGATCCTGTGGTTCAAGTTACTGTTGAAGAGCTACGCAGGAATCATCAGGCATTTGGGCGTGAATCTAATGCTCCTGGTGGATATCGGCCGCGTGTGACTTCCCAAATGTTGATCAACAAATACAAGAGGCAGCAGGCAGCAGTCCGAGCGTGGAGGGAACGCGAGGAACGATGACGTCGGAGGCATGAATATCAAGCAAGGCGGCTTGATGAAGAGTTTGATGGTCAGCGCCGACGTGGTGGTAGGTCCGATGGCCGACGCCGATATGATGAGTGGTCTGATGACCGACGCTGGTACGATGACAGGTCCGATGGCCGGCGCTGGTTTGATGATAGAGTTGACAGTCATCGGCAGTATGATTATAGGTCCAATTGGTATACTGATGAACGTCAAGGATATGACCAATACAACGAGGATGATGATCATTGGGGATGTCCTTTCTTTGTATTCTGCTGGAACGAGAAGCTTAGACTGCCATCGAAAGCAGATTGTCCTGAATGCAGCTTCCAGTATGAGGAGTATAGAGCTTCCAAGAGAGGTCGACGATCAGTTCATGAACGGATCGGTGTCAGGATTGATGATCATCATCAAAGAGATGAAGGCCGGGTTAACACTCATGGCCACAAAAATAATGAAGGCCGGGCTGATGCTCATGGCCCTGAAAAAATGGAAGAAAAGGCTCCAGTTCAGAATCGGACTGAAGAACCTCCAATGAGGCCTGGACAGTGGTGCCCGTCGGGGATTTCTAAGTCTAAGAAGAGACGTGTTCAGAGGTTGCGCTATAATGAGCAGATTCAGGAGCAAGAATTAGCAAAAGAAAAGAAGTGGCGCGTCAAGATGGCCAATGATGATGAAGCAAGTACATCGGCCGCAATAAATATGGTTTTGATGTTGCCGTCCGATTTCGCTGCTCCTGATGAACAAGACGACCATGAGGTCGATTATGAACTGGAAGAAGCCGCTGCATGCTTGGTTCTAGATTCAGAGAAGGCAGTCTTTGAGAAGCCAAATGCAAATGGGTATCGGCACTTGAAGCCTCTGTACATCAAGGGATACGTTGATGGAAAGCCGATGACCAAGATGCTGGTTGATGGAGGAGCTGCTGTCAATCTCATGCCCTATTCTACATTCCGCAAGCTGGGGAAAGGGATTGATGATCTGATTAAGACCAACATGACACTCAAGGACTTTGGCGGAAATGTTTCAGAGCCTCGGGGGGCAATTCATGTGGAATTGACCATCGGCAGCAAGACATTGCCGACTACCTTCTTCGTGATTGACGGCCAAGGTTCCTACAGCATGCTCCTCGGGCGAGATTGGATCCATGCCAATTGCTGCATCCCATCCACAATGCACCAATGTTTGATCCAATGGCAAGGCAATAAAGTGGAAATTGTCCCAGCTGATGATTCAGTTAGCATTGCTACAGCTGAATCAACAATTTGGGAGTTTGAAGGAGTTGAGTGCCTGTCAGGGAAGACGTGGGATGGTGACTTCCTCAAGGTGTCCGATCAAGGACTAAAGCCGATCCAAGCAGTCGGCTCTGAGACATTGTTTTAAATGGATGATTATATAGAAGATCTTGAAGACCGAAGTGAGTTCGGTAAATTAGGATTTGGATTTACGTCGGCCGATGAATTAGAAGAAATAGATATAGGATCTGGTGATAGACCAAGGCCGACGTATATCAGTGCTAAGTTGGATCCCGATTATAAACAGGAGTTAATAAAACTTTTGAAAGAGTATTCTGATTGTTTTGCTTGGGAATATTATGAAATGCCAGGTTTAAGCCGTGATATTGTTGAACATCGGCTACCTATCAAACCAGGATATCGACCACACAAGCAGTACCCAAGGAGGTTCAAGACTGAGATGCATGAGCCAATTAAGGCCGAAATAACGAAGCTATTTGAAGCTAAGTTTATCAGGCCATGTCGATATGCTGAGTGGGTATCAAATATAGTTCCTGTTTATAAGAAGAATGGAAAACTACGTGTTTGCATTGATTACAGGAACTTGAACAAAGCAACCCCGAAGGATGAGTATCCGATGCCGGTGGCCGATATGCTTGTTGATGCAGCATCAGGCCATAAAGTAATGAGTTTCCTGGATGGTAATGCTGGTTATAATCAGATTTTTATGGCGGAAGAAGATATTCCCAAGACTGCATTCCAATGTCCAGGTGCTCTCGGTTTATATGAGTGGGTTGTTATGACCTTTGGTTTGAAAAATGCCGGTGCTACCTATCAACGTGCTATGAATTACATTTTTCATAGGTTGATCGGCAGGATAGTCGAAATCTACATTGATGATGTGGTGGTCAAATCAAAAGGTTATCGAGATCATTTGGCCGATTTGAAGGAAACACTGGAGTGTACAAGACAACATGGATTGAAGATGAATCCACTCAAGTGTGCTTTTGGCGTATCGGCTGGCCAATTTCTCGGTTTCTTGGTACATGAGAGAGGAATTGAGGTGAATGATCGGAACCGTAAGGCGATTGATGATATTGAACCTCCAACGAACAAGAAGGAATTGCAGAGTTTGATTAGAAAGATTAATTTTCTGAGGAGGTTTATATCAAATTTGTCGGTCCGATTGGAGGCATTTACTCCTTTGCTGAAGCTGAAAAATGAAGAAGAATTGGTTTGGGAGCCTAAACATCAAAAAGCATTGGATGAGATCAAGCAATATTTAGCATATCCGCCAGTTCTTATTCCACCACAGAAGGGTAAGCTGTACAAACTTTATTTATCGGCTTTTGATCATGCAATCGGCTCTGTCTTGATTCAAGAGGTTGATGGGAAAGAACGAGTTATATTCTATTTAAGCCGAAGATTGCTAGATCCTGAAACTCGGTATTCATATGTGGAGAAGCTTTGCCTTTGTTTGTATTTTTCTTGTACAAAATTAAGGCATTATTTGCTATCGGCCGAGTGTACTGTGATCTGTAGAGAAGATGTGATCAAGTATATGTTATCAATGCCAATCATGAAAGGAAGAATTGGCAAATGGGTTTTTGCTTTGACAGAATTTGATCTCAGATATGAATCGGCCAAAGCGGTAAAAGGGCAAGTAATGGCTGATTTGGTTGCTGATCATTGTGGACCTAACATTAATGATGTTGAGCAAAACATTATAAAGCTTGGTGAATCTGGTCCGATGGAAAAGGCCAATGTGGTTGACGCGGTTCCTTGGACTATATTCTTCGATGGTTCTTCTTGTAATGATGGTTGCGGAATCGGTCTGGTTATTATTTCGCCTCGGGGGCAAGGTTTGAATTTGCTTTTCCGATTGAGAAGTGCACAAATAATCAGGCGGAATATGAGGCACTGATGAAAGGTCTCCAGATTCTTAAAGATATCGGAGCTCAGTTTGTTGAGGTATTTGGAGATTCTTTATTGATTATCAATCAGTTACTCGGCAAATATGATTGCAAGATGGATGCTTTGTTATCTTATTTTGAAAGATGCCGAGATTTGATTAGCCAGTTCGCATTGGTGACCCTTAAGCATGTTCCAAGACATCATAATGAAGAAGCAAATCGGCTGGCACAAAAAGCGTCTGGCTATCGGCCTGCGTCCGATGTAATGGTACAGGAGATACCAGAAGGGGATTGGAGGAAAGAAATCGTTGAATATTTGAAGGATCCTTCTGTCAAGACTTCTAGAAAAGTACGCTATAAATCGATCAGACATGTCTTGATTGAGGGAGTGCTTTATTTTCGCTCGATTGATGGAGTCCTGTTGAGATGTACCGGACCTGAAGAAGCCAAAGTTTTGATGGGAGAAATTCATGAGGGTGTCTGCGGGGCTCATCAATCGGCGTTCAAGATGAAATGGATGATAAGAAAGAATGGGTATTATTGGCCGACGATTCTAGAAGACTGTTTTGAATATTATAAAGGATGCCAAGAGTGTCAAAGATATGGAAACATTCAAAGGGCTCCAGCATCGGCCATGAACCCTGTTATCAAGCCATGGCCGTTTAGAGGATGGGGAATTGATTTGATCGGCCAAATTTTTCCACATTCAAGTAAGGGGCACAAATTCATATTAGCAGCAACAGATTATTTCACCAAGTGGGTTGAAGCTATTCCTTTGAGGGAGGTGAAGACGCAGAATGTTATTGAATTCGTTAGAGAACACATTATTTACCGATTTGGGATTCCACAGACGATCACAACAGATCAAGGTACGATGTTTACATCGGACGAGTTCAAAAATTTTGCTGCTGATATGGGTATCAAGCTTCTTAATTCATCGCCGTATTATGCACAAGCCAATGGTCAAGCTGAAGCCTCCAATAAAAGTTTGATCAAGTTGATTGATAGAAAGATTGAGGAGTATCCAAGAAAATGGCATATTGTGCTTCCTGAAGCTCTATGGGCCTATCGAATGGCTTGTCATGGGTCGATCAAGGTTTCTCCGTATGAACTAGTTTATGGACATGAAGCCGTTCTTCCATGGGAAATTCGTACTGGATCAAGACGTATCGAGCTTCAGGATAAATTGAAGGCCGGCGAATACATGGAGCTCATGAATAGTGAGTCCGATGACTTGGCTGTTCGTCGGCTGCGCGCTCTTGAAAATATTGAGGCTAATAAGCTCAGGGTGGCGAGGCATTATGATAAGAAAGTGAAAGGGAAAGAGTTTAAGGAGGGCGATCTTGTCTGGAAGGTTATTCTGCCAATTGGTTCTAAAGATCCCAAGTACGGCAAGTGGTCACCGAACTGGGAGGGACCTTATCAAGTCGTCCGATGTGTTCCTGGAAATGCTTATATTCTGCGAACGCTTGAAGGAGAAATGTTTCCTAAAGCATTGAACGGGAAATATTTGAAGAAGTACTACCCTAGCATTTGGGTAAACTCATAAGAGCCGATGCTATACGTCAGGCTTGAAAGCCGATGGAAAATCGCCTCAAGAACAAAAATAAGAGCCGATGCGATATGCATCGCCTTAAGGGCTATATACAAACAGAAAAATACATTACATTATCAAGCCGTTCGATGACGGATCAGGCTGTTTGAAAAGGGATTGCATATATATTCATATATTTCTCATACAGAAGGATTTCAGAAGATAAAAGGATCTAGTGGGCGCCGATGTACTTTGTTCATCATTGCCAGAACTAGATTGAAAGAAGGAAGGGCAAAAGAAAGCGCAAGTTTGAGGAGATATCTTCTTCCTTGAGTCGAAGAAATCCGCTCTGAATGCAGTCCCTTGAAGAGCGCGCCGGTGGACACGCTCCGCCCTAGCCTGTAAAGGGCACTCTATTACACCCCTCTGAAAAACCTTCCCTTTGGTGAACCATGAGAGGAACCTCACGAGGATTCTTCTAGCGGAAGTTCCACCTGGATTCACTGCGGGATCAGAAAAGGGGGGAGTACCCTATACTTCTTCACGAGAATTCTTCTAGCAGAGGAGGAGGAAGGAGTCGAATCCTATATCAAGTAGGAGGAGTTTGTGCTCTACCATGAATATTGGTTGTGCCATGGCTAAGGGATGGTGAAAGAAGAAGGCTTGAGGCGGTTATTTATAGCCGGCAGTCGGTGGATGCATTAGAGGAGGAATGGAATCCAGAGGACGCTCGTGGAAACCGTCCAAATGAAGGACAGTATTCTCGTGGAAATGCGGCATTGATTCAGGGCTGCCGTAATTAAAGGAGGGGCTTCTTTTAAGGGGCTGCATTGAAAAGTCGTATCGACTGGGTCAGAAGACGTATGGATACCCATGAGGTAAATGTAGGGATCCATATCTGTTCGTTGTCAGAGGTTATTGCCCAGGAGAAAGATCGGGGAGCCGCGCAGTGCAGGGATGGAAAGTTTCGGCGCGAAAATCGGTGGAGAAGTTATGGTGACAGATACGAATTTTGGAACAAAATGATATTTTATTCCAAAATTGGGGGGCATGTGTTGGCACCGGATTTTCGCACCTGACATACTGGGTCGGATGATGACATGATGAAGTTGAGACTGCGAAGTGGACCCGTTGACTGGTCAATGCCAAAGGTGACAGAGAAGGAAGCTGATGCTGAAGAGGAGTTCGATGAAGCAGGAGTCCGATCCAATGACGAGTTCGAAAGGGAAGACACGTCGGCTAAGGAAGAAGCGTATCAGATTCGGGGACTATTTCCTTTTCAGAAGGTGTTTGAGAGTCCCGTTGTATCTTAAGCTTAGTTTACCTTATTTAGTTAGTCTGGTCCGATCAGGACTCTCCACGACCAGGGTATAAATATGAACCCTCGTCCATTGTAAAGAATAATCCTCACAATCAATACAACCCGGCTTCACGCCAAAAACCCTAGTAGTAGTTACCGACGAAGCTCATTGGTGGACGGGCTGCATCAGTTCTGATCTCCGGCTTACCAGTAAGTTAGTCAATTTATCGAACTAATATAGGCTTTGAATTGAGGCGCATCGCCTTTCTCGTTTATATTGTTCAACCGATTTATCTCTGAATAATCAAGATTGATATAGATTCCCTACGTCGGAGCTAGATCAATATTGATTATTCAACAGATTATCGTTTATCGGACTATACTTTAAGCCTAGATTCCCTACGTCGGAGCTAGGTATCAAGATTAGTCTAGATTCCCTACGTCGGAGCTAGAGTATTCTTGGTTACTAAAGATAGTCTTTGCGGTTTGTTGGAGTTGCTAGATTGGTTTAGATCTACGCCATGTGAATCAATTCTACTTCTTCAACGGCTTTGAGCATAGGTCTTGGTCCGATTTAAGCAATATTTATCTTACAGCATCGTTCTATGTCCGATCTTGCTTTGTG
>CM014274.1:55944184-55969019 GCA_004135705.1 Alloteropsis semialata
GGCCCAGTGCGCTGCGTACGCACGCAGTCGGGCGGCCCAGGCGCGCGACCCAGCTCCCGGACGAGGCGGCCAGGCCCAGCCAGCGGCCCACCCAGTCACCCACGGCACCGCCCCGCGTCCACGCGCGGACGTGCGCGAGCGCGTCGCCCGGGACAAGTGGTAGCCAGCCACTGGGCGCGCTGAGCGCTCGGTCGAGGAAGCGGGCGCGGGAGGACCGGCTCGCCCGAGGACACGTGGCGCCCTGCAGATGGACGGCAGTGGCGGGAGGCGCCCAGGCGCGGTCCTGGAGCCGGTTTTGGCCGGTTTATTCTCCGATGCTGCTGGTTTTGCTCGGTTTTCCATCCACCGGCGTACAGGCAGCCAATCAGGACGCGGTTCTCTCTTGGTTCTCCACGGTTTTGACCGGTTCTCCTCCGGTTCTTCACCCACCGCCCTCCAGAAACCTGTGGGCGCGAGTCCTGGGGGCTACCGACCTTCCCAGGGTCAGTTGGAGGCCAGGTGGAGGCAAGAGAGCACTTAGAGGGGAATATTCTTCTAGGATCTTTGAAGCATATCCACTCTCTCAAGGCACCTCTCCCACTATAAATAGAGGGCCTCCCCCATTGATTAAACACACACCAAGAAGGAAGAGCTCTCTTTGCCACACATTCTAGTCTTAGTTAGTAGTGAAGTAGTCTTAGGAGTTGAGCTTCTACGGGTTTCCGACGGAGTCTTGGTAAGCCTAGAGCTTAGTTATCTTGTATCTTTTATTTACTTATAAGACTTAGAGCTATTAATGGAATAACTCTCTTGCTTATGTTACTTGACTTATAGTCTTGTGTGTTCATCATATAAGATGTATGTCTTACACCTTAGTATAGCTGATGCATGTTATGGCAATGGCCCAGTGTACCGCAAGGTTGCTCTATTTAGGTGGACCATAGATAGAGTTGTATTTCATATGGTAAACGTGATGTTTGGTATATGGAATAACATTGGGGATACCCTTCCCTACGTATTAAGAGGTAGGCGGCAGGTAGTGACAGCCCTGTCCGTCCCTTGTAATCCTCGCCGTTGGGGTCTGGGCGTTTGCAGGCCTTCGTGATAAGCATCGTGACAGTACCCTTGGATGAGGGGATCCCACGACTCCTCGATTTGCCCTCTAACATGTGTCGCTTACTGAGCTTGTATAGTATACCCTTGTAGGAGTGTAACCCATATGCAAGAAGTACATAGAACCCCTGGTTCTCTTTTAGGACCTTCATATTAACTAGACTTATATAATGAGCAATGAAACCTTCTGTGTGTCACACTACCCATCTATAAATGTTTACCTCTTGCTAGACTTTGGTGTATTAATAATGTTATGATTGAATATAATGGATAACTACTCTAGTCAACCACTGTCTTCCCTATGGATTCGATACCCTGAATACTTCCGGGTGAAAGCTACAACGGTATCCGTGCGCTTGCGGATTTATCTGCGACGTAAGAAATACCAACACTAGGTACCAAGCATGATCGTATTCGGGCGTTTATTCGCAGGATTTGATCGTATAACCGAAGCTAAACGTGTTCAGGAGATTTCTCGCTAGAAAATTCATCCGACCACACGGCCATCAAAGCCCGCATCTGGAGCTAAGAGATTCAAAGTCAGAATCTCGACATCCAAGTAAGGACTTTGACTTGCTTGGTCATGCTCAAGTGCTTCTCGCAGAGAGAGACTTTTATTTAACTATTTTTGATTATTTGGAAGTGTAGGTCTTCCCCGCCTACCATCTCCCCTCCCGCCAGGACATCCGAAAAGGAGAAAACTCCCGAGCCAGTCTCGGTAGCTCATCCTGGAGGTACCGAGAAGTCCATCGAGGTGGCGAGACCTGCTCCGACACCCTTGGGCCCGGTCATTGCTTCACTCTTGACAGCTGAGGATCAGTGGCGTTTGCTAGACGCTCTTGCCTCTGCTGCTGAAGCATCTGTGACCAGACTGGAGGCCCAAGTCACCATTCTCTAGTCCGAGAAGGAAGGTACTTGTTTAATGTTATCAAGTTTGTTTTTTGGTCCTAATCTGCAAACTTGCGCTTATACTCTGCCTTTGATTCTGTAGCCAACTCCAAGAGCATTGAGATGCTCGAGAAGAAAAGCTCGGATCTGGAGAGCAGGCTTGCAGTTCGGAACAAGGATGTTGCTGACCTCACCTCCAAGCTTGAAACTTCAGAGAAGCGCAACTCGTCCTTGGAGACCAGGCTAATGGAAGGCGCTTGCATTGCAGCCACTCATACCTTGAAAAGCCATGTTCCTAATCTCGATGCCTCGTTGCTCTCTAAAGGCTTCAAGTGCTCGACGACGGAGGCGGAGGTATTGTTTGACAGTCTTTCTCCGCTGGTGGAACCGTTCGTTAAAAACCTTGATCTTCATTTGAGTAATTCAGAAGAATCACCTTGAACTTCTATGATTGGATCCTGTAATAGGGCAAAACTTGGATGTTTAGTATGCGACCTTATTTTGCGAAACATATGCTTGCATGTTTTTGCGTAAGTTTTAGAGCTGATTGGTATTTTTGTGGAGCTTTTTAACTGATAGCTTTGTCATAGCCAAAAGTCCCGTTACCATAAGCTATTTTGGAATTGTTTAGTTGCTGAGACACGTGCGGCCTTCTGAACTGTGTAATTCTTTGTAGCCATGGTGTTCGGTAATTTAGCGTAGCCTAGTTTTCCTGATTTAAAAAGCCTGATTCTTGTGTGGTAGTAGTACCATAGTAGCCCCCGGGCTCTTTTACAGTCATGCGGGCATGCTGAAAAAGAGTCTAGAAGTACTGACCACAAGAATTTCCCGATCATATGGGGAGCCCCAGAGCGTTGCGCTTGGGATGCATAGAATAGGTCTGAAAAAGAAAATCTTTCAGCGTGGTAGTCCCCGGCTCTTTGTTAGTATATGCAGTATGGTAACAAAGAGTAGAAACAAAATTGAAAAATAGAACCCAGCCCCCGAGCATAAAAGCGAGGGTGAGTAAAGTGTGTAGAACTTATCTTTTTTTGTGTGGGCGCTGTAGGTGATGCGGATGACGGCTTTTATCTGCCAAACTTGATGGACAGGCTTGAACTTACTTGATTTCCTTTGTTTAGGCATAGAATCTGCGTAGTTGATCCATGTTCCACGTGTTTGGCAGTATATCTCCATCTATCTCCGTGATCCTACAGGCTCCTGGTCGGGCGATGTCTACTACGATGTACGGTCCTTGCCATGGAAAGGACAATTTGTTTTTGTCCTTGGTGCGTTGATCTAACTTGAGCACCATGTCACCAACGCATAGGCTTCTCTTGCGAACATTAGCATCGTAGTATTGTCGTAGCTTTTGCTAATATTGGGCCACTCTAAAAGCGGCTGCATCTCGAGCCTCCTCCAGGAGGATTAGCTCATCTGCGTGTCTGTCAGGCCCTTCAGTTTCCAAAAACAGTGCCACGCGTGGGGCTTGTAGTCGGATGTCGGATGGTAAAATCACCTCTGCTCCATACACCAAGAAGAAGGGTGTCTCGCCTGTTGCTCGGTTCATGGTGGTCCCCATCGACCAAAGTACTGTTGGAACTTAATGAATCCAACGCTTGTCATAAGCTTGTAATCTGTTAAAGATTCTCTTCTTGATGCCCTGGAGCACGATGCCATTGGCACACTCTACTTGCCCGTTTGTCTTTGGGTGATTTACCGATGACCGATCATGCCTGATCCCATAATCGTAGCAGAAATCAGAAAACTTTTTGCTTTTAAACTGCTTTCCATTATAAGAGATTATCCTGTTCGGGACACCGAATCGTACGACAATACTCTGTAGGCATTTGACAGCTGCCTCTTTTGTGATTTCCTGAACTGGCTCGGTCTCAACCCACTTTGTGAATGTGTCAATGCCGACGAACAGAAATCTGTAACCCCCGACATCCCTTGGAAAGGGCCTGAGGATATTTATTCCCCATGTGGCAAAGGGCCATGATAGGGGAATAGTGTTTGGAGCTTGCGCAGGTTTAGTTTGTTTCCGTGCGAAGAATTGGCATGCCTCGCACTTCTTAACTAACTCGATTGCGCCTTGAAGAGCTGTAGGCCAGTAGAAGCTCTGTCGGAATGCTTTCCCTGCTAGATATCTGGGAGAAGCATGTGATCCACAGATTCCTCCATGAATATCGTGGAGCAAACTAATGCCCTCGGTCCGTGTGATGCATTTGAGGAGCATTCCATTGCGGGTTAGCTTGTATAATCGCCCGTCAACCAATTGATAGTTCTTGGCTTTACGATAGATTTTCTCCAATGTAGCATCATCGTCCAGAATAGCTTGGTTTGTGAGGTATGCCCGGATCGGATCCATCCAGTTCTCCTCGTTTCCAACTAGAGCGGCAGCTCGAGCCGTATCGACCAACATAGACTCCTTGATGGCGCAGTTTTTTGGTTCGGTAGTGAAACCAACACAGATGGTTTAGTAAGAACTTCAAGTAACACGTTACCTGGGAGCTGTGTGCGCTCGGCAGCTGCCTTTGCTAGCTTATCTGCATCGCCATTGAATTCCCTTTTAACGTGCCATACTTCAAGCCCATCAAATTTGCTTTCCATCCGCCTTTATGCTTCCAAGTATTTGGCCATGACCTCGCTCCGCGCGCTGTACTCTTTCATGACTTGCTTTGCAGCTTACTCGGAATCCCCTTTCACGAGCAGCCTCCTAACGCCAAGAGATGCAGCTATGCGGAGTCCTGTCAAAAGTCCTTCATACTCGGCAACATTGTTAGTAGGGGTTGGATCAACAAAATTGATTTGTAATGCGTACCTGATGACGTCGTTGTGTGGCGAGATCAAGAACACCCTAGCCCCCATGCCTGCTCTGCAAAATGCTCCGTCATAGAACATGGTCTAATGTTCAGGATTTTGGGCAGCCTCTTCGGGTTCTGGGTTAGTCCACTCTGCGATGAAATCTGCCAGAGCCTGCGACTTGATGGCAGTTCTGCGTATGAATTCAACGTCGTAAACCCCCAGCTCCACAGACCATTGTGCAATCCTACCCACAGCATCTTGATTATGTAAAATGTTGCCTAAAGGGTAAGTTGACACAACCTTGATCTTGTGGCTCAGAAAATAATGCTTGGGCTTCCTGAAAGTCATTAGTACAGCATATAACAATTTCTGAATCTGAGGGTATCTTGTTTTGGCGTCATGCAGCACCTCGCTCACAAAGTAAATAGGGTGTTGTGTTGTTGACCTCTCTATTGGTCTCTCGACCACCAGAACCGTGATGACAACAGTTTGTGTTGCTGCCACGTATAACAGCATCTCCTCTTGCGGCTGCGGCGGGACCAGTACAAGCATTTTCTGTAGGTATTGCTTGAACGCCTGGAACGCCTCTTCTGCTTCTGCTGACCACTCAAAACAATAAGTTTTACATAGCAATTTATAGAATGGCATACCTCATTCGCCAGACTTGGATACGAATTGACTCAGGGACGCCATCATTCCTGCCAACTTCTAGACCTCGTGGCAGCTGCGTGGAGACTTCATGTCATCGAGTGCCTTGATCTTGTGCGGATTTGCCTCTATACCTCGTTGGGAAACAAGGTAACCGAGGAGCTTACCCGATGATACACCGAAGGTGCATTAGGCGGGGTTGAGCATCATCCTGTTTGTACGCAAGTTGTTGAATGTTTCGGTTAAATCAGCGATCAGGTCACCCTTTAACTTACTTTTTACAACAATGTCATATATATATGCCTCCACATTGCGGCCAATTTGTCCCTCGAGAACAATGTGAACACATTTTTGATAAGTACAACCTGCGTTTTTGTTGACGATCCTTAAGTACCACTTTTAGTCGTCAACTCCTGCAGAGAATATGTCAAATATAATCACCAAACATAGTGATAGGGTTTATATCTAATCAATTCCACAAGTTTTGGTGAATATGTGAATGCAGGGACTAATTGGCAAAAAAGGAGGAGATTTGGGCTCAGGGCCAGGTCGCCCGACCCCACTAGGTCAGCCGACCTAGGCCCAAGCCCAATGGAGCCCATATTTGGCCACAGGAAAGAAGCACACTTCAGGACCATCATAGCCGTTGAATCCATGACGGTTGAATCGAAGAGAGGGGAATGGTCCAAGAGGAGTTCAGAGGGATTGAGGGGCCCACCAACATATCTAAACGTACTCAAAGTGAGCAAACCCACCTGGAACCGTATTTAGGACCCACTCCTCAGTCACTCAGCCGAAGATGGGCCCGATCGGTGTCGGTGGACGGTTGGCCGACCGAGCCCGGTCGCCCGACCTGGTCCGGAGGCCAAACCGCCTCATCCTTCTGGTGCGCGTTCCCACCGCCTCCAGGAGTCCATCTACGCCGTGCATCACTCAAGGCGGTGGATCCTACATCGGCCGATCTCCCCGAATCGCCCGACCTGTGACTGAGTCCGTTCGTCCTCATCTTCCACGTGTCCACTCCTAACCGCCTCTACAAGCTATAAATAGCTGCATACCGGGCATTGAACATCACACACCAAGAAGGAAGAGCTCTCTTTGCCACATGTTCTAGTCTTAGTTAGTAGTGAAGTAGTTTTNTTATAGTCTTAGTTAGTAGTGAAGTAGTCTTAGGAGTTGAGCTTCTACGGGTTTCCGACGGAGTCTTGGTAAGCCTAGAGCTCAGTTATCTTGTATCTTTTGTTTACTTATAAGACTTAGAGCTATTAATGGAATTACTCTCTTGCTTATGTTACTTGACTTATAGTCTTGTGTGTTCATCATATAAGATGTATGTCTTACACCTTAGTATAGATGATGCATGTTATGGCAATGGCCCAATGTACCGCAAGGTTGCTCTGTTTATCTGGACAATAAATAGAGTAGTATTTCGTATTGCAAGCATGGTGTTTGGAATATGGAATACAGTTGGGGATACCCTTCCCTACGTAGTAAGAGGTAGGCGGCAGGTGGTGACAGCCCTGTCCGTCCCTTGTAATCCTCGGCGTTCGGGTCTGGGCGTTTGCAGGCCTTCGTGATAAACATCGTGACAGTACCCTTGGATGAGGGGATCCCACGACTCCTCGATTTGCCCTCTAACATGTGTGCTTACTAAGCTTGTATAGTATACCCTTGTAGGAGTGTAACCCATATGCAAGAAGTACATAGAACCCCTGGTTCTCTTTTAGGACCTTCATATTAACTAGACTTATATAATGAGCAATGAAACCTTCTGTGTGTCACACTACCCATCTATCAATGTTTACCCCTTGCTAGACTTTGGTGTATTAATAATGTTATGATTGAATACAATGGATAACTACTCTAGTCAACCACTGCCTTCCCTATGGATTCGATACTCTGAATACTTCCGGGTGAAAGCTACAACGGTATCCGTGCGCTTGCGGATTTATCTGCGACGTAAGGAATACCAACAAGCTTTCTGGCGCCGTTGCCGAGGAACGGCAATGGTTGAAGAGTGTGGTTAACCCATGTACTCAATTAATAGCATGATTAATTACCACTGCTCCGGCAGGGTTATCTTTGCTCTGTTTCTCTTTGATGTGGAACAGGGTAGTGTATGACTGGTCTTGAACTGCCAATGGACTTCATCGACAACCCAAGATTATAGGGAAATACGATCTTGCATCGTATCTTCCTAGGTAGTCTGATCGGCGGCAACTCCAGTCAATCCTACATCACCAATATCGACGAGTGCTACTGCCGAAAGAACGATTCGCTAGCATCTGTCAAATTGGTACACGCCAGCCCATTACATGGGAAGACCAACGCGAACGGACCCAAGGCCAAGGCTCAACACCAAGGCCTACATGATCCCGTCCGAAGAAGACAAACAGGTATGGCGATACAAACCATCTCCAAATGCTGCATAAAGTTAAAACTTATGATGGAGACGTCTTCACTCGACGGACGTAAACTGACGAGTCCTCACCGACAGGTAAATCGGTATGTATCTCATATTTATTTCACATTGCATTTTTCTGAATTCCAATCTCTGCATGTTTAAATTCCAATCTCTGCATATTTGAATTCCAAATCAATTTTGTGCATTGAAATTTGAACTTAGAGTCTTTTATCTTGAAATCCCTTTGGATCCCCCACTCCTGCATATACATACATAATCTTAATGAGCCAGGACCACATAGGATAGCCGAGCCAGCTGGGCTTGAGAGGTGCCAACAGGCCGTCGGCCGACCACATGGGTTGCCTGACCTGTGGCTGCCTTTCATGCGCCATATTCATTCAGATTTACAACAGCCCTTGCATCTGGTATATCGCTGCGAAGGTTCAACAGAATGGGCCCTGTTCCAGAATCGCCCAACCCTGGCAGTCGGCCGACCCCAGGCCTCCTCTGTTCAAAGAAAATCGGTGCCCTCCACCGTCAATTCTTGCCCCCAGCTAAGCTGCCAAGAGACCTCAGTTTTCTCCTATCCCTCCTTAGGATTTTCAAGTGATGTGCTCCCAAGTTAAAAAAAAGCAAGAACATGTTTTTAGGATAAGTTCCCTTCGGGTATTTTTGGTCACTAACCATTACAGGTTGCAACTGAAAAGAACGAAGGGTGCAATGCTTAAGAACATGAGAGCTGCAACAGCTGCAACACCTTGGTGATGCTAGTTCTTGTATTTCTTGCTTAACAAATTAAAAAGAGAGAGAGAGAGAGATAGCCGGTGAGTCTTAGCGGGATTAAGACAACCGGGTGTACATGCCATTGTGGTGTTTCACCTCGGTAGTCCCCATATGGCTCCTAGCTCCACCTTGCCTTGCATCCTTGGTTCTTGTGCTTGCTTTCATGAGAAAAGACGTCTGCTCGTGTTCTGCCGCTTTGCCAACTACTTGTTGGGGAAATCCCAACATTTAGTGTGCACTTGCAATCCACGTGCAACCGCGTCACCGTCAATGACATCACCAAGAGCCAAGGAACTACCGTGATGGAAATTCTAAACTAATCATCCATAGCCAACGGTAAGTATGCTAAGGTAAGTATCTTGTCTTGCTTTTGACTTTAAACAAAGCCCTTTCGGGAGGTAACCCGAAGTTCACCACTCATGATATCTCCATTTGAAAAAAAATGCTTGGTAAGGTTATCATGCTTCCTTTATCTATTCTCTTATGCTCTGGTTTGAATGTATTCTCGAGGTACATTCATAGACTTTTTTTAAAAATTAAGCATGGTGCTTAGGTTAAAATGGTCTTCTTTAATCAAATTAAACATGGTGTCAAGTTTGATTAATGAATCTTTGAGTAAATGCATATATAGATATCGGTTGTATGCATGGACTAACCCCTGCAGGAAAGATTTCAAATTTGAGCGGGTAAGTCCTCGAGCTTGATTCGAATTGGAGACAGACAAGGCATTGGATGCGCTGCAACACATTGTGCACAACATACGACGAGGTACATAACCTTTCGATGGTTCACTGTGAGTATATTGCAAAAACCCTTGTGATCATGTTGATGTGATTTAAATCCAGCCTTGTTTGAGTTAAGCCTAAAAGGAAAGTGGTGAAAATAAAATTTGAAAAGAAAAGGAGAACATTTGAAAAATAAATATAAAAAATTGGCAAACTGGATCTACGCTTGACATGTGAAGGACCAATCTTGTTTTTGAGCGTGGATGTGAACAACTAACCCGATGGCAACATTGATTTATTCTTTATAGTCCTTCGGGTATTCGTTGTCCACTAACTTTTTGCAGGGGTGAAGTAATGACTACAGGATGGCGAGCATAACTTCAACATTTAACATCTTTAGTCACATGGAAGAAATTTGCACAATGAAGCAAGATGAACAGTGGACAAATCTTTTGGCACTCTTAAGCTCAAATCTTGCATTCGCTTGCAAGATCAGAGTTTGGGGGAATTCGTTAGGGAAATATCCAGATTACTCTGTGCACTTATTTTTCTCTGATCCCCTGCTAAGTTACCTTGAAAGATTTGTTTGCCATGAAAAAAAACCATAAAAATTTGCATAACTTAAAAATGCCAAAAATATTTGAATTCCAATAAAGGCTCATGGTCCTTAAAACCATGGAGCCATTGTTTTGTTTCCACCATGTGAGAATAAATGCAGGCAAAAGCTCAAGTGTGGGGGTCTCTCGAGCATTCTGACGCACATATGATCGAGACCACCCACAGATAGGATGTACAACATCGCACAGGTCTGTTCAAGAAAGATCAAGACGACCGAGGCTCAGGAGGTGTCCGCCGATCCCCCAGGTCTACCGACGGGCCTCTGGTACCTCTCGCCCACATTTTCGTCCAGAGCGATGGTTTGCACATCCTATCCTTCATCCTCTTTGATTCATGAGTTTAAAATAATCTTGAGATGATCACTAAAATTAAACTCAATGAATTCTGGTGCTCTTTTGATAGACATGATTCTCCTTGATTGGCTTGCATATTCTTTATTCCTTGCACATACACCTGTTGCTTGTGAACATATCTCTTTAGGAAAACATGTTTATCTAAGTGGTTGATTAATGAGATATGGTATGATGAAAGAAATCTTGCTCTTTCTGTACAAAGTGCTTGGGAGATTTTTATTGCAAAAGTTTAAAATCAATAGCCTTGCAAAGCTCCTCAATGATATTCCTTTCCTACCAAAGCCATATGTTGCTCACATTGAAAACATATACACATATGCTGCTTGTTATTGCATTGAGCTTTGTCAAATTGTTGTGACCCTTGCAAGATGCTCTTCATACTTTCATGATCAAGATCACGTACACTCCACATACGCATGCTAAACTTCTACATTGGAAGTTAGCAATAATCATTCATCCACCAAATAAATGCTCCATATGTTTTATAAATCTCTCTCCAAATATTCTTTGCAAAAAAAACATGGGCTATGGAAAATATTTTGGACACATGAAGGTCCAAGAAAAAAAAAAGAGAGATGCTCATAAAAGCATAGAGCATGAAAAAGAAAAAAAAGAAGAAAAAAATATATAGCCATGTTTTCAAAATAAAGAGGAGAGGGATCATACAAAAAGGAGCTATCCAAATTTTCACATACATTTTCCATTGGCCCACACACATGCACATCTTGATCAGATCGTATGAATAGTTTTCTTCTTGGATCCGCTCTTTGACTTTGCAATATATGTGATGCAAGTATGCCTTATCTTTACTCCTGCTTTGAGATCCACATAAGCCTTTTAGAAGTAGGGTAAAAGAAGGCAAAAGAATGCCTTGGTGAGGAATTATACACATTGAGCGATCTGAGAGAATCATTTGAGGAGCTAGGTAAGGTTATGTTTTTGAAAATTTATCAAAAACCCAAGTTACTTAACAGAAGAGTTGAGATGACTTGAATCAAGGCCGTTCCATTCCTCAACCATCCAAGATTACATGATAGACACTTCAAAATTCACAAGTGCAGGTATGTTTTGGAATAACTTATATGCTTGCATCATATCAATTGGAGTCATGTTTTTCCACCTTAGTCTTTAAGCTTCACTCGGGGACGAGTAAAGGCTAAGTGTGGGGGAGCTTGTTGACGGTCCTTAGGTACCACTTTTGGCCGTCAATTCCTGCAGAAAATATATCAAATATAATCACCAAACATAGTGATAAGGTTTATATCTAATGAATTCCACGAGTTTTGGTGAATATGTGATTGCAGGAAATAATTGGCAAAAGAGGAGGACAATTGGGCTCAGGGCCAGGTCGCCCGACCCACCTAGGTCGGCCAACCTGGGCCCAAGCCCAATAAAGCCCATCTTTGTCCACAGCAAAGAAGCACACTCCAGGACCATCCTAGCCACTGAGTACATGTCGGTTGGATCCAAGAGATGGGAATGGTCCAAGGGGAGGTCACATGGATAGAAGGGCCCACCTTCCAAACTAAATGTACTCAAAGTGAGCAAACCCACCTGGAACCGTCATTAGGACCCACTCCTCAGTCACTCAGCCGAAGATGGGCCCGATCGGTGTCGGTGGACGGTTGGCCGACCGAGCCGGTCGCCCGACCTGGTCCGGAGGCCAAACCGCCTCATCCTTCTGGTGCGCATTCCCACTGCCTCCAGGAGTCCATCTACGCCGTGCATCACTCAAGGCGGTGGATCCTACGTCGGCCGATCTCCCCGAATCGCCCGATCTGTGACTGAGTCCGTTCGTCCTCATCTTCCACGTGTCCACTCCTAACCGCCTCTACAAGCTATAAATAGCTGCATACCGGTCATTGAACAACACACACCAAGAAGGAAGAGCTCTCTTTGCCACACATTCTAGTCTTAGTTAGTAGTGAAGTAGTCTTAGGAGTTGAGCTTCTACGGGTTTCCGAAGGAGTCTTGGTAAGCCTAGAGCTCCGTTATCTTGTATCTTTTGTTTACTTATAAGACTTGGAGCTATTAATGGAATTACTCTCTTGCTTATGTTATTTGACTTATAGTCTTGTGTGTTCATCATATAAGATGTATGTCTTACACCTTAGTATAGATGATGCATGTTATGGCAATGGCCCAATGTACCGCAAGGTTGCTCTGTTTATCTGGACAATAAATAGAGTAGTATTTCGTATTGCAAGCATGGTGTTTGGAATATGGAATACAGTTGGGGATACCTTTCCCTACGTAGTAAGAGGTAGGCGGCAGGTGGTGACAGCCCTGTCCGTCCCTTGTAATCCTCGGCGTTCGGGTCTGGGCGTTTGCAGGCCTTCGTGATAAACTTCGTGACAGTACCCTTGGATGAGGGGATCCCACGACTCCTCGATTTGCCCTCTAACATGTGTTGCTTACTAAGCTTGTATAGTATACCCTTGTAGGAGTGTAACCCATATGCAAGAAGTACATAGAACCCCTGGTTCTCTTTTAGGACCTTCATATTAACTAGACTTATATAATGAGCAATGAAACCTTCTGTGTGTCACACTACCCATCTATCAATGTTTACCCCTTGCTAGACTTTGGTGTATTAATAATGTTATGATTGAATATAATGGATAACTACTCTAGTCAACCACTGCCTTCCCTGTGGATTCGATACCCTGAATACTTCCGGGTGAAAGCTACAACGGTATCCGTGCGCTTGCGGATTTATCTGGGACGTAAGAAATACCAACATACACCATTTTGTGCGCCTGAACTGCATGTTGAGTTTTTCGCACCGGATGTTTCCACTGCACTCGTTAGACCAAAAACTCTGTCTATTTGAGTTTCGGACCATTTTATAACTAGTTCTTACATCATCCAGAAATGGCCCCACTTATTGCAATTAATACACCACCTTATGCATCCGAATTGGATGTTCTGTCTTTCGCACCAGATGTTTCCACTCCACTTCGTTAGACCAAAAATCATGTCTGTTTGAGTTTTGGACCATTTGGTAAGTAGTTTTTACATCATCCCAAAATGGGCCCCCTTTGTGCAATTAATGCACCATTTTGTGCATCCGAACTGCATGTTCAGTTTTTCGCGTCGGATGTTTCCATTCCACTCCGTTAGACCCAAAACTATGTCTGTTTGAGTTTCGGACCATTTTGTAACTAGTTTTTACAACATCCCGAAACAGGCCCACTTAGTGCAATTAATGCACCATTTTGTGCCACCGGACTGTATGTTTAGTTTTTCGCATCGGATGTTTCTACTCCACTCCGTTAGACATAAAACCATGTCTGATTGAGTTTCAGACCATTTTGTAAGTAGTTCTTACAATTTCCCAAAATGGGTCCGCTTAGTGCAATTAATGCACCATTTTGTGCATTAGAACTGCATGTTCGGTTTTTTGCACCGGATGTTTCCACCCCACTCCGTTAGACCAAAAATCCTGTCGGTTTGAGTTTCGGACCATTTCGTAACTAGTTTTTACAACATCCCGAAACGGGCCTGCTTAGTGCAATAAATGCACTATTTTGTGCGTCCGAACAAAATGTTGAGTTTTTCGCACCGGATGTTTCCACTCCACTCCGTTAGACCAAAGACCATGTCTGTTTGAGTTTCGGACAATTTCGTAACTAGTTTTTTCATCATCCTGAAACAGGCCCGCTTGGTGCAATTAATGCACCATTTTGTGCATCCGAACTACATGTTGAGTTTTTCGCATGGGATGTTTCCACTGCACTCCGTTAGACCAAAAACCATGTCAGTTTGAGTTTCAGACCGTTTCATAACTAGTTTTTACCACATCCCGAAACGGGCCCGCTTATTGCAATTATTGTAACATTTTGTGCGTCAGAACTACATGTTTAAATTTTCACACCATATGTTTCCACTTCACTCCGTTAGACCAAAAACCATGTCAGTTTGAGTTTTGGTCCATTTCATAACTTGTTTTTACAACATCCCGAAACGGGATCGCTTAGTGCAATTATTGCAACATTTTGTGCGTCAGAACTGCATGTTTAATTTTTCGCACCGGATGTTTCCACTCCACTTCGTTAGACCGAAAACCATGTCCGTATGCGTTTTAGACCATTTCGTAACTAGTTTTGACAACATCCCGAAATGGGTCCGTTTAGTGCAATTATTGCAACATTTGGTGCAAACAGGTCTGAACTGCATGTTGAGTTTTTCGCACCGGATGTTGCCACTCCACTCCGTTAGACTAAAAACCATGTCGGTTTGAGTTTCGTTCCATTTCATAACTAGTTTTTACATCATCCCGAAACTGGCCTGCTTAGTAAAATTGATATACCATTTTGTGCGTCTGAACAGCTGTTGGTATTTTTAATGATCACAGATGAATCCGTAAGCGTACGGATACTGATGTCGCTTTTACCTTACAGTATTCCAGGGTATCGAATCCTTAGGAACTTGTGTGCACTAGTTGAAAATCAAGAACGGCTGAGGACAAGAGAAGAGATAAATATAGAAGGTAGAGAGGGTTATTTCTATGTATTCTGGATAACTAAGGATGAGTTCAAGTTGTTTAATATATTACTTGCTTCGGGACGCCCAACCGTCCAAGCCTCAGATTGGGATGAGAAGGGGACTAGGCAAGCCAAGCAATGGACCTAGTACTCTCTAGTGCTGCTCACGTGGTGGACTACGTAGGCCGTGGCACTAGGCGCACTCCAAGGTATTCAAAAGACTAGACATCCATCTACTCAATTAAATACTATCTTAGCTTTGCAAGTACTAAGACACTTATCACAGCAAGGAGCCCACAAGTAAATAAAGTAAAGCTTGAACTTAATGAAATATTAATCCAAAAATACAAAGAAAATACCTAGATGTTACTCGAACCTGAGCCGCATCCACCGAGGTACAAGAGGAAGGGAGGAAGCCGACAGCCCCGGCTTCTCCCCGGCTCGCACCACAACTCTCACCTAATTCTAAACACTATGTGGATATGGCTTCGCCTTGTGGCTTCGCTGCTTCTCTGTGTGTTCTGAAGTGAAGGAGGGGGTCTGTATTTATAGGAGGAGAAAACTTGGCCATGTGGAAAAGTCCCACTAGAAACTAGGGGGTACCCCTCCTCCCCCCATGACATCTAGGTGCCAAAACCGCTCCCTCCGATGTTCTGGAGGCGGTGGGAGGCCAAAACCAGAGAAAACCACGCAAAACCGAGAGTCTGGGTCAAAGAACCAGAGCAAAACCAGATATCCTCGACATCTATAGGTCGGCAGCAGCAAAAACCGCCCCCTATCTCTCTCTGTGCAGCGTCGGTGGAGGAAAACCAGACAAACTCGAAGGAAACCGCACTAAACCGCCGGCCCGGCGTGCAAAACCGCCCTGAGCCATGTGCGCCAGCTCCACGTCCGCCACGTGTCCCCTGGCTTCGGTCAACCCCCGCGCCCGTGCCTGGCTCCCATCACCCCATCACTGGGCGACACGTGGCCGGGCAGGCGGCCTCCTCCCACGCGTGCGCGCGCCCGGCTTGGGCCGCACCCGCTCAGCGAGCCGCGTGGCCGCCTAAGCCTTTGCTGACGTCAGCGATGACGTTAGCGCTGCGTAATAAAATCGGATTCTTGCATCTTTTTATCCCGAGCTCCAAAAAATATGAATAATATAGTCATCGGAATCGTCTCAACGAGCTCTACGCAATGGTGCACTCCAACTTGCTGGATCTTTCTCAGGCCTATGGTGTGAATTCCTGCATAACATGTTCACACACCAGAACTTGTGGAAATAGTTAGTAATAAACCCTACTACTAGGTTTGGTGATTATATTTGACATATTTTTCGCAGGAATTGATGGTCAAAAGTGGTACTTAAGGACTGTCAACAAGCTCCCCCACACTTAGCCTTTGCTCGTCCTCGAGTAAAGCTCATGACTAAGGTAGAGAACAACATGATTCCAAAAGATATCATGCAAGCATATAAGTTATTCCAAAACATACCTGCTCTTGTGACTTTTTGAAGTGTCTATCATGTCATCTTGGATGGTTGAGAAATGGAACGGTCTCGATTCAAATGACCTCAACTCTTTCTGTAAAGTAACTTGGGTTTTTGATAATTTTTCAAAACTTAGCCTTACTTGACTCCTCAAATGATTCTCTCAAATCGCTCATTATGTATAATTCCTTACCAAGGCATAGCTTTGCCTCATTTCATCCTACTTCTAAAAGGTTTATGTGGAGCTCCAGTAGGGAATGAAAATATGAGGCACACTTGTATCACATAATGTTGCAAAGACAAAGACGGATCCAAGAAGAAAACTAATCATACAGTCTGATCAGGATGTGCATGTGTGTGAATAGAGAATGCATGTGAAAATTATGATAGCTCCTTTTTGTATGATCTCTCTCATCTTTATTTTGAGAACACGGCTATTTCATTTTTTTCTCTTCTTTTCATCGTGCTTGAGAATAAATTTCTCTTTAAGCATGTATATATTTTTTCTCTCTTTTTGTTTTATTTTCTTTTGCCCATGTCTCTTTTAAAGGAATATGTAGGAGAGAGATTCACAAAACATGTGGAGCATTTATTTTGTGGATGGATGAAAGGTTGCTAACTTCCAGTGTAGAAGTTTAGCATATGAATGTGGAGTGTACATGATCTTGATCATGAGAGCATGAAAAGCATCTTACAAGGGTCACAACAATTTGACAAAGCTCAATGTAATAACAAATAGCATATGTATGAGGTTTGGCAATGTAAGCAACATATGGCTTTGGTGGGAAAATATATCATTGAGGAGTTTGTAAGGCTAAATTTATTTCGAGTAAAACATCCCAAGCACTTATACAGAAGAGTAAGGTTCATCTCATCATACCATATCTCATTCATCAACCATTTAGATTAACATGCTTTCCTAATGATATATGTTCACAAGAAACAGGTGTATGTGCTAGGAATAAAGAATATGCAAGCCAATCAAGGAAAATCATGTATATCAAAGGAGCACCAGGACTCATTGAGTTTAATTTTGTGATAAACTTAAGAAATAAATAAACTCATGAATTGGGGAGTTTGAGAGATAGAATTATGCAAACCATGATGTCCCTTCAAGTGTTGAAAGAGGATGTCCTTGGTACCTCCCCCACACTATTTTCTGCTGCGATGTCTTCTCCTGTACACTCTTAGACACAATGATGAGATACAAGGATTTGGCTAGTACAAGCGTACTAGCCAAATCAAAATGAATCTTTTATTTATTTATTTATTAAATGTAAAAGGTTCTTTTTATTTTATTTTATTTTATTTTATTTAAGGGTGAAACATTTAATCACCAAAGTCGAGGAATTCAATCACATCGACTTCCTCCATCTTTTTGGGCTCAAAATAAACTTTTAAGCGGTGGCCATTTACCTTGAATAAACTACCTGAGTCGTCCAGAAGAGTAATGGCTCCATGGGATGATGTGTCAATCACGTTGAATGGTCCTTCCCACTTGCTTCTAAGTTTACCATGGTCGAAAAGTTTCACTCTGGAGTTGAACATGAGAACTTTGTCTCCGGGCTTGAACTCCTTGTGTTTAAGCCTCTTATCATACCACCTTTTTGTTTTGTCCTTATAGATCTTGGAGTTGTGGTATGCTTTCTCCCTCCATTCCTCCAGCTCTGATATTTGCATCTTCTAGTTGTCTCCAGTGAGATGGAGGTCCATGTTCCATTTCTTAATAACCCAGTGGGCTTTGAAGTCCAACTCAACTGGGAGATGGCATGTTTTACCATACACGGGCTGGTAGGGGGCCATACCAATGGGTGTCTTGAATGCTGTGCAGTATGACCACAATGCTTTAGGGAGTTTGTTCTTCCAGTTCTGTCTCATCTCATTGACGGTCTTCTGCAGAATATTCTTGATTTATTTGTTCGATGTTTCTTCTTGACCGTTAGTCTGTGGGTGATATGGTGTTGCAACATTATGGTGGATCCCACATCCTACCAGGTATTGCCTGAAGGTCTTGTCAATGAAGTGGGATCCTCCATCACTTATTACCATGCGGGGCGTGCCAAACCGAGGGAAGATAACCTCATGAAACATTCTCTTGGCATTTTTGGAGTCAGCAGCCCGGCAATGTAATGATTCTACCCACTTGGACACATAGTCCACAGCTACCAAGATGTATTTGCAGTCATAAGATTTGGAGAATGGCCCCATGTAGTCGATGCTTCACACATCAAAGTGCTCAACTTGCAAGTTGCTTGTGAGTGGCATGGCATCTCTTTTGTTGATATTGTCATGCCGTTGACATCTATCACATCTTCTGATGAACTCTTTGGTGTCATCGTACATGGTCGGCCAGAAGAATCCACTTTGCCAAATTTTGGCATGGGTTCTGAACACTCCAAAGTGTCCCCCGTACGGAGATGCATGACATCTCTCTATGATCTTGGTAGCTTCAATCATTGGGACACACTTCCTTAGCAACCCATCGGTGCAGACCCGGTATAGGTATGGCTCATCCCACAAGTGGAAGTGGCTTTCATACTTTAACTTCTTCTAGTTTCCACCTAGGGGAACATAGCTTGCCACTATATAGTTTACAATATTTGCATACCATGGGTTATCATCTGTTACCTTATGGAGTGTGTCATTCCTTAGGTAGTCGTTGATAGGCGGCTCATGTGTCTCCTCTACCTGCAACCTGGATAGATAATCGGCTACTGTTGGGTATTTTAACGATCACGAATAAATCCACAAGCGCACGGATACTGTCGTAGCTTTCCCCTAAGAGTATTCCAAGGGTATTGAATCCAAAGGAACGTGTGTGCACTAATCTGGTAGTAGCTAGCCCAAGGAAACACCCCGATATGTGGCAAAGGATATAGAGGAGTCCTATAGAATGTTCTAATATGAAAGAGGTAGATATCTGAAGTCTCACTACTTGCTTTGGGCACCGGCTTACCCCTGAACCCCAGGCGCCTCCGGCCAACAGCTCTACGACTTAACCGAATGTGGAGGATTACAAAGGACAGACAGGGCTGTCACCACCTGCGGCCTATCTCTACTAAACCATGGGCTAAGCTGCGCAAACGAAGTGTAACCCATAGCTAGGCACCACGCCTACTCTACCGATTACTACTACGATCTAACTATGACTGGTACCCCCGTAGCCACACCACAGCACTCTATACTAAGATAGAGCGACGAACCCGCAAGAGGGAGATCTAACTCAAGCACTAGGCTCACACCCTAGTAAGAACTAATCAAAAGAATCAAGAATACGACTTTGCTCTAATTAGAATATACCTGAGTACTCACTTTATTCTAATTGGAGTGTAGCAGCATCTGTCAAGGTACAAGCAAGAGAGGAGAGTGCCAACACCTTGGCACTCCTCTCTAGACCAACCCTCACTCTCCTCCTACTCTAGCACTAGCTAAGCCAGCTCTAGGCCTATGCAATGAAGCTCTCAACTCAAGGGAGTTGTTGATCTTGAAGTGGGAAGTGGTGCCTCCATTTGGACCCCCTCATCTCATATTTATAGGCTGGTAGAGGTGGCAACCGGGGCGAATCTCTGAAGGAATATTCCCTAAACCACCTTAGGACCGGACGTGTGGCAGCTGGAGGCGAGCGAGCTCTCCAGGGGTTTGGCCGAACTAGGGGTTTGGCCGACCCAGGCAAACCGCCTTAACCAACCTTCTTTGGCAGGGTGACTGCCAGGTGGGTCCTTATGCGTGTATGGGTATGCCTCGGGTGTTTTGGCGCTTTTAGCTGCCGGTTGTGGCCCCTTGGATCCTTGTGCTTGTACGTGATTGGTTGAAAATGTGTTTCCTTGCTCAAGTAGGACCATGGATCCGTGGGAAGCCTATGTGGCAGCTCTTGATTGGCTGGAGTTGTGCTAGTTTAGCCACTTAGGTTCATTCCCACATCATTTCCATAGTTTAGTGACCTGCATTCAAATATTCATCGACACTTGTGGAACTCATTAGTAGATAACTCCAACCACTATGTTGATGCTCATAATTCATGCTTTTATGCAGGAGTTGACGGCATAAATTTGGTATTTAATAGCTGTCAACAACACCCCCACACTTAGCCTTTGTTCGTCCTCGAGTGAAGGAGAAATGACTAAGGCAAAACATGATTCCAACGGTATGGAACAAACATATAAGATATTCCAAGCCTTACCTTGTGCTTGTGAACTTTGAAGTGTCTATCATGCTATCTTGGAGAGTTGATGGTTGGAATGGCTTCAATTCAAGTCGCTTCCACTCCTTCATGTCAAGTAACTTGGGGTTTTCAAGTAAGTTTCAAAACAAACCTTTGCTTAGCTCCTCATTTGATTCTCTCAGACCACTCAATGTGTATATGTCCTCACCAAGGCATTAACTTGCCTTTTTCTTCATCCTACTTCTAATGATGGCTATATGTGGAGCTCAAGGCAGGTTATGAATGACAAGACACACTTATATTCCATATATTGCAAAGTCAAAAGGTGGATACAGGGAGAAAACAAATCATACAATCAGATCAAGATGTGCACATGTATGGAGAACACAATACTTTTTCTTTGTATAATCTCTCTCTTTCATAAACTCTTCTTGGGACCATGGCTATCTTTTCTTTTTCTTTTTGTTGGGCCTTCATGTGCCCAAATTTTTTTTCAATACATGGACCTTCATGTGACCAATTTTTTTGATAGCAATGTCCCTTCTTGTAATAATAATTAGAGAGAGACCAACATAAGAAGCGAGTATTCATTTTGTGAAATGGATGGATATATAGTGCATGTGGATCTTGATCTTGAGAGTACGAAAAGAATTCTCACTAGGGTCTCACAATTTGATAAAGCTCAATGTAATGATAAGCAGCATATGTGTATGAGGTTTTCACGGTAAAATATCATCTGGCTCTGGTAGGACTTGGCGTGATCAAAGAGGAGCTTTGCAAAGAGATTTTCAATGTTTTCAAATTAATTTCCCAAGTACTCAATCATCAAGAACGGAAGACCATATCTTCGAGTCATATCGCAATCATCAACAATCTAGATAAGCATGGGGTCCTAAAGATTTTTGTTCACATGCATCATGATAGGAAGCAAGGAATATAGCATATGTAAGCCAACCATAGGAAAAATGTAAATCAAGACATTCTTCTGAGCCGAGTTTGATTTATACGATAGGGTATGAAATTTTATTCAAACTCAGAGTAAGGGAGCGAGAGAGTTTGTACCTGTGCTGTTTATTTATTGACGCGGGAGTCAGATGACTCTCCCACACTTATTTGTTACCAGCATTTTTTTGTTAGGAGACAAGCAAATACACAAAAAGAACTGAAGTACTAAAGATTACCGGCTCATTTATTGTTGGATGTTAATTTCATGGCTTGTTGTCTTCAATAAAATTGATGACATCATACTCCCTATTATCAGGTTCAAAGAAGGTTTTTAGACGGTGACCATTTACCTTGAAGAGGTTGCTCTCATGATCTTGCAGTGTAACTGCTTCATGTGGTGCTACTTCAACAATTGTGAATGCTCCGTCCCATTTGCTCCTAAGCTTCCCATGACCGAAAAGCTTGACCCTGGAATTAAAGAGTAGTACCTTATCTCCTGGATGGAATTCCTTCTGCTTGAGTCTCTTATCATGCCATTGTTTTGTTCTTTCCTTGTAAATCTTGGCATTGTGATATCCTTTCTCCCTCCATTCTTCTAATTCAGAAAGTTGTAGCTTTCTTTTCCCTCCGGCTTTTCTGAAGTTCATGTTGAACTTTCGAATGGCCCAATAGGCTGTATGCTCTAACTCTACCGGCAAGTGGCATGTTTTCCCATACACCAACTGATATGGAGTCACCCCAAGTGGGGTCTTGTATGTCGTACGATATGCCCATAATGCATTGGGTAGTTGTGTCTTCCATGATCTCCCCATTTCTTCTATGGTCTTTTGCAAGATATTCTTGATTTGCTTATTTGATGTTTCTGCTTGACCGCTTGTTTGAGGATGATACGGTGTTGCTACGTTGTGCTGCTTTCCAAGGTCCTTCAATAATCTCTAAAAACTCTTGTGAATGAAGTGGGATCCTCCATCACTTATCACCAACCTTGGTATTCCAAAGCGAGGGAGAATGATTTCCCGGAACATCTTTCTAGCATGTTTGGAGTCAGCAGCACGGCACGGTATAGCTTCTACCCATTTAGAGACATAGTCTACTGCCACGAGAATGTATTCGCTGTCAAAGGACATTGGGAAGGGTCCCATGTAATCAATGCCCCATACATCAAAGAGTTCCACTTGAAGATTGTCTTGCAATGGCATTGCATCTCAGGCAGTAATCCCTCCATGCTTCTGGCATCTTTTGCACCTTCTAATAAAATCCTTTGTGTCGAGGTTGTGCTCGGCAGATATTTGTCCGGCAAGCACCCCGCTTCGTGCGAAGATTGATCAAGGTGGATGAACAGAGGGACACGGGATTTTATATCGGGTCGGGCCCTCGAGATCGAGTAATAACCCTACGTCCAGTTGTTGCTTGTATTATCTCGATGAGTACAGATTACAATGGTGTAACAAATACTCTCGGATGGATTTGCTATGATTGGGGGATACCCTCTACGTGCAGGATCCCCCACTATTTATATCCAGGGAGACGTGCCTTACAAGACAAAACAGACCTAAACCTATTAGGACTACCTTCTACGATCTGGTCGTCGTGTCCTGTTCGGAGTCTTCTTCGTTCGGAGTCGGTAGTCGGTAATCCTCGTGATCACGCACCCTGGTATTATGGCCTCAACAGTAGCCCCTGAGCTTATCTTGTTTAGAAAAGGTTGATCCTAAATTAGCCTTCGAGTCTTTTTGCTCTTCGCGTGATTTTAGGATATGAAAATATCTCGATAATCACTTGATAATGAGAGCTAGAAAAAGACCCCGAACTCTTGAAGGGTGAAACCTGCATCTGAATGATAAGCTCAGAGAAAATATAAGCCATAATAGTATCAAATAAATAATATTCCATCCTGGAAACTGAAACGCCAAGGGTTGATGCATCCGCTGCCCCGTGCATTTAAAACCCACTCCGCACATCTCCCGAAACTCTGGCAGCGCACGCGGCATAAATTACGGCACTGTTCTGGTTCCTCGATCCTCGCGCGAAGCGTCGCCTCTGGGTCTTTAAATAGCGAATCCCTTGGTCAGATCTGCACTTGAACCTTCCTTTCCAATCCTCCTCCGTCCCCACACCATGGGAGAGAAGAAAATTAGCCGCAAGTTCAACCTTCCTCGCCTCCTTTTCGGAGACTCTCCCCACGGCTCCGCTGAACCACCGTCCGACAAGCCGGAGGACCCACCAGCGACGACACCACCTCCTGCTCCTCCTCAGGTTCCCCTCCTAGCTCTCCCCTGGTACGGGGATGAAGGAGTTGAGGTAGAACCGCTAGAGGAGGCTCCGGCAATGGCGTCTCCGGCTCCCGAGGCTGCTGCATCAAGCATTGCCGCCGAGAAACGCTCCGCGTCATCCTCTCCAGCCCCGGCGTCCCCCATCTCCCTCTCCTCCGACGACGAGCCGGTACAAGGAGGGAGCGAAGCTCGGCTGAAGCTGGAGTCCTTGTGCGCAGGCGCATCTTCATCTTCTGCTCTGGTCGACACCAGCGGTGACGAGGAATTCGCCTGGCGCCTCTTCGTCTCCCTAAACCGCGAGCTGATCGGGATCCCAGGAGTCGGAGCGCTCGTGGATCTTGTCAGTGACTCTGAAAAAGAGAACGCGGTAGATGATCAACTGGCTGGTGCTGCACCGCCTTGATCCTCGCGGACGACGTTAGTCAAGCGAGGATCGTTCATTTTGAATTTTTAGTTTCAGGGTAGTTATCGATCCCCTGTGAAATGTACTCCTTTAATGAAGAAATTTCACTCGAGAGATGCAACAATAATCCCTTTTTCTGTGTTCGGAAACTTTCATGTTGACCTGTTTATGAAACTGTTTGTCCAGAGAATTAAATCCCCCAAACAAGATTTCTTTCCGAACAGACCAACAATCTTAATATGTTCGGGAAATTTGAACCCAACCAAAGATGATCGGGCTATTTCCTCTAGACATACCAAGGGTTCGGTCATTTAAAATTGGTAGCTTCCTGAGTAAGCTATCAATCTCAAATGCATTATATTTGACTTGCACAGTTTTTGAAATGATGTGTGCCGCAGAAAAAGGAAAGAATCTTTTTGACCCAACAGTGACTGCGGATTGTATGGATCGAGGCCAGTATTCTCGGGGTTTGTGCTCCCTCGAGAAACCATAAAGCCCCCAGGCGCAGCCGCCTGGACTCCATTTGAGCCTTCATCTTCCTCACTTGCATCTGCAAATGCTTGCCATTCCACAACTGTTCTTTGCCCTTCACTTTCTCGCTCCTCCAACCAATCAACCCAGCCTTCCGCCGTGTTGGAATTTCTTACGGTCGCAGATAAATCCGCAAGCGTACGGATACCGTTGTAGCTTTCACCCAGAAGTATTCAGGGTATCAAATCCACAGGGAAGGCAGTGGTTGAATAGAGTAGTTATCCATTGTATTCGATCATAACTCTAGTAATATACCAAAGTCTAACAA
>CM014274.1:55970019-56017836 GCA_004135705.1 Alloteropsis semialata
TGTTACAATAATTGCAATAAGCGGGCCCGTTTCGGGATGTGGTAAAAACTAGTTATGAAACGGTCTGAAACTCAAACTGACATGGTTTTTGGTCTAACGGAGTGCAGTGGAAACATCCCATGCGAAAAACTCAACATGCAGTTCGGATGCACAAAATGGTGCATTAATTGCACCAAGCGGGCTTGTTTCAGGATGATGAAAAAACTAGTTACGAAATTGTCCGAAACTCAAACAGACATGGTCTTTGGTCTAACGGAGTGGAGTGGAAATATCCGGTGCGAAAAACTCAACATTTTGTTCGGACGCACAAAATAGTGCATTTATTGCACTAAGCAGGCCCGTTTCGGGATGTTGTAAAAACTAGTTACGAAATGGTCCGAAACTCAAACCGACAGGATTTTTGGTCTAACGGAGTGGGGTGGAAACATCCGGTGCAAAAAACCGAACATGCAGTTCTAATGCACAAAATGGTGCATTAATTGCACTAAGCGGACCCATTTTGGGAAATTGTAAGAACTACTTACAAAATGGTCTGAAACTCAATCAGACATGGTTTTATGTCTAACGGAGTGGAGTAGAAACATCCGATGCGAAAAACTAAACATACAGTTCGGACGCACAAAATGGTGCATTAATTGCACTCAGTGGGCCCATTCGGGATGTTGTAAAAACTAGTTACAAAATGGTCCGAAACTCAAACAGACATAGTTTTGGGTCTAACGGAGTGGAATGGAAACATCCGGCGCGAAAAACTGAACATGCAGTTCGGATGCACAAAATGGTGCATTAATTGCACAAAGGGGGCCCATTTCGGGATGACGTAAAAACTACTTACCAAATGGTCCGAAACTCAAACAGACATGATTTTTGGTCTAACGAAGTGGAGTGGAAACATCTGGTGCGAAAGACAGAACATCCAATTCGGATGCATAAGGTGCTGTATTAATTGCAATAAGTGGGGCCATTTCAGGATGATGTAAAAACTAGTTATAAAATGGTCCGAAACTCAAATAGACAGAGTTTTTGGTCTAACGAGTGCAGTGGAAACATCCGGTGCGAAAAACTCAACATGCAGTTCAGGCGCACAAAATGGTGTATGTTGGTATTTCTTACGTCGCAGATAAATCCGCAAGCGCACGGATACCGTTGTAGCTTTCACCCGGAAGTATTCAGGGTATCGAATCCACAGGGAAAGCAGTGGTTGACTAGAGTAGTTATCCATTGTATTCAATCATAACATTATTAATACACCAAAGTCTAGCAAGGGGTAAACATTGATAGATGGGTAGTGTGACACACAGAAGGTTTCATTGCTCATTATATAAGTCTAGTTAATATGAAGGTCCTAAAAGAGAACCAGGGGTTCTATGTACTTCTTGCATATGGGTTACACTCCTACAAGGGTATACTATACAAGCTTAGTAAGCAACACATGTTAGAGGGCAAATCGAGGAGTCGTGGGATCCCCTCATCCAAGGGTACTGTCACGATGTTTATCACGAAGGCCTGCAAACGCCCAGACCCGAACGCCGAAGATTACAAGGGACGGACAGGGCTGTCACCACCTGCCGCCTACCTCTTACTACGTAGGGAAAGGTATCCCCAACTGTATTCCATATTCCAAACACCATGCTTGCAATACGAAATACTACTCTATTTATTGTCCAGATAAACAGAGCAACCTTGCGGTACATTGGGCCATTGCCATAACATGCATCATCTATACTAAGGTGTAAGACATACATCTTATATGATGAACACACAAGACTATAAGTCAAGTAACATAAGCAAGAGAGTAATTCCATTAATAGCTCCAAGTCTTATAAGTAAACAAAAGATACAAGATAACGGAGCTCTAGGCTTACCAAGACTCCTTCGGAAACCCGTAGAAGCTCAACTCCTAAGACTACTTCACTACTAACTAAGACTAGAATGTGTGGCAAAGAGAGCTCTTCCTTCTTGGTGTGTGATGTTCAATGCCCGGTATGCAGCTATTTATAGCTTGTAGAGGCGGTTAGGAGTGGACACGTGGAAGATGAGGACGAACGGACTCAGTCACAGATCGGGCGATTCGGGGAGATCGGCCGACATAGGATCCACCGCCTTGAGTGATGCACGGCGTAGATGGACTCCTGGAGGCGGTGGGAACGCGCACCAGAAGGATGAGGCGGTTTGGCCTCCGGACCAGGTCGGGCGACCGGCTCGGTCGGCCAACCGTCCACCGACACCGATCGGGCCCATCTTCGGCTGAGTGACTGAGGAGTGGGTCCTAATGACGGTTCCAGGTGGGTTTGCTCACTTTGAGTACATTTAGTTTGGAAGGTGGGCCCTTCTATCCATGTGACCTCCCCATGGACCATTCCCATCTCTTGGATCCAACCGACATGGACTCAGTGGCTAGGATGGTCCTGGAGTGTGCTTCTTTGCTGTGGACAAAGATGGGCTTTATTGGGCTTGGGCCCAGGTCGGCCGACCTAGGTGGGTCGGGCGACCTGGCCCTGAGCCCAATTGTCCTCCTCTTTTGCCAATTATTTCCTGCAATCACATATTCACCAAAACTCGTGGAATTCATTAGACATAAACCTTATCACTATGTTTGGTGATTATATTTGATATATTTTCTGCAGGAATTGACGGCCAAAAGTGGTACCTAAGGACCGTCAACAAGCTCCCCCACACTTAGCCTTTACTCGTCCCCGAGTGAAGCTTAAAGACTAAGGTGGAAAACATGACTCCAATTGATATGATGCAAGCATATAAGTTATTCCAAAACATACCTGCACTTGTGAATTTTGAAGTGTCTATCATGTAATCTTGGATGGTTGAGGAATGGAACGGCCTTGATTCAAGTCATCTCAACTCTTCTGTTAAGTAACTTGGGTTTTTGATAAATTTTCAAAAACATAACCTTACCTAGCTCCTCAAATGATTCTCTCAGATCGCTCAATGTGTATAATTCCTCACCAAGGCATTCTTTTGCCTTCTTTTACCCTACTTCTAAAAGGCTTATGTGGATCTCAAAGCAGGAGTAAAGATAAGGCATACTTGCATCACATATATTGCAAAGTCAAAGAGCGGATCCAAGAAGAAAACTATTCATACGATCTGATCAAGATATGCATGTGTGTGGACCAATGGTAAATGTATGTGAAAATTTGGATAGCTCCTTTTTGTATGATCCCTCTCCTCTTTATTTTGAAAACATGGCTATATATTTTTTTCTTCTTTTTTTTCTTTTTCATGCTCTATGCTTTTATGAGCATCTCTCTTTTTTTTTCTTGGACCTTCATGTGTCCAAAATATTTTCCATAGCCCATGTTTTTTTTGCAAAGAATATTTGGAGAGAGATTTATAAAACATATGGAGCATTTATTTGGTGGATGAATGATTATTGCTAACTTCCAATGTAGAAGTTTAGCATGCGTATGTGGAGTGTACGTGATCTTGATCATGAAAGTATGAAGAGCATCTTGCAAGGGTCACAACAATTTGACAAAGCTCAATGCAATAACAAGCAGCATATGTGTATATGTTTTCAATGTGAGCAACATATGGCTTTGGTAGGAAAGGAATATCATTGAGGAGCTTTGCAAGGCTATTGATTTTAAACTTTTGCAATAAAAATCTCCCAAGCACTTTGTACAGAAAGAGCAAGATTTCTTTCATCATACCATATCTCATTAATCAACCACTTAGATAAACATGCTTTCCTAAAGAGATATGTTCACAAGCAACAGGTGTATGTGCAAGGAATAAAGAATATGCAAGCCAATCAAGGAGAATCATGTCTATCAAAAGAGCACCAGAATTCATTGAGTTTAATTTTTAGTGATCATCTCAAGATTATTTTAAACTCATGAATCAAAGAGGATGAAGGATAGGATGTGCAAACCATCGCTCTGGACGAAAATGTGGGCGAGAGGTACCAGAGGCCCGTCGGTAGACCTGGGGGATCGGCCGACACCTCCTGAGCCTCGGTCGTCTTGATCTTTCTTGAACAGACCTGTGCGATGTTGTACATCCTGTCTGTGGGTGGTCTCGATCATATGTGCGTCAGAATGCTCGAGAGACCCCCACACTTGAGCTTTTGCCTGCATTTATTCTCACATGGTGGAAACAAAACAATGGCTCCATGGTTTTAAGGACCATGAGCCTTTATTGGAATTCAAATATTTTTGGCATTTTTAAGTTATGCAAATTTTTATAGTTTTTTTTCATGGCAAACAAATCTTTCAAGGTAACTTAGCAGGGGATCAGAGAAAAATAAGTGCACAGAGTAATCTGGATATTTCCCTAACGAATTCCCCCAAACTCTGATCTTGCAAGCGAATGCAAGATTTGAGCTTAAGAGTGCCAAAAGATTTGTCCACTGTTCATCTTGCTTCATTGTGCAAATTTCTTCCATGTGACTAAAGATGTTAAATGTTGAAGTTATGCTCGCCATCCTGTAGTCATTACTTCACCCCTGCAAAAAGTTAGTGGACAACGAATACCCGAAGGACTATAAAGAATAAATCAATGTTGCCATCGGGTTAGTTGTTCACATCCACGCTCAAAAACAAGATTGGTCCTTCACATGTCAAGCGTAGATCCAGTTTGCCAAAATTTTTTTATATTTATTTTTCAAATGTTCTCCTTTTCTTTTCAAATTTTATTTTCACCACTTTCCTTTTAAGCATAACTCAAACAAGGCTGGATTTAAATCACATCAACATGATCACAAGGGTTTTTGCAATATACTCACAGTGAACCATCGAAAGGTTATGTACCTCGTCGTATGTTGTGCACAATGTGTTGCAGCGCATCCAATGCCTTGGTCTGTCTCCAATTCGAATCAAGCTCGAGGACTTACCCGCTCAAATTTGAAATCTTTCTTGCAGGGGTTAGTCCATGCATACAACCGATATCTATATATGCATTTACTCAAAGATTCATTAATCAAACTTGACACCATGTTTAATTTGATTAAAGAAGACCATTTTAACCTAAGCACCATGCTTAATTTTTAAAAAAAGTCTATGAATGTACCTCGAGAATACATTCAAACCAGAGCATAAGAGAATAGATAAAGGAAGCATGATAACCTTACCAAGCATTTTTTTTCAAATGGAGATATCATGAGTGGTGAACTTCGGGTTACCTCCCGGAAGGGCTTTGTTTAAAGTCAAAAGCAAGACAAGATACTTACCGTAGCATACTTACCGTTGGCTATGGATGATTAGTTTAGAATTTCCATCACGGTAGTTCCTTGGCTCTTGGTGATGTCATTGACGGTGACGCGGTTGCACGTGGATTGCAAGTGCACACTAAATGTTGGGATTTCCCCAACAAGTAGTTGGCAAAGCGGCAGAACACGAGCAGACGTCTTTCCTCATGAAAGCAAGCACAAGAACCAAGGATGCAAGGCAAGGTGGAGCTAGGAGCCATATGGGGACTACCGAGGTGAAACACCACAATGGCATGTACACCCTGTTGTCTTAATCCCGCTAAGACTCACCGGCTATCTCTCTCTCTCTCTCTTTTTAATTTGTTAAGCAAGAAATACAAGAACTAGCATCACCAAGGTGTTGCAGCTGTTGCAGCTCTCATGTTCTTAAGCATTGCACCCTTCGTTCTTTTCAGTTGCAACCTGTAATGGTTAGTGACCAAAAATACCCGAAGGGAACTTATCCTAAAAACATGTTCTTGCTTTTTTTTTAACTTGGGAGCACATCACTTGAAAATCCTAAGGAGGGATAGGCAGAAAACTGAGGTCTCTTGGCAGCTTAGCTGGGGGCAAGAATTGACGGTGGTGGGCACCGATTTTCTTTGAACAGAGGAGGCCTGGGGTCGGCCGACTGCCAGGTCGGGCGATTCTGGAATAGGGCCCATTCTGTTGAACCTTCGCAGCGATATACCAGATGCAAGGGCTGTTGTAAATCTGAATGAATATGGCGCATGAAAGGCAGCCACAGGTCGGGCGACCCATGTGGTCGGCCGACGGCCTGTTGGCACCTCTCAAGCCCAGCTGGCTCGGCTATCCTATGTGGTCCTGGCTCACTAAGATTATGTATGTATATGCAGGAGTGGGGGATCCAAAGGGATTTCAAGATAAAAGACTCTAAGTTTAAATTTCAATGCACAAAATTGATTTGGAATTCAAATATGCAGAGATTGGAATTTAAACATGCAGAGATTGGAATTCAGAAAAATGCAATGTGAAATAAATATGAGATACATACCGATTTACCTGTCGGTGAGGACTCGTCAGTTTACGTCCGTCGAGTGAAGACGTCTCCATCATAAGTTTTAACTTTATGTAGCATTTGGAGATGATTTGTATCGCCATACCTATTTGTCTTCTTCGGACGGGATCATGTAGGCCTTGGTGTTGAGCCTTGGCCTTGGGTCCGTTCGCGTTGGTCTTCCCATGTAATGGGCTGGCGTGTACCAATTTGACAGATGCTAGCGAATCGTTCTTTCGGCAGTAGCACTCGTCGATATTGGTGATGTAGGATTGACTGGAGTTGCCGCTGATCAGACTACCTAGGAAGATACGATGCAAGATCGTATTTCCCAATAATCTTGGGTTGTCAATGAAGTCCATTGGCAGTTCAAGACCAGTCATACACTACCCTGTTCCACATCAAAGAGAAACAGAGCAAAGATAACCCTGCCGGAGCAGTGGTAATTAATCATGCTATTAATTGAGTACATGGGTTAACCACACTCTTCAACCATTGCCGTTCCCCGGCAACGGCGCCAGAAAGCTTGTTGGTATTTCTTACGTCGCAGATAAATCTGCAAGCGCACGGATACCGTTGTAGCTTTCACCCGGAAGTATTCAGGGTATCGAATCCACAGGGAAGGCAGTGGTTGACTAGAGTAGTTATCCATTGTATTCAATCATAACATTATTAATACACCAAAGTCTAGCAAGGGGTAAACATTGATAGATGGGTAGTGTGACACACAGAAGGTTTCATTGCTCATTATATAAGTCTAGTTAATATGAAGGTCCTTAAAGAGAACCAGTGGTTCTATGTACTTCTTGCATATGGGTTACACTCCTACAAGGGTATACTATACAAGCTTAGTAAGCAACACATGTTAGAGGGCAAATCAAGGAGTCGTGGGATCCCCTCATCCAAGGGTACTGTCACGATGTTTATCACGAAGGCCTGCAAACGCCCAGACCCGAATGCCGAGGATTACAAGGGACAGACAGGGCTGTCACCACCTGCCGCCTACCACTTACTACGTAGGGAAGGGTATCCCCAACTGTATTCCATATTCCAAACACCATGCTTGCAATACGAAATACTACTCAATTTATTGTCCAGATAAACAGAGCAACCTTGCGGTACATTGGGCCATTGCCATAACATGCATCATCTATACTAAGGTGTAAGACATACATCTTATATGATGAACACACAAGACTATAAGTCAAATAACATAAGCAAGAGAGTAATTCCATTAATAGCTCCAAGTCTTATAAGTAAACAAAAGATACAAGATAACTGAGCTCTAGTCTTACCAAGACTCCTTCAGAAACCCGTAGAAGCTCAACTCCTAAGACTACTTCACTACTAACTAAGACTAGAATGTGTGGCAAAGAGAGCTCTTCCTTCTTGGCGTGTGTTGTTTAATGCCCGGTATGCAGCTATTTATAGCTTGTAGAGGCGGTTAGGAGTGGACACGTGGAAGATGAGGACGAACGGACTCAGTCACAGATCGGGCGATTCGGGGAGATCGGCCGACGTAGGTGTGGCAGACCGCCCCAATTAATCCGGCTTAAGAGCATGGGACCACTATCACAGCAGAGCTCCACGCCCCTAAACCGAGTTAATCGTGCAATCCGTCGGATTCCTTCCCGATTACACCACATTTTTTTCTCTCGACCGAAACGAAATAGCAGCAGTCCCACTCGAAGATGGGCTCAGGCAGTACAACTCATCGCAAATTTTACAACACGGGGCAATCATTTACGAAATATAAACAATTAAGAAGCTCACAAAGCAGGGGAACCGGTCTGACCGGTCAGGACCGGTTTAACCGGTTATGGCACCGGTTTGACCGGTTACTGACTTACTCTACTTCACCATTTTAATTAAAGCATCTAGAACAATCTACTAGTAGTACAATGGAGTCCTTGTGGTTGAAACTGATCATTTGGTAAGCCCTGTTGCTACACAAAATGCTAAGATTACATTCCCATCCAGAATTCTATTTATGAAATACGCATTCTCTAGCTAGTGTTTACTAAATAAAGTCTAGAAACTATATATTCAGAAACAAAAATTTAGGCACACATGTTTCTGTGTTCTTGGCAGCTAAACCTATTTTTCAGAAATTTTCCAGCATTTTACCTATTTATTTTCTATTTTTCTTAACAGCCCACATTTAACACCAATTAGAAAATCATAACAAATTCTACAAAAATGTTCTACAGCTGAAATTTTTACTGCAACTACTATTCTACCAGAGGCACGTTATGTGAATTTTTCAGATTTTTCTGAGTTGTATAGAATATTTGGTGATTTAACATTTCTTATCTAGCTAGCAACAACTTAAATCCAAATCTACTAAAATCATGCACAAACTGTGGCCAACAGATACTCAATTCAACTCCACTGGTCACAACAGATCCAACAAAAATGGTTTTGCATTTTTAGCACATTCCTATGATTTATAAAGCCATAAACATCCTTTCAAGCACATCTTCATATATTCAAACATACATCAGGATTCACACAGATTATACATGCATATGATACACCACTGGAAAGATAATTTCTCAAAGATTCCAAAAAGTCCAAGTTTGTAATTTTTCGATTTTTTTGTGATTTTTGTCGATTTATTGAATCTCAGCCGAAATAAAAGGAAAGAAACTCGTGAATAGTGAACTCGGGATTTACATCCAGGTCCTCGGGAAAGAAAACAATAATTGCGGTCAGGTCCTTTCTTCACATATAGGTCCTTAGATTCTTGTCGAAAATCCCCTGCAAGATCCGAGAATCACAAAAAGGTCCAAAATATTTATGGATAACCCCTTATGTTTCCCATTCTTTTACCTTTAGGTCTTTCTTCTTCTACCTCCGAACTGCAACTCAGTTAGGCTCTGCAGGAGCTCCAGCCGACGGGGAAAGGGGCCGGCGCCAGCCTCCTGGCCCCAGGTGAGCTGAGCAGAAGCTCCGGTGGCCCTTTCCCCGGCCTGGGGATGCCTCAGCAGGCGGCGGCCGCGGCCCCTTGGCCCTGGCCACCAGTGCCGGCGGCAACAGGTACAGGCGGCGGCCGAACAAGGCCCTGGTGGCCGGGAAACAAAAGGGAAAGAGGTCGGGAAGATTCACGGGGCCATGGTGATTGCGTCTTGAGGCTTGGATTGGAAGGAGGGTGAGCGTATGGTTACGATTTTGGAAAAATGGATGAAGGTCGGGCCGACGGCAATGGTGGCCGAATTTCCCTGCTTTCACGGAGTATCGGCAAAGGCGGAGAATGCTAGGCAATGGAGGGCGGAGACGGCGAGGTGGAGGAGTGAATGGCGAGGTTAATTGGAGGATGGTGGATTAGGGGGGTGAATTCGGCCGTGAAGTACCGAGGTTCGTAAATGTCGTCAGAATTCGAGCTCCCTTATCCCTCCAGCGCGATGGCCAGCGCATCACGCACTTGGCACTGCCACGGGGCTCACGAAGGGCTTGGACGCGTGGCTACCAGCTGGTCGTACGGCGAACGGCGTCGACGACGCCGAGGCGCCTCCCTGACCGTTCTCTGCCGGAGGACAGTCTGACCGGTCCCTGGTGGCCACGCGACGCCGATTACTTCTTTCAGTTGTTTCTCTCGATTTTGTGTAAAAACCTCACAATCGCCCAATGTGAAAGTTGAAGATGGTACAATGGGCTACAAATTCTACAAAGAGTGTCACTACTTTTGGGCAACGGTTTGAAAGTTACGGGGCGACGAAAATGGGTAAAAAGCACTACCCGCGACACATGAAATGACGATCAGATAAGTTCAAAATCGAATTTCAAATTTTTGTTTGAACTTTCCATACTCATGTGAGTTCATATACATATATTTGACATCATTTGCGACCTTTTGGTATAAGTTTTGGATTTCGACTAATTTGGTTATTATGGTTGACTACGTCAACACATACACACAAATGCACAAACAACACACTTATGCAATGATGCATTTCATAATGAGTTTAATTAATTTAATTAAGGGTCTTAATTGCATTAGTGACACCGGGGTGTCACAGTAGGAACCACTGCCTTGAGTGATGCATGGCGTAGATGGACTCCTGGAGGCGGTGGGAACGCGCACCAGAAGGATGAGGCGGTTTGGCCTCCGGACCAGGTCGGGCGACCGGCTCGGTCGGCCAACCGTCCACCGACACCGATCAGGCCCATCTTCGGCTGAGTGACTGAGGAGTGGGTCCTAATGACGGTTCCAGGTGGGTTTGCTCACTTTGAGTACATTTAGTTTGGAAGGTGGGCCCTTCTATCCATGTGACCTCCCCTTGGACCATTCCCATCTCTTGGATCCAACCGACATGGACTCAGTGGCTAGGATGGTCCTGGAGTGTGCTTCTTTGCTGTGGACAAAGATGGGCTTTATTGGGCTTGGGCCCAGGTCGGCCGACCTAGGTGGGTCGGGCGACCTGGCCTTGAGCCCAATTGTCCTCCTCTTTTACCAATTATTTTCTGCAATCACATATTCACCAAAACTCGTGGAATTCATTAGATATAAACCTTATCACTATGTTTGGTGATTATATTTGATATATTTTCTGCAGGAATTGACGGCCAAAAGTGGTACCTAAGGACCGTCAACAGTGTATTAATTGCACTAACCAGGCCTGTTTCGGGATGATGTTAAAACTAGTTATGAAATGGTACGAAAACTCAAACTGACATGGTTTTAGGTCTAACGGAGTGGAGTGGAAACATCCCGTGCGAAAAACTCAACATGCAGTTCGGACGCACAAAATGGTGCATTAATTGCACTAAGCGGGCCCGTTTTGGGATGATGTAAAAACTAGTTATGAAATTATCCAAAACTCAAACCGACAGGGTTCCTAGTCTAACGGAGTGGAGTGGAAACATCTGGTGGGAAAAACTTAACATGTTGTGCGGACGCACAAAATGGTGCATTGATTGCATTAAGCGGACCGGTTTCGGGATGATGTGAAAACTGGTTATGAAATGGTTGGAAACTCAAAATGACATGGTTTTTAGTCTAACGGAGTGGAGTGGAAACATTCGGTGCGAAAAACTCAACTTGCAGTTTGGACGCACAAAATGGTGCATTAATTGTACTAAACGGGCCTGTTTCGGGATGATGTAAAAACTAGTTACAAAATGGTTCGAAATGCAAACGAACATGGTTTTTGGTCTAACAAAGTGGTGTGGCTACATCCGGTGCGAAAAACTAAACATGCAGTTCGGATGCACAAAATGGTGCATTAATTGCACTAAGCGGGCCCGATTTTAGATGTTGCAAGAACTAGTTACGAAATGGTCTGAAACTCAAACAAACAAGGTTTTTGGTCTAACGGAGTGGAGTGGAAACATCCGGTGCGAGAAAATAAACATGTAGTTCTGACGCACAAAATTTTGCAATAATTGCACTAAGCGGGCCCGTTTCGGGATGTTGTAAAAACTAGTTATGAAATGGTCCGAAACTCAAACTGACATGGTTTTTGGTCTAACGAAGTGGAGTGGAAACATCCCATGCGTAAAACTCAACATGCAGTTCGGACGTACAAAATGGTGCATTAATTGCACTAAGCGGGCCCGTTTCGAGATGATGAAAAAACAAGTTACGAAATCGTCCGAAACTCAAACAGACATGGTCTTTGGTCTAACGGAGTGGAGTGGAAACATCCAGTGTAAAAGACTCAACATTATGTTCGGACGCACAAAATTGTGCATTTGTTGCACTAAGTAGTCCGTTTCGGGACGTTGTAAAAACTAGTTTTGAAATGGTCCGATACTCAAACCGACACGATTTTTGATCTAACGGAGTGGGGTGAAAACATCCGGTGCGAAAAACCGAACATGCAGTTCTAATGCACAAAATGGTGCATTAATTGCACTAAGCGGACCCGTTTTGGGATATTGTAAGAACTAGTTACGAAATGGTCTGAAACTCAAACAGACATGGTTTTTGGTCTAACGAAGTGGAGTAGAAACATCCGGTGAGAAAACTCAACATGCAGTTCGGATGCACAAAATGGTGCATTAATTGCACTAAGCGGGCCCGTTTTGGGATGATGTAAAAACTAGTTACAAAATGGTCCGAAACTCAAACAGGCATAACATCCAGTGCGAAAAACTGAACATGTAGTTTGGATGCACGAAATATTGCATTAATTGCACAAAGGGGGCCCATTTCGGGATGATGTAAAAACTACTTACCAAATGGTCCGAAACTCAAACAGACATGATTTTTGGTCTAACGAAGTGGAGTGGAGACATCCGGTGCGAAAGACAGAACATGCAGTTCGGACGCATAAGATGGTGTATTAATTGCAATAAGTAGTCCCGTTTCGGGATGATGTAAGAACTAGTTATAAAATGGTCCGAAACTCAAATAGACAGAGTTTTTGGTCTAACGAGTGCAGTGGAAACATCCGTTGCGAAAAGCTCAACATGCAGTTCGGATGCACAAAATGGTGCATTAATTGCACTAGGCAGGCCTGTTTCGATATGTTGTAAGAAATAGTTACAAAATTGTCTGAAACTCAAACAGAGATGGTTTTTGGTCTAAAGAAGTGGAGTGAAAACATCCGGTGCGAAAAACTCAACATGCAGTTCGCGCGCACAAAATGGTCTATTAATTGCACTAAGTGGGCCTGTATCAGGATGTTGTCAAAACTAGCAACAAAATGGTCTGAAACGCAAACGGACATGGTTTTCGGTCTAACGAAGTGGAGTGGAAACATCCGGCGCGAAAAACTAAACATGTAGCTGTGACGCACAAAATGATGCAAAAATTGCACTAAGCGGGCCCGTTTCGGGATGTTGTAAAAACTAGTTATGAAATGGTCCGAAACTCAAACTGAGATGGTTTTTGGTCTAATAGAGTGGAGTGGAAACATCCCATGCGAAAAACTCAACATGCAGCTCAGACGCACAAAATGGTGCACAAATTGCACTAAGCGGTCCCGTTTCGGGATGATGTAAAAACTAGTTATGAAATGGTCCGAAACTCAAACCGACATGGTTTCTAGCCTAACGGAGTGGAGTGAAAACATCCGGTGTGAAAAACTCAACATGTACTTCGGATGCACAAAATGGTGAATTGATTGCACTAAGCCGGCCGGTTTCGGGATGTTGTAAGAAATAGTTACGAAATTGTCCGAAACTCAAACAGAGATGGTTTTTGGTCTAAAGGAGTGGAGTGTAAACATCAGGTGCGAAAAACTCAACATGCAGTTCGGGCGCACAAAATGGTGCATTAATTGTACTAAGCGGGTCTGTTTTGGGATGATGTAAAAACTAGTTAGGAAATGCTTCGAAACGCAAACGGACATGGTTTTTGGTCTAATGAAGTGGAGTGGCAATATCCTGTGCGAAAAACTGAACATGCAGTTCGGATGCACAAAATGGTGCATTAATTGCACTAAACGGGCCCGATTTTAGATGTTGTAAGAGCTAGTTATGAAATAGTTTGAAACTCAAACAGACATGGTTTTTGGTCTAATGGAGTGGNTTGCGACGCACGCCACGCGACTCGCCATCAAGAGGCGCTGCCGCTGCACGGCCGGCCGGCAGCGGCAACAGTGACGCTAGAGCCCACGCGTGCGCAAGCGGGGCCCGACACCGACCGGCCCGGGCCCGGGCCTGTGTGCACGCTCCCGGACCGTAGAGCTCAGAGCTCGCTCCATGCATGTCGCAGGCCAGGCCAGGGTCGGCCACTGAGCTCGCCCTAGGTAGCTAGAGGCTAGAGCTACGGGAGTAGCTAGGGGGACTATACTATGCAGCAAGGAAACAATCAAACGAAGTCAATGCCGAGTGGCGAAGGATGCCGCTTTACACTTGGGTACAGTCACAGAGAGGCTACGGCAAAGCAGAAGGATAGACGGATTGATTGAAGAGTGGACCATGCATGCGGTGGCAGTTTCACAGCGAAGCTGGCTGCTGCGTGCGCCGGGCAGGCTCGAGCTAGAGCACGAGTCGAGTGTTCTTCCAAATGCTCATGGCCGTGGAGGTTCTGAACTTCTGATACATCTCCGATGTGCATCGCTCGATCTGAAACCCAGAGATGCTGGAGGGGAACAGAACAGAACAGGAAGCAATGAACAGCAGCAACACCTAGCAGGTTGACAAACACTCGGAGCCAACTAAGCCTAGTACGGACTAGGGTACGTGGGCCCCTTGTGCTTTGAAGCCCTTTGTTTCCATTGGGAAGAAGCTGCTTAAGAAGAGCAGAAGCAACAAGGATGTGTACATGCTGCCTGGATCACTATGCCCTTTTAGGCAGGCGCAGGGGCCACACCATTTTTTTTCCAGTGACTGGGAGTGGTGCCCACTACGGGAAAGATTGGCAAACCGCAAGACACAAGCTTGAAGCTCCCTGTATCAGCCAAATCTCCACCAAGAAGCATGTTGCTCGGAGATTAGCAACCGCTAAGCACTTTTGCCGGGAAGGAAGAAATGGAAACTATGTACAGTAAGCGATCAATAATGGCATTGGATGACGCCAAGGCGAGGCACGGTTAACTTACTGGTCAGCGAGCGACCATCAGCTCGAGTTTCCCAACCACGGAATTGCTCCTCGCGCCGCAGCAACAGTGGGCACCCTTGCTCACTGCAGCCTCTGACGCCTGGATGAACTGACGAAGAACAGCGAGCTGCAAAAGAAATAGGGGGGAAACGAGTGTGTGTGTCAGTATCAGCAAGCGGGCGCGGCTGCAACTCGCTTCGTGAATCATTCCGGGAAGGAAGGCCTGGTGCGCAAATTAGCAAGCAATCCTGCCGCGGTAAAGGACCGAGCGGCTACTCATTGCCGGGCAAGGGTGTCCACGCCAGAGCAAAAGGTAACAGCGGGGAACAATGGTGATTGCCACGGATGGACCCGAGAAAAAGGGCCGGAGATCTTGATGATCGACATCATGTCACAGCCAACGCAGAGATAAGCCAGCGCCGAAGGTTTTTTATTTATTTATTTAAAAGAAAAGAAATGCATCGACTGGAAACGAAAAGCGAGAAGCAGAGTAAACGGAGCTCGAATGCGATGCGAGGTTTGGTAGAACATTACTACAAGATCTCATGGTGGGAATGGGGAGCAGCAGATTCTCCATTACCTTGCTGCTTCTCGAAGCCTCCTTCCTCTCTGGCAGCCGCCGCCTCCCCCACGGGCAGAGTGTCTAGACTCTGCAGCAGGTGGTGCTGGAAAAAGGGGAGGATACCTGAAGGCGGCGGCGGCGGCGGCGGCGGCGGAGCAGCGAGATCCCCCGGGGGCGACGACGCGGAGAGGCAGAATGTACCCAAACCGACAGAACCCAACTGGAACCGACCTTAGGACCCACATGTAAGCCTCCCAGAGGAAGGTGGGCCCTAATGGCGGTTATGGGGGGTCGGCCGACCCAGCCAGGTCGGCCGATCCCGGCGTGCGTCCGACTCGGCCCTCCTTTGACCTACAACTGTAAACCGCCATGGAGATTACATCTGAGCCGTGAAGCGCTGAAGACGGTGGATCCTAGGGTCGGCCGACCTTGGGGATTCAGCCGACCTGGGCCCACATCCCAACTGCCTCAACCGCCTCTAGCTGACTCCAACCGCCTTTGTGATGCTACAAATACCTGCAAAGGGCGCCGTACTCAACACACACCAGAAGAAGAGCTCTCCTTTGCTACAAGCTTAGTCTTAGTCTTAGTAGTGATAGTCATAGTGTTAGATCTTCTGAAGGGCTTCCGGAGGAGTCTTGGTAAGTTCTAGAGTTCAGTTCTTGTATTCTCTTACTTACTTGTAATACTCTGAGCTTAATGGAAATACCTTCATACTTATGTTGTATGCCTCAGTTATATCTTATCCACTTAGTATATACTACTTATGTCTTACACCTCAATCAAGTGAATGTATGCTATGACATTGGCTCAATGTGCCTTTTGGTTGCTCTATTTATTAACGTGATAGATAGAGTTGTATCTCGTATTGCAAACATGGTGTTTGGGATATGGAATACTATTGAGGGTACCGCTGCCCCACGGATTAGTAGAGGTAGGCGGCAGGTGGTGACAGCCCTGTCCGTCCTTTGTAATCCTTCACGTACGGGAGTGGGTATTAGGCCTTTATGATAAGACGTCCTATTGTCGTCCCTTGATGAGGGAACCACTGGATACCTCGATTTGTCCTCTTGCATACGATCATTGAATGAGCTTGTATAGGGTATTGTAGTATATTCAAGTTCCATAAGTATGATGCCAATGAACCCTTATTAATCTTCACTAGTGTACTATACTAACTAAGACTAACATAATGATGAGCAATGAACTTCTGTGTGTCAACCCAATCATTCACTTCTATATCATTTACCCCTGTTTAGATTATGGTACATTAATCTTGTTGTACGTAAGAGCATTGGATGGCACATCTCTCTTTTAACTAAATGCTTTCCCTGTGGATAAACAAATAACGATACTCTGGAATACTCCCGGGTGAAATGCTACAACGTACTTCTGTGCGCTTGCAGAATATCTGTAACGTCTAGATTTACGATGAAGTATCTCTAGTACCATTACTACTCTAAGAAGTAGTGATGCTAAGAAATACCAACAGGGGCCTATTTTAGGATGATGTAAAAACAACATACCAAATGGTCCGAAACTCAAACAGACATGATTTTTGGTCTAATGGAGTCGAGTGGAAACATCCAGCGTGAAAAATGAACATGCAGTTCGGACGCATAAGATGGTGCATTAATTGCAATAAGCGGCCCCGTTTTGGGATGATGTAAGAACTAGTTATGAAATGGTCCGAATCTCCAATAGACAGAGTTTTTGGTCTAACGAGTGTAGTGGAAACATTCGGTGCGAAAAACTCAACATGCGGTTCGGATGCACAGAATGGTGCATTAATTGCACTAGGCGGGCCTGTTTCGGGATGTTGTAAGAAATAGTTACAAAATTGTCCGAAACTCAAACAGAGATAGTTTTTGGCCTAAGGAGTGGAGTGGAAACATCCGGTGCGAAAAACTCAACATGCAGTTCGGCCACACAAAATGGTCTATTAATTGCATTAAGCGGGCGTGTATCGGGATGATGTAAAAACTAGTTATGAAATGGTCCGTAACTCAAATAGACATGGTTTTTGGCCTAACGGAGTGGAGTGGAAACATCCGGTGTGAAAAACTCCACATGCAGTTCGGACGCACCAAATGTTGCAATGATTGCACTAAGCGGACCCGTTTCGGGATGTTGTCAAAACTAGTTACAAAATGGTCTGAAACGCAAACGGACATGGTTTTTGGTCTAACGAAGTGGAGTGGAAACATCCAGTGTGAAAAACTAAACATGTAGTTGTGACGCACAAAATGATGCAATAATTGCACTAAGCGGGCCCGTTTTGGGATGTTGTAAAAACTAGTTATGAAATGGTCCGAAACTCAAACCGACATGGTTTTTGGTCTAATGGTGTGGAGTGGAAACATCCCATGCGAAAAACTCTACATGCAGTTCGGACACACAAAATGGTGCACAAATTGCACTAAGCGGGCCCGTTTCGGGATGATGTAAAAACTAGTTATGAAATGGTCCGAAACTCAAACCGACATGGTTTCTAGTTTAACGGAGTAGAGTGGAAACATCCGGTGTGAAAAACTCAACATGTAATTCGGACGCACAAAATGGTGAATTGATTGCACTATGCGGGCCGGTTTCATGGTGTTGTAAGAAATAGTTACGAAATTGTCCGAAACTCAAACAGAGATGGTTTTTGTTCTAAAGGAGTGGAGTGGAACGGGTGTGAAAAACTCAACATGCAGTTCGGGCGCACAAAATTGTGCATTAATTGTACTAAGCGGGCCTGCTTCGGGATGATGCGAAAACTAGTTACGAAATGCTTCGAAATGCAAACGGACATGGTTTTCGGTCTAATGAAGTGGAGTGGCAACATCCAGTGCTAAAAACTGAACATGCAGTTCGGATGCACAAAATGGTGCATTAATTGCACTAAGCGGGCCCGATTTTAGATGTTGTAAGAACTAGTTATGAATGGTTTGGAACTCAAACAGACATGGCTTTTGGTCTAACAGAGAGGAGTGAAAACATACAGTGTGAAAAAATCAACATGCAATTCGGACACATAAGATTGTGCATTAATTGCACTAAGCAGGCCCGTTTCGGGATGATGTAAAGACTAGTTACGAATGCACAAAATTGTGCATTAATTGCACTAAACGGGACCATTTTGGGATGTTGTAAGAAATAGTTACAAAATGGTCTAAAACTCAAACAGACATGGTTTTTGGTCTAACGCAGTGGAGTAGAAACATCCGGTGCGAAAAAATCAACATGTAGTTCGGATGCGCAAAATGGTGCATTAATTGCACTAAGCGGGCCCGTTTCAGAATGATGTAACAACTAGTTATAAAATGGTCCAAAACTCAAACACACATAGTTTTGGGTCTAACGGAGTGGAGTGGAAACATCTGGTGCGAAAAAGTGAACATGCAGTTCGGATGCACAAAATGGTGCATTAATTGCACTAAGCGGGCCTATTTCGGGATGATGTAAAAACTAGTTACCAAATGGTTCGAAACTCGACATGCAGTTCGGATGCACAAAATGGTGCATTAATTGCACTGAGCGGGCCCGTTTCAGGATGATGTAACAGCTTGTTATAAAATATTCCGAAACTCAAACAGACATAGTTTTGAGTCTAACGGAGTGGAGTGGAAACATCCGGTGCGAAAAACTCAACATGCAGTTCGGACACACCAAATGTTGCAATAATTGCAGTAAGCGGACCCATTTCGGGATGTTGTCAAAACTAGTTACGAAATGGTCTGAAACGCAAACAGACATGGTTTTTGGTCTAACAAGGTGGAGTGGAAACATCCGGTGCGAAAAACTAAACATGCAATTTTGACGCACAAAATGTTGCAATAATTGCACTAAGCGGGCCTGTTTCGGGATGTTGTAAAACTAGTTATGAAATGGTCCGAAACTCAAACCGACATGGTTTTTGGTCTAATGTAGTGGAGTGAAAACAACCCGTGCGAAAAACTCAACATGCAGTTCGAACGCACAAAATGCTGCATTAATTGCACTAAGCGGGCCCGTTTCGGGATGATGTAAAAACTAGTTGTGAAATGGTCCGAAATTCAAACCGACATGGTTTATTGTCTCATGGAGTGGAGTGGAAACATCTGGTGTGAAAAACTCAACATGTAGTTTGGATGCACAAAATGGTGAATTGATTGCACTAAGCGAGCCGATTTCGTGATGTTGTAAGAAATAGTTACAAAATTGTCCAAAACTCATACAGAGATGGTTTTTGGTCTAAAGGAGTGGAGTGGAAACATCCGGTGCGAAAAACTCCACATGCAGTTCGGGCGCACAAAATGGTGCATTAATTGCACTAAGCGGGCCCGTTTGTGGATGATGTAACAACTAGTTATAAAATATTCTGAAACGCAAATGGACATGGTTTTCGGTCTAATGAAGTGGAGGGGCAACATCCGGTGTGAAAAACTTAACATGCAGTTCGGATGCACAAAATGGTACATTAATTGCACAAAGGGGCCCATTTCGGGATGATGTAAAAACTACATACCAAATGGTCTGAAACTCAAACATACATGATTTTTGGTCAAACGGACTGGAGTGGAAATATCCGGTGCGAAAAACTGAACATGCAGTTCGGATGTACAAAATGGTGCATTAATTGTACAAAGGGGGCCCATTTCGGGATGATGTAAAAACTACTTACCAGATGGTCCGAAACTGAAACAGACATGATTTTTGGTCTAACGGAGTAGAGTGGAAACATCCGCTACTTAAAACTAAACATGCAGTTCTGACGCATAAGATGGTGCATTTATTGCACTAAGGAGGCCCGTTTCGGAACGTAGTAAAAACTAGTTACGAAATGGTCCGAAACTCAAACCGACACGATTTTTGATCTAAAGGTGTGGAGTGGAAACATCTGGTGTGAAAAACTCAACATGCAGTTCGGGCGCACAAAATGGTGTATTAATTGCACTAAGTGGGCCTGTTTCGGGATGATGTAGAAACTAGTTATGAAATGGTCCAAAACTCAAATAGACATGGTTTTTGATCAAACGGAGTGGAGTGGAAACATCAGGTGTGAAAAACTCAACATGCAGCTCGAACACACTAAATATTGCAATAATTGCACTAAGCGGACCTGTTTCAGGATGTTGTCAAAACTAGTTAAGAAATGGTCTGAAACGCAAATGGACATGGTTTTCGGTCTAACGGAGTGGAGTGGAAACAACCGGTGCGAAATACTAAACATGCAGTTCTGACGCACAAAATGTTGCAATAATTGCACTAAGCGGGCCCGATTTTAGATGTTATAAGAACTAGTTACGAAATGGTCTGAAATTCAAACAGACATGGTTTTTGGTCCAATGGAGTGGAGTGGAAACATCCGGTGCGAAAAACTCAACATGCAGTTCGAATGCACAAAATGGTGCATTAATTGCACTAAGCGGACCCGTTTTGGGATGTTGTAAGAACTAGTTACGAACTGGTTTGAAACTCAAATAGACATGGTTTTTGGTTTAACAGAGTGGAGTAGAAACATCCGGTGTGAAAAACTCAACATGCAGTTCGGATGCATTAATTGCACTAAGCGGACCTGTTTCGGGATGATGTAAAAACTAGTTACAAAATGGTCTGAAACTCAAACAGACATAGTTTTGGGTCTAACGGAGTGGAGTGGAAACATCCGGTGCGAAAAACTGAACATGCAGTTCGGATGCACAATATGGTGAATTAATTGCACATAGGGGGCCCATTTCGGGATGATGTAAAAACTACTTACCAAATGGTCCGAAACTCAAATAGACATGATTTTTGGTCCAACGAAGTGGAGTGGAAACATCCGGTGCGAAAAACAGAACATGCAGTTCGGACGCATAAGATGGTGTATTAATTGCAATAAGTGGGCCCATTTTGGGATGATGTAAGAACAAGTTATGAAATGGTCCGAAACTCAAATAGACATAGTTTTTGGTCTAACGAGTGCAGTGGAAACATCCGGTGCCAAAAACTCAGCATGTAGTTCGGATGCACAAAATGGTGCATTAATTGTACTAGGCGGTCCTGTTTCAGGATGTTGTAAGAAATAGTTACGAAATTGTCCGAAACTCAAATAGAGATGGTTTTTGGCTAAAGGAGTGGAGTGGAAACATACGGTGCGAAAAACTCAACATGCAGTTCGGGCGCACAAAATGGTGTATTAATTGCACTAAGCGGGCCTGTTTCGGGATGATGTAAAAACTAGTTATGAAATGGTCTGAAACTCAAATAGACATGGTTTTTGGTCTAACGGAGTGGAGTGGAAACATCTGGTGTGAAAAACTCGACATGCAGTTCGGATGCACCAATTGTTGCAGTAATTGCACTAAGCAGACCCATTTCGGGATGTTGTCAAAACTAGTTACGAAATGGTCTGAAATGCATACGGACATGGTTTTCGGTCTAACGAAGTGGAGTGGCAACATCTGGTGCAAAAAACTAAACTTGCTTTTCGGATGCACAAAATGGTGCATTAATTGCACTATGCGGGCCCGTTTTGAGATGTTGTAAGAACTAGTTGCGAAATGGTTTGAAACTCAAACAGACATGGTTTTTGGTCTAACGAAGTGGAGTGGAAACATCCGGTGTGAAAAAACTCAACATGCAGTTCGGACGCATAAGATGGTGCATTAATTGCAATAAGCGGGCCTGTTTCGGGATGATGTAAGAACTAGTTGCAAAATGGTCTAAACCTCAAACAGACATGGTTTTTGGTCTAACGGAGTGTAGTGAAAATATCCGGTGCGAAAAACCCAACATGCAGTTCGGACGCATAAGATGGTGCATTAATTGCACAAAGCGGGCCCGTTTCGGGATGATGTGAAAACTAGTTACGAAATTGTCCGAAACTCAAACAGACATGGTTTTTGGTCTAACAGAGTGGAGTGGATACATCTAGTGCAAAAAATTCAACATTAAGTTCGAACGCACAAAATGGTACATTTATTGCACTAAGCAGGTGTTGACACCAGATTTTGACACGGTTGGCCTAAAAGGAATATTATTTTTAATGGACGATGGGGAGCAGGAGCTGTAGCCGAGTCCAATTCTAATTTGAAAGTCTCCAATTCCGATCGGCAATCGTCTGATGGAGTCTTGGTTGAACACGGAGATGAGAAGGCTGAAGCATTTATGACTCTGGAGGATAGATGCGTCTAGAAGCTTCTTCAAGGCCTGATTGTGCTGGTAGTTTAGATTAATTTGCTTTGAATAAATTAGAGATATTGTCATGTCCGGCAAGGATTAGTTAGATTTCCAGGGTATAAATATAAACCTTGTGACATTGTAAAGAACGTTCACACAACCATCAATACAAACACAACTTTCGGCCCTTGTGCCAACAAACCTTTTTCGTCGAGTTCTTCAGCAAGCAGGGCTGCATCCTCTTGGTCTCCGGTTTGTCTGTAAGTATGACACCTATCGAGTTATTTCAGGCTTTAGATTGAGGCGTATTGCCCTTCTTCGTCTATATAATTCACCAATTTATTGAGTTGTTCTAGGCTTTAGATTGAAGTGTATCGCTCTTCTTCGTTTAGATCGCTCACTCTTTACAGTATCTTGCTGTTTTATCTTATCGGCTTACATCTATTTAATGATCTATTTGTTTTACTGTGTTCTAAGTTTTATAATAGATCTGTTCATATTGTTTATATAGCTGATTTAGATTTAATCATCAAGTTACAAATAAATCTGGTTTAAGCAAGTTCTTTGATATACATTGATCTATCAGAGTGAATAAGCTAAATCAGTGCCCTGCTAGCAACGCTGTCTCGAAACCGATGCGATTGTTAGTGACACGAGATTTAGTTTATTCAATGCCTTTAGAAATATGTATAATGAAAAATGAGTTTAAGTTAGATTTATCTTCGATTTGGCTTTCATAGTCGATGGCTTGTTTTAATATACTTTATATCATCATGAATCGGACTCAAGGCCGATGGTTCATGCTTGCATCGGACTTCTCTTTACGTTGATCCGATTACTGGAATGAATCGAGGCTTTGGCCGATGAGTTCCTTTTGCTTTACTGATTAAATTCTACCATGTCAATTTCAGTTCAAATTGACTTGCATGCCACGAACCTCAAGATTTTTGGACCTGCACTGATGTTCAAGCAAATCTTCCAGGCCACAGTGTTAATTTCCTAAAGTCAATGCCTGACTTTTTGGACGTCAACAGACATAAAAGCCAAAGTAACTCGGTTATATGACACTAAGTTTATTCAACCTTATCGATATGCTGAGTGGATATCTAACATCGTTCCTGTTTTCAAGAAAAATGGGAAATTGTGAGTTTGTGTGAATTTCTGGAATCTTAATAAAGCAACTCCGATGGATAGATATCCAATGCCGATTACTGATATGTTAGTCGATGCAGCCTCAGGACATAAGGTGATTAGTTTTTTGGATGGCAATGCAGGGTATAATCAAATCTTTATGGCAGAAGAAGATATTCCTAAAACTGCATTCCGATGTCCTGGTGCACTTGCATTATATGAGTGGATTGTGATGACCTTTCGTTTGAAAAATGCTGGTGCTACGTGTCAGAGGGCAATGAATTATATATTCCATAAATTGATCGGCAGGATTTTTGAAATTTATATTGATGATGTGGTGGTTAAAGTTCGATGGACACAAGCAGCATCTGGCCGATTTGTGGGAAACTCTTGAATGTACAAGAAAACATTGTTTGAAGATGAATCCTAACAAATGCGCATTTGGAGTATTGGCTGGACAATTTTTGGCTTTATGGTTCATGAAAAAGGGATTGAAGTCGGACAAAAAAGTATGAAGGCTATTAAAGATGCTAAGCCACCTGCTGATAAGACGAGTCTCCAATCGTTGATCAGTAAAATTAATTTTGTTAGGAGATTATATAAAATTTATCTGGAAGAATTTGTCCTTTCTCCCCGCTGCTAAAATTGAAAGCTGATGAGGAATTCATATGGGGAGAAGAGCAACAAAAGGCGTTCGATGATCTAAAAAGATATATGATGACACCACCAGTTTTGCTTCCGCCTTAGAAAGATAAACCATTCTGATTATATTTGTCGACCGATGAGTTATCAATCGGGCCGGTCCTTATACAAGAGTTTGAAGGAAAAGAACAGGTGGTTTATTATTTAAGTCGAAAGTTGATTGATGCAGAGACCAGGTATCTTCTGGTTGAAAAATTGTGTTTATGCCTATATTTTTATTGCACCAAATTGAGGCATTATTTATTATCTGCCGAGTGCATGGTGGTCTGCAAAACCGATGTGGTCAAATATATGTTGTCCATGCCAATGTTGAAAGGAAGAATTGGAAAATGGATATTAGCATTATCGGAGTTTGATTTAAAGTACAAATCGGCTAAAGCAGTAAAAGGACAAGTGATGGCTGATTTCGTGACACAACACATCGAAGATAAAATTAAATTGGTTGAACCGATGCCTTGGACATTTTTTTGATGGATCTTCATGTAATCAAGGATGTGGCATCGGGATTGTAATTGTTTCGCCTTGGGGGGGGGCAAATCTTGAATTCAGCTATCCGATGGATCCCAGTTTCACAAATAATCGGGTTGAATATGAAGCATTACTTAAAGGATTAAGATTGCTGTTGGAAATCGGAGCTGAAGCCATTGAAATTTTTGGAGATTCTCAATTGGTGGGTAATCAGTTAATCGGTAAATATGAATGTAAAGATGATATCTTGATTTAGTATTTTGAAGAATGCCCATTGTTACTGAAGAAATTTGTGATGGTTAATATTGAACATATCCCTAAGGCTCAAAATCAGGAGGCTAATAATTTGGCACAAGCTGCTTCTGGCTATCGGCGTTTTCTCGAGGTTAAGATGATAGAACCAGAGATTGGAGACTAGAGGTTTGAAATTATAAATTATCTTAAAAATCCATCACAAAAGGTTTCCAGAAAATTAAGTTTCATGGCTGTTAAATATGTATTGCTCAATGATCGATTATATTATAAGACGATTGATGGTGTATTGCTCCGATGTTTGAGTAAATCAGAATCTAAAGATATGATGGGCGAAGTGCATGAAGGAGTTTGTGGTGCACATCAATTGGCTTATAAAATGAAGTGGGTGATCTGAAAGATGGGTTGTTTTTGGCCAACAATTTTGGAAGATTGCTTTGAATATTACAAAGGTTGCCAGGAATGTCAAAAATTTGGAAATGTGCAAAGAGCGCCCGCGTGAGCCATGAATCCGATCATAAAGCCTTGGCCTTTTTGAGGATGGGGGATCGATTTGATCGGACAGATTTATCCATCATCGAGTAAAGGGCATAAATTTATATTGGTGGCAACGGATTACTTTACTAAATGGGTTGAAGCGATTCCTTTAAAGATTGCTAATTCCAGGAATATGGTGGAGTTTGTCAAGAAGCATATTGTTTATCAGTTTGGTATTCCTCATGTCTGACGAATTTTAGGAGTTCACCGCCAGTATGGGAATCAAGTAGTTAAATTCTTCTCCATATTATGCGCAAGCCAATGGTCAAGCAGAGGCATCAAATAAGAGTATTATTAAAATCATTAAACACAAGATCGATGAACAACCAAGGAGATGACACTTGACGTTGACCGAGTCGTTATGGGCATATCGGATGGCTTGTCTTGGCTCTACTAACTTGTCACCATACCAGCTGGTTTATGGACATGAGGTTGTTTTGCCTTGGGAGGTCAAAATCGGATCAAGACGCATATCGGAACAGGATAACTTGACTGCCGATGAGTATAAAAGTTCGATGAATTTTTAATTGGATGATTTGGCTGAAACTCGCTTGAGAGCTCTGGAGAATATTGAAAATAATAAGGCACGAGTTGCTAGATATTATGATAAAAAAGTTAAGCCTAAAGAGTTTATTCAAGGAGAATTGGTTTGGAAACTGATTTTGCCGATAGGGACTAAGAGTTCTAAGTTTGGAAAATGGTCGCCTAATTGGGAAGGTCCCTATCGTGTGAATCGGTGCGTTCCTGGAAATGTGTATATTTTGGAAACGTTGGAAGGAGAAGAATTTTCAAAAGCGCTTAATGGAAAGTATTTGAAGAAATATTACCCAAGTATTTGGGTTGATTCATAAAGCTGATAATCTAAATGATGTCGACTAGAGATAGCCGATACGACATGTATCGCCTTTCGAGCAAAAATATTTACAATCAAAGTGTGTTCATCGATGATCGAAGTCATCGATCAGATCAAGTATTGTCAGCAAGCTTGAAGCATTACAGTGATCACAGATATTTCCAGATCATTTCAATCGCACGCAGGCGAATATTGTCAATGGTTTGGATTGTTTCCAGGTCATCGACATCGGAGCTGGGCACAGTTTTGATACTTTGATGAACCTGGCGAACCTCAACTAAGTGTTTTTGCATATTTTCCTTTGCTGATGCGATGGCTGCTAGGATTGAGCCAAGTTCACTTTAGGTATCAGAGATTTCTTTACGCACATCTTTGAGCTTCTTGCTCAAATTGGCTTCGATGGCTTGGAGCTGTTGGATCCGATCCCTCAGTTGATTTGGCTTGGCTTCCAAGGATTTGGTTTGAGCCTGCATCGATTTGAGGTTCTCTTTACCTCATCATGTTTCTTGATGAGGTCTTGATAGGCCAATCGCTCTTATATCCTTTGGCAAGCTGCAAATACGTGAGGCTGGTGACCTTCAATGAATGCCATTGGGATGATTGCGCTTTCGAGCTCCGATGGAAGTTGACCTTTCAGTTCCTTGAACAGCTGGTGAATCGGCTCTACATCTTCTATGAGGGTGGCGATGTTCTTGCCCAGATGAGTCAGCATGTCTTGGAGTTTTGTTTTGATTGCATCGGAGATGGCCTCGGAAGTTTGAGCGGAGCTGGTTTCTTCATCCCCAATTGCAGCGTCCAGGTCGATCGATGTGAAGCTCATCGCTGGTGAATCTTGTGCCTAAAATAAGATATTAGGTGAATATGGGTTATAAATACAAGTATTGGTATAAGAAATCGGTGAGTACCAGTTTAAATAGTCCTTCCCGAATATAATCGGGGATTGCTTCTGGAATTGATGCAGAAAGGGATAGTGCTGGGCTGTTCCACTTGTGTTTGAGGGGGAGTTGACTCGATTGGAGGGGCAGTTGGAGGAGTGGCGATTGGTTGTTCTGATTGGTTGATGCCTGTCTCCGATTGTAAATCTCCAATTGATTCTTCCACAATGGGCTGAAGAGTGGTTTGGGGAAGCTACAGGTTGAATTGGTCAAAATTAAGGTTTATAATAGTCAAAAGATGGATTTGGTGAAAAGTTACCTGTTGGGCCGATTCAGTGTGTTTCCAAAGTCTGAGCCGGCTGTGGATCGGGGAGAGAGATGTTCGTCTCCTGAAATAGTTTTATTAAGAGATTGCTTGATTCAAGAGATGATATATAAAATATATGAAACTGAATCGTTACTGATACAGCTGCGATAAGCATTTGAACGCCTTGTGCAATTTTGGCGGCTTGTTCTTCGGCCACCCTGGAGGTCGATTGACCTAAGATCCGTCCCCTTGTGCCGATGGGCTGTGTAACATATGTTATTTTTTCTGATAAATCGGGGCAATTAGAATATAATGCAGTCATCCGAGATTTGATTTTTCTTCGGCTTCTTCGAAGAAGGTGCTTTGCTGGAAGAGATTTTCCTCTTTAGTTTGCCGTCCATGATGTCAGCTAGAGATGGTGCGGTGGCGCCGATTCTTGGACTTGGGATTCTAACTGCGTATCGAATCGGCCTTCCACTCTGACTTACATTTGGAACGTCTTCTTCAGCTGGCTGTTGAGGATACAAAAGGTGAATCTTAAAGATTTTTTCTAAAAAGAAAAGAATCAAATGAAGAAGGGAAGATGTTAATAGAAGAAATTTACAGGATTTTCCAATGCTTCATAATCGGAATCAGTAAGACTGCAATAGGTGAAAGCGGCACTCTGAATAGATCCGTTGACCATTCTTTCCACCAAGTCTTGAAAAGTTTGGATTGGAAACTTGTGCGCAGCCATTCGGTTATTGTGAAATCGGCTTCAGGCGCCAGAGCTAGGATCCGATCCATTTCCAAATCAGTGCTTACCGATACTCGATGTTTTATCTTATCAGCGAAGTATAAACCAATCGGTAATTGGCTGAATCCAAGCTGGCGGGCTACGATTGATGGATTGTAGAATTCGTAGGAGCAATTCTTGCGGCCATGTGAAATGTTGCTGCCGAGAATGGTTGGGGTGATAAAGGACTTGAGTGCTGGCATAATTGACTCAAGCTCACTCTGAATGTTGAATAATGGCAGTTCGTAATTGTGATCAGGATCGGTGTAAGCAAAGGGGAGCAGGTACTCCGATGCGATGCCATGATAGAAGCTTTCAAAAAAGTTGGCCATGGTGCCGGACTCAAGTCTTGATCCTGGGCACGCCGATGCCGCTTCTTCAAAAGACGTGCATCAGCGCGTGGCTGCATCTTCTTCTTCTGAATGGAAAGTTGGAAATTGATAGTTTTGGAAGTGGAGACGTAGAGCGGATCAGAATTGAGTATGTAGCCAAAGCTGGATAAACCACCAGGGGCCTCCGATATGGCCGACGGGTTGACCTGCTAAAAGTTTGGCTGATACTTGTTGCAGGAGATGATAAACTACTCCAAGGAGGAGACGGCCAAGAGGAACTAACCCACCACATGCCAGTACTTCTGCGATCGATTGCATATTACTGGTGGCACCAAGGGTTGATCCACAGAATACAAATCATTCTAACCACATGTTGAGAAAGGTTGCGTGTTCTCTATCGGTGACTGAGCCAGTTTTGCAGTGATCGGTGATGTAATTTTTCCACCCTTTGGAGCCTGGGCTGACTAGTTTGTAATTGAGATCACAGAGGAGCCTTCTTGGGTTTGTGGCAATCATAGTGTTGAGGCTGATCAACATATGTACGTCCATCAATGTTGGAGTCATCGGTCCATGACCAAAAAGATAGGCGTTTATTGCATCGGACTAGAATAAGGAGGTGGAGGCTAGCAAATTTTCATCTTTAACCATATCGGCAAGGGACAAAGTGATACATTGATCTATTTCCTTCTCATCCCAAAGATCTGACTTGGAAGCACGGACTCTGAGAAGCCAGTTTCTCTATCCCGGAATACTGCTTGGCCACGATCTGAAGGAACTGGTCCAATCAGAGACCTGCAGCCTTGATCCTCTAAAAGGCAGTCGTTCCAATTCTAAGTTGATAAAATCCGTTGGAGCGGGGTCGCCCATTGGACCCAAGTAGTAGGCCAAGGGGAGGTGAGAAACAGGAATGACAAAGTTGTTCCTACGATACTACAATGGAAAGAAATAAAACAATAAATAAAGATATGGCAGTTTGCAGATGATTTTGGGAGAGGAAATGCGCAAAATAAGATGTTAAAATCTTGAAAGAGGTGTTGCAATGTTTTTTACCTTGGGGACATGAGTGCTGGTAGCCCTGTCATCTGAGGCCACCATTGATGAGATTGGATCTCGAATGAACAGTAAGATGAGATAAGGAAGCTCGATGAATTATCAGAAGGATGAAGTAAAATCCAGATGAGTGGCATGAATCATATGCGGGGGAGTTCCTTACCGAGTTCGCGGTGAAAGATTGGTGAATGGCGATGGTGGAGGACTCGTGCGTAGTAGCAGATGCGAATGGAGGAGGAAGATGACGGTTCGGTCTGGTATTTATAGGGCTTACGAGGGAAGGAACCGCCTGGAGACCGAGGCCCCGCGCTCGCGCAAGAATCAAGGGTTACAACAGTGAGGAGACACACGTTTCTATAAGCTGTTCACTATAGGAGTCATCATTGCTTGGAGAATTTTGGAATAAAATGATATTTTTATTCCAAAATTGGGGGGTATATGTTGACACCAAATTTTGACTCGGTTGGCGTAAAAGGAATATTATTTTTAATGGACGATGGGGAGCTGGAGCTGTAGCCGAGTCCGATTCTGATTTGAATGTCTCCGATTTTGATCGAGAATCGTCCGATGGAGTCTTGGTTGAACATGGAGATGAGAAGGCTGAAGCATTTATGACTCTGGAGGATAGATGCGTCTAGAAGCTTCTTCAAGGCCTGATTGTGCGGCAATTGTAATACTTTTGGTAGTTTAGATTAATTTGCTTTAAATAAATTAGAGATATTTTCATGTCCGGTAAGGATTAGTTAGATTTCCAGAGTATAGATATAAACCTTGTGCCATTGTAAAGAATGTTCACTCAACCATCAATACAAACACAACTTTCGGCCCTCGTGCCAACAAACCTTTTTCATCGAGTTCTTTAGCAAGCAGGGCTTCATCGTCTTGATCTTTGGTTTGTCTATAAGTACGACACCTATCAAGTTATTTTAGGCTTTAGATTGAGGCGTATCGGCCTTCTTCATCTATATAATTCACCAATTTATCGAGTTGTTCTAGGCTTTAGATTGAAGCGTATCGCTCTTCTTCGTTTAGATCGCTCACTCTTTACCGTATCTTGTTGCTTTATCTTATCGGCTTACATCTGTTTAAAGATCTATTCGTTTACTGTGTTCTAAGTTTTATAATAGATCTATTCATATTGTTTATATAGCTGATTTAGATTTAATCATCAAGTTACAAATAAATCTGGTTTAAGCAAATTCTTGGATATACTTTGATCTATCGGAGCGAATAAGCTACATCGGTGCCCTGCTAGCAACGCTGTCTCGAAACCGATCCGATTGTTAGTGACACTAGATTTAGTTTATTCAATGCCTTTAGAAATATGTGTAATGAAGAATGAGTTTAAGTTAGATTTATCTTCGATTCGGCTTTCATAGTCGATAGCTTGTTTTAATATACTTTATATCATCACGAATCGGGCTCAAGGCCGATGGTTCATGCTTGCATCGGACTTCTCTTCACGTTGATCCGATTGCTGGAACGAATCGGGGCTTTGGTCGATGAGTTCCTTTTGGTTTACTGATTAAATTCTACCTTGTCAATTTTAGGTCAAATTGACTGGCACGCCATGAACCCCAAGATTTTTGGACATGCATTGAAGTTCAAGCAAATCTTCCAGGCAAAAATGTTAATTTCCTAAAGTCAACGCCTGACTTTTTGGACGTCAACAGTCGGGCCCATTTTGGGATGTTGTAAAAACTAGTTACGAAATGGTCCGAAACTCAAATCGACACTATTTTTGGTCTAACGGAGTGGGGTGGAAACATCTGGTGCGAAAAACTCAACATGCAGTTCGGGCGCACAAAATGGTGTATTAATTGCACTAAGTGGGCCTGTTTCGGGATGATGTAAAAACTAGTTATGAAATGGTCTGAAACTCAAATAGACATGGTTTTTGGTCTAACCGAGTGGAGTGGAAACATCCGATGCAAAAAAACTCAACATGCAGTTTGGACGCACAAAATGGTGCATAAAATGTACTAAGCGGACCCGTTTCAAGATGTTGTCAAAACTAGTTAGGAAATGGTCCAAAACGCAAACGGATATGGTATTCGGTTTAACAAAGGAGTGGAAACATCTGGTGCAAAAAACTAAGCATGCAGTTCAGACGCACAAAATGTTGTAATAATTGCACTAAGCAGGCCCGTTTTGGGATGATGTAAAAACTAGTTATGTAATGGTATGAAACTCAAACTGACATGGTTTTTGGTTTAACGGAGTGGAGTGGAAACATCCCGTGCGAAAAACTCAACATGCTGTTCGGACGCACAAAATGGTGCATTAATTATACTAAGCGGGCTAGTTTCGGGATGATGTAAAAACTAGTTATGATATGGTACGAAACTCAAACCGACATGGTTTTTAGTCTAACAGAGTGGAGTGGAAACATCCAGTGTGAAAAACTCAACATGCAGTTCGGACGCATAATGTCTGTTTTTTATACCGGCTGGCTATAGGGGGTCCCTGAGTAGTCGAGTTGTTCGCAAGGGCCTCATCAGAACCAGAAGCACAATGGTGAACACGAGATGATTTATACAGGTTCAGGCCGCCGGCCTCGAGAGAGTGTAATACCCTATGTCCTGTATGGTGGATCGCTTCGTTTTGATAGTTATGATTTTACAAGGGGTCCCTACCTCACCTTATATACTCGGGAGACAGGGTCTACAAGGCAAATAATAGAGATTCCTAGTTGGATAATAAACATAGAGTCCTAACATGATCAGGCCGGGTTGTTTCCTAATAGCCGACTAGTCCCCTTAACCTGTACATCTCTTCCTTGTATCTGTCAGAGTTGGCGGCCAATCTCCTCACGGGCCTGCAGCCCATAAGGACTCCTATGGATCTTGGTCCGTCAAACCCCTGAGCATCTTCATGTCTTCACACCTGCCGAGTTGTTTCTCAACAATTTGAGCATCAGCCAAGTTGTTTCCTCGTCATCTTGCGCCTTTGCTGAAAACCTTCAGAAGTGAACAGGTTGTGCTCTTTGCTGACTTCTTTTTGCAATCAGCCCTCGGGCTTTGATTTTTAAATCAAAGATGATGCAACAACTTCCCTATTTAATATAATGGTATCCAGCTTTTGAAAAAAGATGGACCCATTATGGGTCATCCCCTGAGCCTAGAAATGTTTCAAGGATTAAAAAAATTCTAGGGTCTTTAATGAAAAAACTTTCCAAAATAAATATACTATTTCCCCCACAGCCCCCATGCTTAAAGCTAATGTCAATAAGCTTAAAGACTTTTAGGAAATAAATATTCTTTGATTTGAAAAAAAAAATATCTCCCTGGGCGTCAGCCCCCGAGTGTGGTAGTGCCTCCACAAGTGACTTAGCCCTTAGGAAAAAACCGCACAAGTATGCAACTGGTTAAAACCTCGAATACATAACTATTAACATATTTGTGAAAACGCCTTTTGCACAATACGCTTAGGGTTATCGCTTCGTTAATAAAAACGAAAGGGAACTGCTTCGTATTCACATCTGCTCCAACCGCCTTTCTCCAAATCTGAAAACCCTCCACACTCGGGCGCACTCCTAATCCACTCAAGCCCCGCTCGAGAATCTCCATCGCGAGAGAAACTCCAACCAGCAAGATGGGGAAGAAGAGCGGCTCGAGCAAGAAGGAATCCAAGATTCCCATCATGGCAATGCCGGTGTACAAGACGGCGCCCGCCCCTGCTCTGGTCTGGAAACCATCCAAGGCCACCGATCAGATGGTGCAGCAACTGGTCGATCAAGGATATCTTCTGGACAAGTCCATCTCTTGCTGGCCCATGGACGTCGGTAAGCCTTGGCCTTTTGATGAAGTCCATGAAGTTGTAGTGTTAGCCCCTTTTATGAACGCGGATTTGCTACTCCCGTTCACGATTTCATCCACGGCTTGTAACAAAGTAGTCAGCGGTGCGGGATTTCAACTGTACTTTGACTTCAAGTTGAATGACTCAATCAATGATTAGGCGGATAAGTGGTTCTACGTAGAGAACCAGCCCCCTAGATTGAAGAAGCACTTGGGCCACATGCCCCATCCATAGGACAATTGGAATAGAGCTTTGAATGACGATGAAACTGATGGTATTGATTCCCTGCTGAGAAGCAATGCCGATTTGAAGAAGAAAGGCCTGACAGGGATAGAGATTGCTAGTTCATTCCTCCGCCGTCGCGTGCAACCCTGCCAGAAAAGGGTCCACGCTGGCTACGAATACACTGGCTGGAATGATCCAACCCGGACAAGCGCTGAAGACTTGTCTGTGGATGAAGTAGCACTTCGTATAAGTGCGCTTTTCATGCATGCCAACGATCTGCCTGCCCGAGTACCCGAGTACTCGGCAGAACGTCCTCCACCTGCTGTAAGTGTTCCCAGTACGCCAAACACTATTTAATGTAGTCTGATGAATACATTACTAACAAGTCTACTCTCATCTGTCTTAGGACTTGCGGACTAGGTTTGCTTCCGCTCCTCCTCCCGTCGTGGAGACGAAGACCGGACTCCCCGAGCCGCCCCTTTCCTCGCCTCCCAAGCATCCTGCTGGTGGCTCTGGAAAAGGGAAAAGCCGCACGGAACCGGACGATGAAGAAGAGGTGCTACCTTGAACATGCCTTGACAGATGAAGATCTGTTGCCGCATCGTCCTAGTGACACCGGCCAAGGTGGGTCAGGCCTAAAGAGAGCCAACATCGAGGGCGCGCCCAACCCACAGCTTGCAAAGAAAAGGCGAGACGGTGTGGAAGAAAACTAAAACTCAAGAACCCGTTGATTCCAGCTTGCCAGAAGCCGATGAGGTTGACAAGGAGTCCGAGAAGGATGCATAAATACTGGTGGGTATCCCCATCAGCACTCCTCCTCAGAAGGTATGCCTGTTTGTCATCTTGACAATTTGAATACTGCTTAAATTGAATTCCAGGTTGATCCAGGTTCTTCTTATGCAGCAAACACAAGAAAAAATGCCCTCGCCAAGAGAGAAAACTCCCGGTCTTCAAGAAATTCCATGCGGAGAAATCTCATTTGACTTGGATGAGCCCGAATTTGACATGGTCTTTGCCAGGTGAGTAATCTGTCATATTGGTCATAGCATTCTTCTGCTGCTATATTGAACTTAATGAACTATGCCCTTTATCTTGTGCAGCCGGCCGCCCTCTCCCCAACCCGCTCAGACGCCTGAAGTCCCTAAGCAGAGCCCGCCTAGGAATACGCAGACCAAGGAGGCGGAGAGGGAAAAAGAGCCGAGTCCCCCAACATGTTCAACAGCCTCAAGAACAAGAACTGAAGCTTCTTCATCGCCCAAGGTACCGGAACAAGCCGCTTTGGGTAGTTCTACACAAGGCGCATGGCCGAAAGCTGCGGAAAGTACCAGGATAGCTGGACTCTGTACGAAAGAACTTGAGACAGCTGCTGGTCTTGTAAAGGCCACATCCACTATTGAGGAGATCATCCGAGAGAAACAACCCCGAGCGCCCTCACCAGAGCCATTCCAGATCTACATGGTGACGCCGGGCGCGAGAGCAGATGACGACGCGGCCTTCCTGTTCAACTCACAGGTTGACCAGGAGGAACTTGAGAAAGCCGCAACACTACAAAGCCAACTTACCAAGCTTACAGAGGTTAGTATAGAGTAAATTAATACTGTAAAAATACTTATCTCCAACAACTTGGTGTTGTTGATTGAAGTTCTGACTTGTTTTCTATTGAAAATAGAGTATCCTTCATCGCTCACATCAAAAGTCAGAGATGCTCCGCAGGGCTAGTGCATGCTTCACGCGAGTGGAGAAGGTAGAAAATGACTTGGCCCAGGGTCGATCTTCTTGGGAAGAAGAGCGTGCCAAGTTGTTATTGGATCTGGATGTAGCTTATCAGAAAATGAATTCATACCAGAAACAGTGCGACGACGTCCTTGAGAAGACAAATTCGTTGAAGCAAAAGCTTGCAGATAAGCCACTGACTTCTTCTCGCAAAGTTAGCACAAGTCACATGACATATCAATCATATAATCGTGTATGCAGAAAAGGAGAAGAAAATAGAAGCTCTTGGGGCTCAAGCCACCGATATGAAAAATCTCTTCTATCTGCAACAGGAACGCGCAAACCAGGCCGAGCAGTGGGAGCAGGATTGTATGACGGAGCTTGCTAAAGAGAAGCAAAAGCAGAAGGACGTTGATGCCTAGCTTGTCTGTGAAATGGCCAAGATCCGCAGCCAGGAAGATGAACTCAATAACCTTCGTGCAGAAATCAACACTCTTCGTGCGGAACTTGCATCCCTCAAGGAGGCTGCTACTCCACTGGTCGGCACGTATGCAAGAGTACCCGCAGGTGGCCCTGCTCCTCCATTGGTTGATCGCCTTTGAGCTACTCCTGGGCAGGTTCGAGCCTACTGCCAGCAGATAGCCCAGTCTTGCACTAAGAAAGTACTCGGCATAGTCCGATCATGGTAGCCTACCCAGCGACTGAGTATTACCGAGGGTAAGGTCAACCCGGCCTGTACTCGAGACATGTATAACACTTATGTGGAGGAGGAAAAGGACACGACAGAGAAAATCGTATCTCGCCTTAAGTTCTAGGTTCTTTTGTTATGTAAAAGAAACAGTTTGTAATGAACTTTAATACTCATGTCTTGTCAACAAAAGTACTTGTTATCTATATTTTGGGGCGCCCGATCTCTCTGTGTTGAAACAGAAAGTAGATGGCATTGGTTCATGAATGTAGCATGTTTGAATTGTATGAAAACAACTCGGCATGATTCAAAAAACTCTATTGTATGCGTTACTTGGTAAGCAAGTGTAGCATAGGACACATATCTGAATTCCAAGCTTGATGACAATGGAATATAGACACTTTATTATCGTTTGGCATAAAGCCGATATTAGTACATTGAACGGACTGACATTTATTGACCTTTTGACGACTCCTATACAACTTTATGCTAAGGATAAAGGCGCCTCAAGTGCTCGATATTCCAAGCATTGGGCACCTCTGTTCCCTCTTCCCATTGCAGTTGGTAAGTACCCGGGCCGATAACCCTTGATACTATGAACGGGCCTTCCCAAGGCGAAGATAGCTTGTGTTGGTCTTTTATACTCTGAATTCTTCAGAGGACCAGATCACCGATGTTGAACGACCTTGACTGGACGTTTTGATCGTGATACCTCTAATGATCTTGCTGGTACTTAGTTGTTCTGATCAACGCGGCTAATCTTGCCTCTTCTAGCATGTCAACATCTTCTGCTCTGCTGCTTCCTCCGAGTAGTTTTGAATTCTTGGAGCATGTACTCGATGTCCACTGGGAGTACTGCCTCAGAGCCATAGACCAGGAAGAAGGGCGATTGCCCTTCCGCCGGCTAGGCTGGGTTCTTAGCCCCCAGACCACGGCTGGCAATTCTTGCACACACTTGCTATCGTACTTCTTGAGTCATTCGTAGAGCCTTGGCTTGAGTACTTGGAGAATGAGGCCGTTAGCTCTCTCAACTTATCCATTGGCACGGGGGTGCACCACCGTTGCGTAGCGGACCTCGATTCCCAGACTATCGCAAAAGTCAAAGAACTCGTCCCCTATGAATTGGGAACCAAGATCAGTGATGATGTGATTTGGGACACCGAAGCGGTGGGCAATGTCTTGGATGAACTTGGTCGCCTTTGGAGTTGTAGCTTTGACTAGCGGCTTGACTTCAATCCACTTTGTAAACTTGTCAATTGCCACGCAGAGATATTCAAATTCCCCTATCCCTGTTCCCGCCGTGTCCATGATTGTGGCTTTGTTGGGCAACGTGGTGGCTAGGCCCGGCACCGTGGTCACGGTGGCTACCATGCCCTTCGCGGTGGGTACCCACAGGCTGACGACTGCTGCCCTGTCGACTTGCAGTTTTGGTGATTGATCGAGCATGGTGCATCGCGTCATGCTGAATTGCTACTGTTTCGAGCATCATCTTCATGCGTTGGATCTTCGGGATCTGCTCCAAGGCGTCGAGTCCTTGTGCGACAGCCATGATGTTGGCTGTGGCGTTGGGGTAGATGTCCTGGCCGGCGACTTGTTCAAATCACTCATGAAGGTTTTACGGAGGCAATCTGTGGCTAGCTCGACGACGGCGTTCTGCGCGGGCAGCATTGCGTTGTCGGCGCCTCTCCCGGTCATCCGCGGCTTCGTTGGCTACAGATGGCTCGTCGTTGTATACTTGGTCTCCGTTATCGATGATCACCATGGCTTGTCGCCCTGGTGAGAAGCTTCCCGTACTTGAAGATGCAAGAACGGTAGAGCCGTGTTCATCTGAAGAGTACAGCGTCTCGCCATGTTGAAAAGGCAAAGGATCAATGCACGCAATGTTGCGGGACATGTCCAGTTCCTCTTGGGGTGTTTCACCGAGCTTTGGCTTTCATCCCGGCCAGTGGACGAATCTCCCTTCTGAAGTTGCGGTGATGACGAGTCTGACTTGTTTCCTGCTAAGGGGGCGTTCATCGAATTCGACCAGAGATCGGAGTTGCTCTGATGTAGCCGCCTGGTAGACAGAGGTGGTTCCCACGAGACCAAAAGGAATCTGACTTGGGGTAGTGACCTTGTGCCTAGCAGTGGCTGAGCCCTTCCTTTTTGGGGTTTTTGAAGAATTGGATTTCGGCACGATCGATGGTTCAGAAATCGACTCGGACTACCTAGTCCGCTTTGAATTTTTCTCAATCTGAGTTGTATTCGAACTGAGACTTGGAGTTTCCCGAGCCCGAGTCGGAATCGGGTCCGGGAGCGCGATCTCGTCGAGCTTGTCGTCTAGTTGCTCCAGAGTCGGCGACTTGAGGATGCGATCGAAGTTACCCGCGCCGTCCGCTGTGCAGACCCAGGAACCAAAGACGAAGTTGGCGCCTTTCTCAAACGCCATGTCATCGTCGCAGGAGATGATGACTGGTGCCATCAAGTTTTCTTGACGATTCTCGACGAGAGCCCCTATCCTGCGTGCCAGCTGTCAGTTTTTTATACCGGCTAGCCTACTATAGGGGGGTCCTAGAGTAGTCGAGTCGTTCGCATGGGCCTCGCCGGAACCAAAAGCACGATGGTGAACACGAGACGATTTAGATAGGTTCAGGTCGCCTCGAGAGAGAGCATAATACCCTATGTCCTGTATGGTGAATCGCTTCGTATTGATGGTTATGATTTTACAAAGGGTCCCTGCCTCGCCTTATATATTCGGGAGACAGGGTCTACAAGGCAAATAATACAGATTCCTAGTCAGATACTAAACATAGAGTCCTAACATGATCAAGCCTGTTGGGGGATTGGCCTGCCAAGGAAACGCCTTCTCCCGTTTACTTTGTTTACTGACTCTGTGATCTTGCCTTCGCTGCAAGTAATGACAAGGCAAATGCCTTCGCCAGAAGTTTTGGCATCAGAAGGCGGTTTGCTGTCTTCGCGACACAGAATTACTTAAAGTTGGGTGAGAAGGCAACCTACAAATATTACCTGCATGTGCATGCTCTATCTTTTCCTCCAGGCTCACGACAGGACTGGGCCAAGGACACGTCGGCTTCTCTTCCGAGAAGGAGAAGACATCTTGTGCCGATGGCTCTCTGGAGGGTAAAGGTACCAGAGGTCACCAGAGGCGCGATGAAGGTAGCATGGATCAGTCCAAGCCGAGTCAAAGACGGAGTTACAAGTCCATGAATTCACATTGAGAGGTGTAAATGTACTACTATGCCCTTGGATAACCCAAGTTGTATAGTCTAGAGGATGATGCCTGGTTTTCAGGGGTATAAGTGCAATGTAAAATGTGCCTCTTGACCTCCCTATAAAAAAGGACCACTCACCAACGTGTAAAGGGCTGATTCCCGAGAATACTTCTAATGAATAATTTATTGTTGCTTGTCTCCATTTCTCAGTCTTAGCTATTGTTTGCGCATATTGGCTTCAGCAATATCCTAACAAGGACGGGTTGTTTCCTAGTAGCCGACTAGTCCCCTTAACCTGTACATCTCTTCCTTGTATCTGTCAGAGTTGGCGGCCCAATCTCTTCATGGGCCTGCAGCCCATAAGGACTCCCATTGATCTTGGTCCATCACATAAGATGGTGCATTAATTGCACTAAGTGGGTCTGTTTCGGGATGATGTAAAAACTAGTTACGAGATTGTTCAAAACTCAAACAGACATGGTTTTTGGTCTAACGAAGTGGAGTGGAAACATCCAGTGGGTAAAACTCAACAATAAATTCGGACACACAAAATGGTGCATTTATTGCACTAAGAAGGCCCGTTTCGGGATGTTGTAAAAACTAGTTACCAAATGGTCCAAACCTCAAACCGACACGATTTTTGGTCTAACGGAGTGGGGTGGAAACATCCGGCGCGAAAAACTGAACATGCAGTTCAGGCGCACAAAATGGTGTATTAATTGCACTAAGCGGGCCCGTTTCGGGATGATGTGAAAACTAGTTATGAAATGGTCTAAAACTCAAACTGACATGGTTTTTGGTCTATCGGAGTGGAGTGGAAACATCCGTGCGAAAAACTCAACATGCTGTTCGAACGCACAAAATGGTGCATTAATTACAGTAAGCGCGCCAGTTTCGGGGTGATGTAAAAACTAGTTATGAAATGGTACGAAACTCAAACCGACATGGTTTTTAGCCAAACGGAGTGGAGTGGAAACATCCGGTGTGAAAAACTCAACATGCAGTTTGGACGCAGAAAATGGTGCATTAATTGCACTAATCAGCCCATTTTGGGATGTTGTAAGAACTAGTTACGAAATGGTCTGAAACTAAAACAGACATGATTTTTGGTCCAACGGAGTGGAGTGGAAACATCCGGTGCGAAAAACTGAACATGCAGATCGGACGCATAAGATGGTGCTGTAATTGCAATAAGCGGGCCTATTTTGGGATGATGTAAGAACTAGTTATGAAATGGTCCCAAACTCAAATAGACAGAGTTTTGGGTCTAACGAGTGCAGTGGAAACATCCGGTGAGAAAAACTCAACATGCATGTTCGGATGCACAAAAGGGTGCATTAATTGCACTGGGCGGGCCTATTTCGGGATGTTGTAAGAAATAGCTACGAAATTATCCGAAACTCAAACAGAGATGGTTTTTGGTCTAAAGGAGTGAAGTGAAAACATCCTATGCGAAAAACTCAATATGCAGTTCGGACGCACAAAATGGTGTATTAATTGCACTAAGCGGGCCTTTTTCGCGATGATGTAAAAACTAGTTATGAAATGGTCCGAAACTCAAATAGACATGGTTTTTGGTCTAACGGAGTGGAGTGGAAACATCCGGTGCGAAAAACTCAACATGCAGTTTGGACGCACCAAATGTTGCAATAATTGAACTAAGCGGACCTGTTTCGGGATGTTGTCAAAACTAGTTACGAAATGGTCTGAAACACAAATTGACATGGTTTTCAGTCTAACGAAGTGGAGTGGAAACATCCGGCGCGAAAAACTAAACATGCAGCTCTGACGCACAAAATGTTGCGATAATTGCACTAAGCGGGCCCGTTTCGGGATGTTGTAAAACTAGTTATGAAATGGTCTAAAACTCAAACTGACATGGTTTTTGGTCTATCGGAGTGGAGTGGAAACATCCGTGCGAAAAACTCAACATGCTGTTCGAACGCACAAAATGGTGCATTAATTACAGTAAGCGCGCCAGTTTCGGGGTGATGTAAAAACTAGTTATGAAATGGTACGAAACTCAAACTGACATGGTTTTTAGCCAAACGGAGTGGAGTGGAAACATCCGGTGTGAAAAACTCAACATGCAGTTTGGACGTAGAAAATGGTGCATTAATTGCACTAAGCAGCCCATTTTGGGATGTTGTAAGAACTAGTTACGAAATGGTCTGAAACTAAAACAGACATGATTTTTGGTCCAACGGAGTGGAGTGGAAACATCCGGTGCGAAAAACTGAACATGCAGATCGGACGCATAAGATTGTGCTGTAATTGCAATAAGCGGGCCTATTTTGGGATGATGTAAGAACTAGTTATGAAATGGTCCCAAACTCAAATAGACAGAGTTTTTGGTCTAACGAGTGCAGTGGAAACATCCGGTGCGAAAAACTCAACATGCATGTTCGGATGCACAAAAGGGTGCATTAATTGCACTGGGCGGGCCTATTTCGGGATGTTGTAAGAAATAGCTACGAAATTATCCGAAACTCAAACAGAGATGGTTTTTGGTCTAAAGGAGTGGAGTGAAAACATCCTGTGCGAAAAACTCAACATGCAGTTCGGACGCACAAAATGGTGTATTAATTGCACTAAGCGGGCCTTTTTCGCGATGATGTAAAAACTAGTTATGAAATGGTCCGAAACTCAAATAGACATGGTTTTTGGTCTAACGGAGTGGAGTGGAAACATACGGTGCGAAAAACTCAACATGCAGTTTGGACGCACCAAATGTTGCAATAATTGAACTAAGCGGACCTGTTTCGGGATGTTGTCAAAACTAGTTACGAAATGGTCTGAAACACAAATTGACATGGTTTTCAGTCTAACGAAGTGGAGTGGAAACATCCGGTGCGAAAAACTAAACATGCAGTTCTGACGCACAAAATGTTGCGATAATTGCACTAAGCGGGCCCGTTTCGGGATGTTGTAAAAACTAGTTATGAAATGGTGCGAAACTCAAACCGACATAGTTTTTGGTCTAATGGAGTGGAGTGGAAACATCCCGGGCAAAAAACTCAACAAGCAGTTCGGACACACAAAATGGTGCATTAATTGCACTAAGCGGGCCCGTTTCGGGATGTTGTAAAAACTAGTTTTGAAATGGTCCGAAATTCAAACCGACATGGTTTCTAGTCTAACGGAGTGGAGTGGAAACATCTGGTGTGAAAAACTCAATAAGTAGTTCGGATGCACAAAATGGTGAATTGATTGCACTAAGCGGGCCGGTTTCAGGATGATGTAAAAACTGGTTATGAAATGGTCCGAAACTCAAATAGACCTGGTTTTTAGTCTAACGGAGTGGAGTGGAAACATTCGGTGTGAAAAACAAAACATGCAGTTCGGACGCACATAATGGTGCATTAATTGCACTAAATGGGCCCGTTTCGGGTTGATGTAAAAACTTGTTATGAAATGGTAAGAAATGGAAACGGACATGGTTTTCGGTCTAACGAAGTGGAGTGGCAACATCCGGTGCGAAAAACCGAACATGCAGTTCGGATGCACAAAATGGTGCATTAATTGCACTAAGAGGGCCTATTCCGGGATGATGTAAGAACTAGTTACGAAATTGCCTGAAACTCAAACAGACATGGTTTTTGGTCTAACGGAGTGGAGTGGAAACATCCGGTGTGAAAAACTCAACATGCAGTTCGGACGCATAAGATGGTGCATTAATTGCACCAAGCGGGCCCGTTTCGAGATGATGTAAAAACTAGTTACAAAATTGTCCAAAACTCAAACAGACATGGTTTTTGGTCTAACGGAGTGGAGTGGAAACATCCGGTGTGAAAAACTCAACATTAAGTTTGGTCATACAAAATGGTGCATTTATTGCCCTAAGCAGTCCCGTTTCGGGTTGTTGTAAAAACTAGTTACGAAATGGTCTGAAACTCAAGCCGACACGATTTTTGGTCTAAAGGAGTGGACTGGAAACATCTAGTGCGAAAACTCAACACGCAGTTCGGGCGCATTAAATGGTGTATTAATTGCGCTAAGCGGGCCTGTTTCGGGATGATGTAAAAACTAGTTATGAATTGGTCTGAAACTCAAATAGACATGGATTTTGGACTAACGGAGTGGAGTGGAAACATCCGGTGTGAAAAACTCAACATGCAGTTCGGACGCACCAAATGTTGCAATAATTGCACTAAGCGGATCCATTTCGGGATGTTGTCAAAACTAGTTACGAAATGGTCTGAAACGCAAATGGACATGGTTTTCGTCTAACGAAGTGGAGTGGAAACATCCGATGCGAAAAAGTAAACATGCAGTTCTGACGCACAAAATGTTGCAATAATTGCACTAAGTGTGCCCGTTTTGGGATGTTGTAAAAACTAGTTATGAAATGGTGTGAAACTCAAACCGACATAGTTTTTGGTCTAACGGAGTGGAGTGGAAACATCCCGTGCGAAAAACATAACATGTAGTTCGGACGCACAAAATGGTGCATTAATTGCACTAAGTGGGCCCGTTTGGGATGATGTAAAACTAGTTTTGAAAAGGTCCGAAACTCAAACAGACATGGTTTCTAGGATAATGAAGTGGAGTGGAAACATACGGTGTGAAAAACTCAACATGTAGTTCGGACGCACAAAATGGTGAATTGATTGCACTATTCGGGCCGGTTTCGGGATGATGTACAAACTGGTTATGAAATGGTCCGAAACTCAAAAAGACATGGTTTTTTGTCCAACAGAGTGGAGTGGAAACATTCGGTGCGAAAAACTGAACATGCAGTTCGGACGCACAAAATGGTGCATTAAATGCACTAAGGGGGCCCGTTTTGGGATGATGTAAAAACTAGTTACAAAATTGTCCGAAACTCAAACAGACATGGTTTTTGGTCTAACGGAGTGGAGTGGAAACATCCGGTGCGAAAAACTCAACATACAGTTTGGACGCATAAGATGGTGCATTAATTGCACTAAGCGGGCCCGTTTTGGGATGATGTAAAAACTAGTTACAAAATTCTCCAAAACTCGGATAGACATAGTTTTTGGTCTAACGGAGTGGAGTGGAAACATCCGGTGCGAAAAACTCAACATGCAGTTCGGACGCACAAAATCGTGCATTTATTGGACTAAGCGGGCCTGTTTTGGGATGATGTAAAAACAAGTTACGAAATGGTCCGAAACTCAAACCGACATGATTTTTGGTCTAAAGGAGTGGAGTGGAAACATCCGGTGCGAAAAACTCCATGCAATTTGGGTGCACAAAATGGTGTATTAATTGCACTAAGGGGCCTATTTCGAGATGATATAAAAACTAGTTATGAAATGGTCCGAAACTGAAATAGACATGGTTTTTGGTCTAACGGAGTGGAGTGGAAACATCCGGTGCGAAAATACTCAAGATGCAGTTCGAACGCACCAAATGTTGCAATAATTGCACTAAGCGGACCCGTTTCGGGATGTTGTCAAAACTAGTTACGAAATGGTCTGAAACGCAAACGGACATGGTTTTCGGTCTAACGAAGTGGAGTGGAAACATCCGGTGCGAAAACTAAACAGCAATTCTGACGCACAAAATGTTGCAATAATTGCACTAAGCGGGCCCATTTTGGGATGTTGTAAAAAGTAGTTATGAAATGGTTCAAAACTCAAATAGACATGGGTTTTGGTCTAATGGAGTGGAGTGGAAACATCCAGTGCGAAAAACTCAACATGCAGTTCGGACGCACAAAATGGTGCATTAAATGTACTAAGCGGACCCGTTTCGGGATGTTGTCAAAACTTGGTACGAAATGGTTCGAAACCCAAACAGACATGGTTTTTGGTCTAATGAAGTGGAGTGAAAACATCCGGTGCGAAAAACTAAACATGCAGTTCTGATGCACAAAATGGTGCATTAATTGCACTAAGCGGGCCCCTTTTGGGATGTGGTAAGAACTAGTTACGAAATGGTCTGAAACTCAAATAGACATAGTTTTTTGGTCTAACAGAGTGGAGTGGAAACATCCGATGCGAAAAACTCAACATGCAGTCCAGACGCACAAAATGGTGCATTAAATGTACTAAGCGGACCCGTTTCGGGATGTTGTAAAAACTAGTTACGAAATGGTCCGAAATGCAAATGGACATGGTTTTCGGTCTAACGAAGTGGAGTGTAAACATCCGGTGCGAAAACTAAGCGGGCTCGTTTTGGGATGATGTAAAAACTAGTTATGAAATGGTCTGCAACTCAAACTGACATGGTTTTTGGTCTAACGGATTGGAGTGGAAACATCCCGTGTGAAAAACTCAACATGTTGTTTGGATGCACAAAATGGTGCATTAATTGCACTAAGCGGGCCAATTTTGGGATGATGTAAAAACTAGTTAGGAAATGGTACGAAACTCAAACCGACATGGTTTTTGGTCTAACGGAGTAGAGTGGAAACATCCGATGCGAAAACCCAACATGCAGTTCGGACACATAAGATGGTGCATTAATTGCACTAAGCAGGCCTGCTTTGGGATGATGTAGAAACTAGTTACAAAATTGTCCGAAATACAAAAAGACATGGTTTAATGTCTAACGTAGTGGAGTTGAAATATCCGATGCGAAAAACTCAACATTAAGTTCGGACGCACAAAATTGTGGATTTATTGCACTAAGAAGGCCCGTTTTGGGATGTTGTTAAAACTAGTTATGAAATGGTCTGAAACTTAATCAGAAACAATTTTTGGTCTAACATAGTGGAGTGGAAACATCCGGTGTGAAAAACTCAACAAGCCGTTCGGGCGCACAAAATGGTGCATTAAATGTACTAAGCGGACCCGTTTTGGGATGTTGTAAAAACTAGTTACGAAATGGTCCGAAACACAAACGGACATAGTTTTCAGTCTAATGAAGTGGAGTGGAAACATAAGGTGTGAAAACTCAACATGTAGTTCGGACGCACAAAATGGTGCATTTGTTGCACTAAGCGGGCCCGTTTCGGGATGATGTAAAAACTAGTTACAAAATGGTTCGAAACACAAACGGACATGGTTTTCGGTCTAACGAAGTGGAGTGAAAACATCTGGTGCAAAAAACTAAACATGCAGTTCGGAGGCGCAAAATGTTGTAATAATTGTAAAAACTAGTTATGAAATGGTCTGAAACTCAAACTGACATGGTTTTTGGTCTAACGGAGTGGAGTGGAAACATCCCGTGCGAAAAAACTCAACATGATGTTCGGACACACAAAATGGTGCATTAATTGAAGTAAGCGGGCCAGTTTCGGGATGATGTAAAACACTAGTTATGAAATGGTATGAAACTCAAACCGTCATGGTTTTTAGTCTAATGGAGTGGAGTGGAAACATCTGGTGTGAAAAACTCAACATGTAGTCTGGACGCACAAAATGGTGCATTAATTGCACTAAGCGGGCCGATTTTGGGATGATGTAAAAACTGGTTATGAAATGGTCCAAAACTCAAAAAGACATGGTTTTTAGTCTAATGGAGTGGAGTGGAAAGATTTGGTGCGAAAAACTCAACATGCAGTTCGGACGCACAAAATGGTGCATAAATTGCACTAAGCGGGCCCATTTCGGGATCATGTAAAAACTAGTTACGAAATGGTTCGAAACGCAAACGGACCTGGTTTTTGGTCTAACGAAGTGGAGTGGAAATATCTGATGCGAAAAAGCGAACATGCAGTTCCGATGCACAAAATGGTGCATTAATTGCACTAAGCGGGCTCATTTTGGGATGTTGTAAGAACTAGCTACCAAATGGTATGAAACTCAAATAGACATAGTTTTTGGTCTAAAGGAGTGGAGTGGAAACATCGGTGCGAAAAACTAATCATGCAGTTCGAACGCAAAAAATGGTGCATTAATTGCACTAAGCGGGCCCGTTTCGGGACGATGTAAAAACTAATTATGAAATTGTCTGAAACTCAAACAGACATCGTTTTTGTTCTAACGGAGTGGAGTGGAAACATCCGGTGCGAAAAATTCAACATTAAGTTGGGACGCACAAAATGGTGCATGTAATGCACTAAGCAGGCCCATTTTGGGATGTTGTGAAAACTAGTTAAGAAATGGTCCGAAACACAAACAGAAACGATTTTTGGTCCAATGGAGTGGAGTGGAAACATCCGGTGCGAAAAACTCAACATGCAATTTGGGAACACAAAATGGTGTATTAATTGCACTAAGCGGGCCCGTTTCGGGATGTTGTGACAACTAGTTACGAAATGGTCCGAAACTCAAACAGAAACGATTTTTGGTCTAACGGAGTGGAGTGGAAACATCCGGTGCGAAAAACTCAACATGCAGTTCGCACAAAATGGTGCATTAAATGTACTAAGCGGACCCATTTCGGGATGTTGTAAAAACTAGTTACGAAATGGTCCGAAACACAAACGGACATGGTTTTCGGTCTAACGAAGTGGAGTGGAAACAACCGGTGCGAAAAACTCAACATGCAGTTCGGACGAACAAAATGGTGCATTTATTGCACTAAGCAGGCCCGTTTCGGGATGATGTAAAAACTAGTTACGAAATGGTTCGAAATGCAAACG
>CM014274.1:56023388-56088380 GCA_004135705.1 Alloteropsis semialata
AGACGTTGTAAAAACTAGTTACCAAATGGTCCGAAACTCAAACACAAACGATTTTTGGTCTCACGGAGTGGAGTGGAAACATCTGGTGCGATAAACTCAACATGCAGTTTGGCGCACAAAATGGTGTATTAATTGCACTAAGCGGGCCTGTTTCGGGATGATGTAAAAACTAGTTGTCAAAAGCTCCGAAACTCAAATAGACATGGTATTTGGTCTGACGGAGTGGAGTGGAAACATCCGGTGCGAAAAACTAAAAATGCAGTTCGGATGCACAAAATGGTGCATTAATTGCACTAAACGGGGCCGTTTCAGGATGATGTAAAAACTAGTTATAAAATGGTCTGAAACTCAAACAGACATAGTTTTGGGTCTAATGGAGTGGAGTGGAAACATCTAGAGCAAAAACCTTAACATGCAGTTCGGATGCACAAAATAGTGCATTAATTGCACAAAGGGGGCCCATTTCAGGATGATGTAAAAACTACTTACCAAATGGTCCAAAATACAAACAGACATGATTATTGGTCTAACGGTGTGGAGTGGAAACATCCGGTGTGAAAAACTCAACATGTAGTTCGGATGCTCAAAATAGTGCATTAGTTGCACTAAGCGGGCCGGTTTCGGGATGATGCAAAAACTGGTTATGGAATGGTCTGAAACTCAAACAGACATGGTTTTTGGTCTAACAGAGTGGAGTGAAAACAACCAGTGCGAAAAACTCATCATGCAGTTCGAATACAAAAAACGGTGCATTAATTGCACTAAGCGGGCCTGTTTCATGATGATGTAAAAACTAGTTATGAAATTGTCCGAAATTCAAACAGACATGGATTTTTGTCAAACAGAGTGGAGTGGAAACATCCGGTGCGAAAAATTCAACATTAAGTTGGGATGCACAAAATGGTGCATGTAATGCACTAAGCAGGCCCGTTTTGGGATGTTGTAAAAACTAGTTACGAAATGGTCCGAAACTCAAACAGAAACGATTTTTGGTCTAACGGAGTGGAGTGGAAACATCTGGTATGAAAAACTCAACATGTAGTTCGGACGCACAAAATGGTGCAAGTAATGCACTGAGCGGGCTGGTTTCGGGATGATGTAAAAACTAGTTACAAAATGGTCTGAAACTCAAACAGACATGGTTTTTGGTCTAACAAAGTGGAGTGGAAACATCCGGTGCGAAAAACTCATCATGCAATTCGGATGCAAAAAATAGTGCATTAATGGCACTAAGCGGGCCCATTTCGGGATGATGTAAAAACTAGTTATGAAATTGTCCGAAACTCAAACGACATGATTTTTGGTCTAACAGTGTGGAGTGGAAACATCCAGTGCGAAAAACTCAACATGCAGTTTGGGCACACAAAATGGTGTATTAATTGCACTAAGCGGGCTTGTTTCGGGATGATGTAAAAACTAGTTATGAAATGGTCCGAAACACAAATTGACATGGTTTTTGGTCTAACGGAGTGGAGTGGAAACATCCGGTGTGAAAAACTCAAAATAAAGTGTGGATGCACAAAATGGTGCATTAATTGCCCTAAGCGGGCCCGTTTCAAGACGTTGTAAAAACTAGTTACCAAATGGTCCGAAACTCAAACACAAACGATTTTTGGTCTCACGGAGTGGAGTGGAAACATCTGGTGCGATAAACTCAACATGCAGTTTGGCGCACAAAATGGTGTATTAATTGCACTAAGCGGGCCTGTTTCGGGATGATGTAAAAACTAGTTGTGAAAAGCTCCGAAACTCAAATAGACATGGTATTTGGTCTGACGGAGTGGAGTGGAAACATCCGGTGCGAAAAACTCAAAATGCAGTTCGGATGCACAAAATGGTGCATTAAATGCACTAAACGGGGCCGTTTCAGGATGATGTAAAAACTAGTTATAAAATGGTCTGAAACTCAAACAGACATAGTTTTGGGTCTAATGGAGTGGAGTGGAAACATCCAGAGCAAAAACCTTAACATGCAGTTCGGATGCACAAAATAGTGCATTAATTGCACAAAGGGGGCCCATTTTAGGATGATGTAAAAACTACTTACCAAATGGTCCAAAATACAAACAGACATGATTATTGGTCTAACGGTGTGGAGTGGAAACATCCGGTGTGAAAAACTCCACATGTAGTTCGGTTGCTCAAAATAGTGCACTAGTTGCACTAAGCGGGCCGGTTTCGGGATGATGCAAAAACTGGTTATGGAATGGTCTGAAACTCAAACAGACATGGTTTTTGGTCTAACAGAGTGGAGTGAAAACAACCCGTGCGAAAAACTCATCATGCAGTTCGAATACAAAAAACGGTGCATTAATTGCACTAAGCGGGCCTGTTTCATGATGATGTAAAAACTAGTTATGAAATTGTCCGAAATTCAAACAGACATGGATTTTTGTCAAACAGAGTGGAGTGGGAACATCCAGTGCGAAAAATTCAACATTAAGTTGGGATGCACAAAATGGTGCATGTAATGCACTAAGCAGGCCCGTTTCGTGATGTTGTAAAAACTAGTTACGAAATGGTCCGAAACTCAAACAGAAACGATTTTTGGTCAAACGGAGTGGAGTGGAAACATCTGGTATGAAAAACTCAACATGTAGTTCGGACGCACAAAATGGTGCAAGTAATGCACTAAGCGGGCTGGTTTCGGGATGATGTAAAAACTAGTTACAAAATGGTCTGAAACTCAAACAGACATGGTTTTTGGTCTAACAAAGTGGAGTGGAAACATCCGGTGCGAAAAACTCATCATGCAATTCGGATGCAAAAAATAGTGCATTAATGGCACTAAGCGGGCCCATTTCGGGATGATGTAAAAACTAGTTATGAAATTGTCCGAAACTCAAACAGACATGATTTTTGGTCTAATGGAGTGGAGTGGAAACATCCGGTGCGAAAAATTCAACATTAAGTTGGGATGCACAAAATGGTGCATGTAATGCACTAAGCAGGCCATTTTCGGGATGTTGTAAAAACTAGTTACAAAATGGTCCGAAACTCAAACAAAAACGATTTTTGGTCTAACGGAGTGGAGTGGAAACATCCGGTGCGAAAAACTCAACATGCAGTTTGGGTGCCCAAAATGGTGTATTAATTGCACTAAGCGGGCCTGTTTTGGGGATGATGTAAAAACTAGTTATGAAATGGTTCAAAACTCAAATAGACATGGGTTTTGGTCTAACAGAGTGGACTGGAAACATCCGGTGCGAAAAACTCAACATGCAGTTCGGACGCACAAAATGGTGCATGAAATGTACTAAGCGGACCCTTTTTGGATGTTGTCAAAACTAGGTACGAAATGGTCCGAAACGCAAACAGACATGGTTTTTGGTGTAACGAAGTGGAGTGGAAACATCCGGTGCGAAAATCTAAACATGCAGTTCAGATGCACAAAATGGTGCATTAATTGCACTAAACTTGCCCCTTTTGGGATGTGGTAAGAACTAGTTACAAAATGGTCTGAAATTCAAATAGACATGGTTTTTGGTCTAATGGAGTGGAGTGGAAACATCCGATGCGAAAAACTCAACATGCAGTTCGGACGTACAAAATGGTGCATTAAATGTACTAAGAGGACCCATTTCGGGATGTTGTAAAAACTAGTTACAAAATGGTCCGAAACACAAACGGACATGGTTTTCGGTCAAACAAAGTGGAGCAGAAACATCCGGTGCGAAAAACTCAACATGCAGTTCGGACGCACAAAATGGTGCATTTATTGCAGTAATCGGGCCCGTTTCGGGATGATGTAAAAACTAGTTACAAAATGGTTCGAAACGCAAACGGGCATTGTTTTTGGTCTAACGAAGTGGAGTGGTAACATCTGGTGCGAAAAAGAGAACATGCAGTTCAGATGCACAAAATGGTGCATTAATTGCACTAAGCAGCCCATTTTGGGATGTTGTAAGAACTAGTTACGAAATGGTCTGAAACTAAAACAGACATGGTTTTTGGTCTAATGGAGTGGAGTGGTAACATCCGGTGCGAAAAACTCAACATGCTGTTCGGATAAACAAAATGGTGGATTAATTGAACTAAGCGGGCCCGTTTTGGGATGATGTAAAAATTAGTTACGAAATGGTTCAAAACGCAAACGAACCTAGTTTTCGGTCTAACAAAGTGGAGTGGAAACATCCAGAGCGAAAACGTGAACATGCAGTTCAGATGCACAAAATGGTGCTTTAATTGCACTAAGCGGGCCCGTTTGGGAATGTTGTAAGAACGAGTTACGAAATGGTCTGAAACTCAAACAGACATGGTTTTTGGTATAACAGAGTGGAGTGGAAACATCTGGTGCGAAAAACTCATCATGCAGTTCGGAGGCAAAAAATGGTGCATTAATTGCACTAAGCGGGCCCGTTTCAGGATGATGTAAAAATTAGTTATGAAATTGTCCAAAACTCAAACAGACATGATTTTTGGTCTAACGGAGTGGAGTGAAAACATCCGGTGTGAAAAATTCAACATTAAGTTGGGATGCACAAAATGGTGCATGTGATGCACTAAACAGGCCCGTTTCGGGATGTTGTGAAAACTAGTTATGAAATGGTCTGAAACTCAAACAGAAATGATTTTTGGTCTAATGGAGTGGAGTGAAAACATCCGGTGCGAAAATGTAACACCCCAAGCGCCACAAAAGCCCAAGATGCTACTAAACATCCCTAACACGCAGGTTGAACAACAAAACGCATTAAGATAGAGTATAACACGGAAGCAAGAACATAAACGATACTTTAAAGATAACCGCACACTGGCATTTATAGAGCAACATGACACAAAAGCAATCAAGAAAGATATGACTATACATATTCTTATAAAACCACGAAGGGTCACCATGGTTGTCTACTCGATGTTTGTTATAGCAAGACAACAACATCCTTATTATTGTTATAGATATATGTGATGAAGAAGTGATGAAGTGCAACTAATCCCATCCCTTCAAGCAAAGCGTCATGTCAAGCACGTGGAATGATAAAAGAGGTGTGAGAATAAATCTCAGCGAGCAAACTGCTTTAACGTACGATGCTGTACCGGTACGGTCGTGGCCAGCAAGCGGCGACATCCACAAATGATATGCAATGCAATATGATGCAATGATATTGTGCAATTGCAAGTATGCTTAGCACATATGTCGTATATGTCCACATACATAAACATACCAATTTCCTCATGCGGGTAGACATAAGGCACAAATCATATCATAATGAAATATATTGAAATTATTTAAATGAATAATTTATTCTTCAATTTAGTACACAAAATTTCTTTGGTCAGCTTGTGAATTTTTGAGTGTAGGTAGAATAAACAACATGTCAAAGCTGTAGCAAAATCACGGTTACGTTTACTTGCCTTCTCCGTTTATCATATTCGATCAAGAATATGATCTAAGCATGATCTAAAGGTGCACCACCTATTCACAAACATATCTCAGCACCAACACAAACACACAATCTTGAACAAACATAAATTGAATCGTTCCTCCGGCTGAACCCAACATACAAACAAAACATGAAAAACTGTTGCTTGGATAACAGCAGTAGTGCTGCTTATCTTTTTTGTATCTTTAAATCTACAAAAGCAATACTAGTAAATAAATACATTTTTGAAAACTTCAGAGAATATCCTACAACTTCCAATAGCCATATTATTTGTTTTCAGACATTAAACATTCTCAACCTTCCATTCAATTCAGACATTAGAATCTGCCTGGAATATGGACAGTCATCACAAAATTATACATGTATACTAAACCACTTGTCCAAAAATTATGAGACTTTACCAAGGCATGTATAATTATATCCTCCACCACATTTGTCAAATAGACCTTTGCAGTAAAACTCATTAGGACGTCCAAATATGGGATGGAAACCTCATGTACTGAATCTGCGGACAAAACCTAACAGTCCAATTGAAAAACCTATATCTGGATCTTGATCCAACCAAACCATATGTTCTATACTAATCTGGAAAGGTTGTGAAAATATCTAGAACATTGGTACTCAACCAAAGAACAGATTAATCCTGTAAAGCAATCAAAAACTGAATAGATCTACTACTGTGCAGAAACTCGTCAGAACAAGACAGTCATCTTAAGTCTGCAATATCTCCTAAACCAAATCGCCCAAAATTATGAGCTAGGACTTCATGGAAAGATATCTGAGTTATCTACAAAATCTTCAATACTGAGGAAAATCATTGCGGCCTGTAGCCTGGAGTAAAACAGTGATGAACAGAAACTGTCAAATCTGACATTCTGCAGAGACTCACTTCGAGATCAAAAGTATAACCTCCCAACAATCCAACGAAAAAGGCTGATTGCAGGCCCTAAATTTTATCCAAAAATAAGGGGATTGGATCAAAATCATCTTACCTTGGTTCCCCAAACCAAAAACCTAGAGTTTGGGCAGCCCCTTCCTCTCCTCTTCTATCCCCCCTAGTTTCCACGGCAGCAGCAGAACTAGATCCGAGGGGAGGGGAAAGATCAAGGTAAGCAGCAGGTCTTGGTCTCAGTAAATAGGGTACTGAAGGGTTGCTGGTTATAATGGGGAGGAAAACAAAAACAAAGAGGCAAGGAACTAGTAACCGTAGAGGAGAAAGAAACGGATTTCCAATTAAATTCACAGTCATTATTAGGGTCTCTTGGGTTTCAAAACTGAACTTCATCCATTTGACACATGCTCATCCAATGTCCAAATGAAACATGTGTGTAACAAAAATAGGTTCGTCTCAACAAGCTCTACACATCTATGGTCGCTCATTGTTGATCCAAGCTATCATTCAAAAAGTCATTTTTTTTGTGTCTCCTTAATTCCCATGTCAATGCCTTTTTGTAGGAATTTCCCGGGTGTTAGAGAAAAACTCAACATGCAGTTCGGGAGCACAAAATAGTGTATTAATTGCACTAAGCGGGCCTATTTCGAGATGATGTAAAAACTAGTTATGAAATGGTCTAAAACTCAAACTGACATGGTCTTTGGTCTAACGGAACAGAGTGGAAACATCCCGTGCGAAAAACTCAACATGCTGTTAGGACGCACAAAATAGTGTATTAATTGCAGTAAGCGGGCCAGTTTCGGGATGATGTAAAAAACTAGTTATGAAATGGTACAAAACTTAAACCATCATGGTTTTTAGTCTAACGGAGTGGAGTGGAAACATCTGGTGTGAAAAACTCAACATGTAGTTCGGACGCACAAAATGGTGCATTAATTGCACTAACAGCGCCGGTTTCGGGATGATAAAAAAACTGGTTATGAAATGGCCCGAAACTCAAAAAGACACGGTTTTTAGTCTAATGGAGTGGAGTGGAAACATTCGGTGCGAAAAACTCAACATGCAGTTCGGACACAAAAAATGGTGCATTAATTGCACTAAGCGGGCCCGTTTCGGGATGAGGTAAAAACTAGTTACGAAATGGTTCGAAATGCAAACGGACCTGGTTTTCGGTCTAATGAAGTGGAGTGGAAATATCCGGTGCGAAAAAGTGAACATGCAGTTCAGATGCACAAAATGGTGCATTAATTGCACTAAGCGGGCCCGTTTTGGGATGTTGTAAGAACTAGTTACGAAATGGTATGAAACTCAAACAGACACGGTTTTTGGTCTAACGGAGTGGAGTGGAAAAATCCGGTGCGAAAAACTCATCATGCAGTTCAGACGCAAAAAATGGTGCATTAATTGCACTAAGCGAGCCCGTTTCAGGATGATGTAAAAACTAGTTATAAAATGGTTCGAAACGCAAACGGACCTGGTTTTCGGTCTAACGAAGTGGAGTGGAAATATCTGGTGCGAAAAAGTGAACATGCAGTTCAGAAGCACAAAATGGTGCATTAATGGCACTAAGCGGACCCGTTTTGGAATGCTATAAGAACTAGTTATGAAATGGTATGAAACTAAAACAGACATGGTTTTTGGTCTAACGGAGTGGAGTGGAAACATCCGGTGCGAAAAACTCATCATGCAGTTTGCACGCAAAAAATGGTGCATTAATTGTACTAAGCGGGCCCGTTTCAGGATGATGTAAAGACTAGTTATGAAATTGTTCGAAACTCAAACAGACATGGTTTTTGGTGTAACGGAGTGGAGTGGAAACAGCCGGTGCGAAATATTCAACATTAAGTTGGATGCACAAAATGGTGCATGTAATGCACTAAGCAGGCCCGTTTTGGGATGTTGTGAAAACTAGTTATGAAATGGTCCGAAACTCAAACAGAAACGATTTTTGGTCTAACGGAGTGGAGTGAAAACATCCGGTGCGAAAAACTCAACATGCACTTCGGGAGCACAAAATGGTGTATTAATTGCACTAAGCGGGCCTGTTTTCGGATGATGTAAAAACTAGTTATTTAATGGCCTGAAACTCAAACTGACATGGTTTTTGGTCTAACGGAGTGGAGTGGAAACATCCAGCGCGAAAAACTCAACATGCTGTTCGGACGCACAAAATGGTGCATTAATTGCACTAAGCGGGCCAGTTTCGGGATGATGTAAAAAACTAGTTATGAAATGGTACGAAACTCAAAGAGTCATGGTTTTTAGTCTAACGGAGCGGAGTGGAAACATCTAGTGTGAAAAACTCAACATGTAGCTCGGACGCACAAAATGGTGCATTAATTGCACTAAGCGGGCCGGTTTCGGGATGATGTAAAAACTAGTTATGAAATGGTCCGAAACTCAAAAAGACATGGTTTTTAGTCTCTCGGAGTGGAGTGGAAACATTCGGTACGAAAAACTCAACATGCAGTTCGGACGCACAAACTGGTGCATTAATTGCACAAAGTGGGCCCGTTTCGGGATGTTGTGAAAACTAGTTACGAAATGGTCCGAAACTCAAACAGAAACGATTTTTTGTCTAACGGAGTGGAGTGGAAACATCCGGTGCGAAAAACTGAACATGTAGTTTGGATGCACAAAATGGTGCATTAATTGCACAAAGGGGGCCCATTTCGGGATGATGTAGAAACTACTTACCAAATGGTCCGAAACTCAAACATACATGATTTTTGGTCTAATAGTGTGAAGTGGAAACATCGGGTGCGAAAAACTCAACATTCAGTTTAGGCACACAAAATGGTGTATTTTTTGCAGTAAGCGGGCCTGTTTCGGGATGGTGTAAAAACTAGTTATGAAATGGCCCGAAACTCAAATTGACATGGTTTTTGGTCTAACGGAGTGGAGTGGAAACATCCGGTGTGAAAAACTCAACATGCAGTTTAGGTGCACAAAATTGTGTATTAATTGCACTAAGCGGGCCCGTTTCGGGATGATGTAAAAACTAGTTAAGAAATTGTCCGAAACTGAAACAGACATGGTGTTTGGTCTAACGGAGTGGAGTGGAAACATCCGGTGTGAAAAATTCATCATTAAGTTGGGATGCACAACATGGTGCATGTAATGAACTAAGCAGGCCCGTTTCGGGATGTTGTAAAAACTAGTTACAAAATGGTATGAAACTCAAACAGAAACGATTTTTGGTCTAACGGAGTAGAGTGGAAACATACAGTTCGAAAAACTCAACATGCAGTTTGGGCGCACAAAATTGTGTATTAATTGCACTAAGCGGGCCCATTTCAGGATGTTGTAAAAACTAGTTATAAAATGGCCCAAAATTCAAACAGAAACGATTTTTGGTCTAACGGTGTGGAGTGGAAACATCCAGCGCGAAAAACTCAACATGCAGTTTGGCGCACAAAATGGTGTATTGCACTAAGCGGGCCTGTTGCGGGATGATGTAAAAACTAGTTATGAAATGCTCCGAAACTCAAATAGACATGGTTTTTGGTCTAATGGAGTGGAGTGGAAACATCCGGAGCGAAAAACTGAACACGCAGTTCAGATGCACAAAATGGTGCATTAATTGCACAAAGGGGGCCCATTTCGGGATGATGTAAAAACTACTTAACAAATGGTCCAAAACACAAACAGACATGATTATTGGTCTAACGGTGTGGAGTGGAAACATCCGGTGCGAAAAACTCAACATGCAGTTCGGACGCTCAAAATGGTGCATTAGTTGCACTAAGCGGGCCGGTTTCGTGATGATGTAAAAACTAGTTACGTAATGGTCTAAAACTCAAACAGACATGGTTTTTGGTCAAACAGAGTGGAATGGAAACATCCGGTGCGAAAAATTCAACATTAAGTTGGGATGCACAAAATGGTGCATTTAATACACTAAGCAGGCCCGTTTCGGGATGTTGTAAAAACTAGTTACGAAATGGTCCGAAACTCAAACAGAAACAATTTTTGGTCTGACGGAGTGGAGTTGAAACATCCAGTTCGAAAAAGTCAACATGCAGTTCAGGAGCACAAAATGGTGTATTAATTGCACTAAGCGGGTCTATTTCCGGATGATGTAAAAACTAGTTATTAAATGGTCTGAAACTCAAACTGATATGGATTTTGGTCTAACGGGAGTGGAGTGGAAACATCCAGTGCGAAAAACTCAACATGCTCTTCGGACACACAAAATGGTGCATTAATTGCACTAAGCGGGCCCATTTTGGGATGTTGTAAGAACTAGTTACGAAATGGTATAAAACTCAAACAGACATGGTTTTTGGTCTAATGGAGTGGAGTGGAAACATCCGGTGCGAAAAACTCATCATGCAGTTCAGACGCAAAAAATGGTGCATTAATTGCACTAAGCGGGCCCATTTCGGGATGATGTAAAAACTAGTTACGAAATGGTTCGAAACGCAAACGGACCTGGTTTTCGGTCTAACGAAGTGGAGTGGAAACATCTGGTGCGAAAAAGTGAACATGCAGTTCAGATGCACAAAATGGTGCATTAATTGCACTAAGCGGACCCGTTTTGGAATGATGTAACAACTAGTTACGAAATGGTTTGAAACTCAAACAGACATGGTTTTTGGTCTAACAGAGTGGAGTGGAAACATCTGGCGAAAAACTCATCATGCAGTTCGAACGCAAAAAATGGTGCATTAATTGTACTAAGCGGGCCCGTTTCAGGATGATGTAAAAACTAGTTATGAAATTGTCTGAAACTCAAACAGACATGGTTTTTGGTCTAACGGAGTGGAGTGGAAACATCTGGTGCGAAAAACTCATCATGCAGTTCAGACGCAAAAAATGGTGCATTAATTGCACTAAGCGGGCCTGTTTCGGGATGATGTAAAAACTAGTTATGAAATGGTCCGAAACGCAAATGGACCTGGTTTCGGTCTAACGAAGTGAAGTGGAAATATCCGGTGCGAAAAAGTGAACATGCAGTTCAGAAAATGGTGCATTAATTGCACTAAGCGATCCCATTTTGGGATGTTGTAAGAACTAGTTACGAAATGGTATGAAACTCAAACAGACATGGTTTTTGGTCTAACGGAGTGGAGTGAAAAAAATCCGGTACGAAAAACTCATCATGCAGTTCAGACGCAAAAAATGGTGCATTAATTGCACTAAGAGAGCCCGTTTTGGGATGATGTAAAAACTAGTTATAAAATGGTTCGAAACACAAACGGACCTGGTTTTCGGTCTAACGAAGTGGAGTGGAAATATCTGGTGCGAAAAAGTGAACATGCAGTTCAGATGCACAAAATGGTGCATTAATTGCACTAAGCGGACCCATTTTGGAATGCTGTAAGAACTAGTTACGAAATGGTATGAAACTCAAATAGACATGGTTTTTGGTCTAACGGAGTGGAGTGGAAACATCCGGTGCGAAAAACTCATCATGCAGTTCGGACGCAAAAAATGATGCATTAATTGTACTAAGCGGGCCCGTTTCAGGATGATGTAAAAACTAGTTATGAAATTGTTCGAAACTCAAACAGACATGGTTTTTGGTGTAACGGAGTGGAGTGGAAACAGCTGGTGCGAAATATTCAACATTGAGTTGGGATGCACAAAATGGTGCATGTAATGCACTGAGCAGGCCCGTTTCGGGATGTTGTGAAAACTAGTTACGAAATGGTCCGAAACTCAAACAGAAATGATTTTTTGTCTAACGGAGTGGAGTGGAAACATCCGGTGCGAAAAAATGAACATGCAGTTCGGCAGCACAAAATGGTGTATTAATTGCACTAAGCGGGCCTATTTTCGGATAATGTAAAAACTAGTTATTTAATGGTTTGAAACTCAAACTGACATGGTTTTTGGTCTAACGGAGTGGAGTGGAAACATCCAGTGCGAAAAACTCAACATGCTGTTCGGACGCACAAAATGGTGCATTAATTGCACTAAGAGGGCCAGTTTCGGGATGATGTAAAAAACTAGTTATGAAATGGTACGAAACTCAGAGCGTCATGGTTTTTAGTCTAACGGAGCGGAGTGGAAACATCTAGTGTGAAAAACTCAACATGTAGCTCAGACGCACAAAATGGTGCATTAATTGCACTAAGCGGGCCGGTTTTGGGATGATGTAAAAACTAGTTTTGAAATGGTCCGAAACTCAAAAAGACATGGTTTTTAGTCTCACGGAGTGGAGTGGAAATATTCGGTACGAAAAACTCAACATGCAGTTCGGACGCACAAATTGGTGCATTAATTGCACTAAGCGGGCCCGTTTCGGGATGATGTAAAAACTAGTTACGAAATGGTCCGAAACTCAAACAGACATAGTTTTGAGTCTAACGGAGTGGAGTGGAAACATCCGATGCAAAAAACTGAACATGTAGTTTGGATGCACAAAATGGTGCATTAATTGCACAAAGGGGGCCCATTTCGGGATGATGTAAAAACTACTTACCAAATGGTCCGAAACTCAAACATACATGATTTTTGGTCCAACAGTGTGGAGTGGAAACATCGGGTGCGAAAAACTCAACATTCAGTTTGGGCACACAAAATGGTGTGTTAATTGCACTAAGCGGGCCTGTTTCGGGATGATGTAAAAAGTAGTTATGAAATGGCCCGAAACTCAAATTGACGTGGTTTTTGGTCTAACGGAGTGGAGTGGAAACATCCGATGCGAAAAACTCAACATGCAGTTTGGGCGCACAAAATGGTGTATTAATTGCACTAAGAGGGCCTATTTCAGAACGTTGTAAAAACTAGTTACCAAATGGTCCGAAACTCAAACAGAAACGATTTTTGGTCTAACGGAGTGGAGTGGAAACATCCGGTGCGAAAAACTCAACATGCAGTTCGGATGCACAAAATGGTGCATTAATTGCACTAAGCGGGCCCATTTCAGGATGACGTAAAAACTAGTTACAAAATGGTCTGAAACTCAAACAGACATAGTTTTGGGTCCAATGGAGTGGAGTGGAAACATCCGGTGCGAAAAACTGAACATGCAGTTTGGATGCACAAATGGTGCATTAATTGCACAAAGGGGGCCCATTTCGGGATGATGTAAAAACTACTTACCAAATGGTCCGAAACTCAAAAAGACATGATTTTTGGTCTAACAGTGTGGAGTGGAAACACCCGGTGCAAAAAACTCAACATGCAGTTCGGACGCTCAAAATGGTGCATTAGTTGCACTAAGCGGGCCGTTTTTGGGATGATGTAAAAACTAGCTAAGAAATGGTCTGAAACTCAAACAACCATGGTTTTTGGTCTAACGGAGTGGAGTGGAAACATTCGGTGCGAAAAACTCATCATGCAGTTCAGACTCCAAAATTGGTGCATTAATTGCACTAAGCGGGCCCGTTTTGGGATGATGTAAAAACTAGTTACGAAATGGTTCGAAACGCAAACGGACCTGGTTTTCGGTCTAACGAAGTGGAGTGGAAATATCTGGTGCGAAAAAGTGAACATGCAGTTCAGAAAATGGTGCATTAATTGCACTAAGCGGGGGGATGTTGTAAGAACTAGTTACGAAATGGTCTGAAACTCAAACAGACATGATTTTTGGTCTAACGGAGTGGAGTGGAAATAGTCGGTACGAAAAACTCATCATGCAGTTCGGACGCAAAAAATGGTGCATTAATTGCACTAAGTGGGCCCGTTTCAGGATGATGTAAATATTAGTTATGAAATTGTCTGAAACTCAAACAGACATGGTTTTTGGTCTAACGGAGTGGAGTGGAAACATCCGGTGCGAAAAATTCAACATTAAGTTGGGATGCACAAAGTGGTGCATGTAATTCACTAAGCGGGACCGTTTCGGGATATTGTGAAAACTAGTTACGAAATGGTCCGAAACTCAAACAGAAACGATTTTTGGTCTAACGGAGTGGAGTAGAAACATCCAGTGCGAAAAACTCAACATGCAGATCCGGAGCACAAAATGGTGTATTAATTGCACTAAGCGGGCTTGTTTCAGGATTAATTTTTTGGATGAAGGCAAACACTCTGCCCTCTGCCAAAATGAAGGCAAATGTGCGTTAGAATACTTAAAATCTATCAAAAGTGTTTCTTGGCAGGCCAATCCCCCAACAGTAGCCCCTTGCGGACGAAGGCTTTCTCCAACAGGCCGAGTTCCTCGAATCCTGGATTGCCTTCGCCTGCCAAAGAAACGCCTCCTCTTGTTGGAGAAATGTTCGAGCAGTAGTTGCTTTTTGTTTTGAGACTTTGTTTTGGCTTCGCTGCCTTTCTTACTGTGTTGATTGGTTTCGTTCTTTTTGAATCGTCACAATGGTTCAGTTACCGAGGCGGTTAGCGGTCATATTTTTTACCTCCCTATAAATAGGACCGAAGGGAGGGTGTCTTTACTTCCTTCGTCTCCCTTTTTTTCTCTGCTAGCATGTTCTTAATGCTAGCTGTCTGCTTCGTGAGCTTAGCTTTCTCTAGCTTCTGCTCCCTTTTGGTCACAAGTAAGTTATTTGTTTATGCTGTGGTTATTTAGATTCATTTGGACTTTGTTTTCCTATATTTTGCTTCGTTTGCTTATTGTGGTTTCTTTTACTTTTGTTAGCGGCTCGCACGAAGCAGACCACTCGGTTGATTGGCGATTCTACCAAAGACGTTCCTCACAATCAAATGGGGATGCAGATGAGGAAGTTGCTGCCGTCGCGCAGCAAATTGAAGAGGGTGGTGATACCATGGAAGTTGATCCTGCGGGCCAGGCCGCTAATGTAGAAGAAGGTGATATCCCAGAGGATGAAGCTAAGGATGCCGAGTCTGTTGCTGACGAGGCTATTGATGATGTCGAGGCTAATGTTTTGGACCTCGCTGATCCGAAGAAGAAGCCCTGCACTATCGTCTTCGGCAAATCTTTCGTTAGTGGGAATTTGATTAAATTCTATGAGGAGAAAGGCTACTTTCCAGTTGGTCATGGCAGAGCTCCTGGCGATGAGGTTGTCCCCACCCCCGAGCCTGATGAAGCAGTTGTCTTTCGGGATTTCTTTACTGCTGGGCTTCGTATGCTCATTCACAATATTATAGTAGATATGCTTGGAAGGTACGGCCTGCAGCTTTATCATCTTACTCCCAATGGCATTACACATCTTTTCGGGTTTTTCTAGGCTGTGAAGACGAATGGTTCAGATGTTGATGTGGAGGCCTTCGTTCGATATTTCGAGGGCCATGATCAGACAAAGTCTGTGAAAATAGATGGTGTTGCTTATGAGCCTGATTATGGCAGTGTTACCTTCTGCGCTTGTCGTCGGGCTACTTCTTGCGAGAAAGTTGAGCTTACCTTCTGCCAGCATAATGCCTGGGACCGCAACTGGTGCAAGTATTGGTTGTATGTTAAGGTTCCTTCATTCGAGATTTCTTTGGAAGATGGTACGAAGCAGTCGACTTTTCCTCTTCACGGCCAGGTTTTGCCAAGCAACTTTATCTCTTGCCGTACTTTTGATCCGAAGGCGCCGGGCTATAGCCATTGTGAAAGTGCTTTCTTTAAAGCCATTCGGGTCAGTAGTAGCCGTGACCTTATCGAAGAAGGTCTCGCCATGGGCATTAATTTTCTATTGGCTGATTGGAAGCCGTTTGTTGTTGATGTGAGGGAGTTTCGTGGGTTTCCCCATATTTGCTTCCCTCGCTTTGGTGCCAAGAAGCCTGCAAATATGTCAGATTATGCCTTCGTTGAGTCCATCAAGTTGATGGCCAACTTGATTCTTGGGCTCTATACATCGAAAGAGCTTGAAAGTTGTGTGGAACTGCTGGGGGTCATCATCTGAATAGAGTTTTTGACGAGATGGGGTTGAGCTATCGTCAGCGCATGGCTCCTCCCAAGGCTGGTAAAAAATTTCTGGCTTTTGATCACCCCAGTGTTATGCCTAACCCGAAGCCCCTTCGGGGTCATGGCAAAAGGGGACGTGCCTCTGATTGCAAAACTGATGGAGGACATAATGATATTGACAAAGAAGCTGGGGGTAGCAATGTGGCGGCTTCTTCTATCTGCAGAGGAGGTCAAGCGAAGCTCCGAGGCTCTAAAGCAGCCCCAACTGGCAAGCGGGCGTCAACTCCTTCGCCTGAGCCTGCTAAACGGCAGCGGCGAGGTGGAGTTTTGGCCACAACGCCTATCTCGAGCGCACCTCTCATTCCCACGGCTTCGGCTGTGCCCGTTGCTTCTGCCCCTGCTCAATCTGCTACTGCTACGGCCTGTACTACTTCTATAGCAACCTCTTCTGCTTTGGATCTTGATTTTGGTGGTTAGTTTCTTTCCTTTTGATTGCCTTTGAGTTTCCTTCATTCTATTGTCTTGAATTAATATTCTTTTGCAGTTAAAATTGCTCCTGGTCCTTCTCTTCACCTCCGCATGCTGGATTGCTTCGATGACGAAGATGATAGCATCAGTTTAATTCATTTTGCTAGTGAAGATGATGCCAGGAATGTGTCATCTAAGGATCCTACCAGTTCGCCTTCCCGAGCCGACAACACTCCTTTGGACGTTTTAGCTCAGACGGCTAGGAAGGCTTCCTTGGGCACAATTCCTGAAGAGGTGGAGGGGCTAGATGTTGACCCAGATGAAGGCTTCTTCGCCTATGGTTCCTGCTCGTATTGTCGAGATGGAATCGTCTGACGTTCAGGTCGTTAGTGGTGATGCTAGGGCTGCCAATATCGAAGGTAGTTTTAGTTCCTTCTCTCCTAGGAAAGATGTTGAGCACTCAAGCTCCTTCGTCGGTGAATCGGAGGCTTAGTCCGATGACACAGCGTCCGCTCATTTTGATGTAGGGGCAAGTGGCAACCCGCTTGAGACCTTTATGCAACGCCTTCGAAGAAATGGGTTTCGTTCTTTGGAAGATTTCCTTGACTTTCCTCCTGACGGTATATTAGTTCTTTTCCCTTTACAATTTGGCTTTGTTTACTGATATTATTAACTACTTTTGTTTGATTAGAGATTTTGATAAGGTTGTTGACACTATGGACTTGGATGCGCTCGCTGGAACATGCATCACTAGGAATATGAAGGTGATTATATCTTTGCCTTCGCCTTTTCTTCGTTCTATCCTTTCTCCTTTTTTGACTATTTTGGTTTTTGTTTCTTGTAGTCCATGATTGCTATGCAGTGGCTGTTCCATCGCCTTCCTCTTTGAAGTTGAAGATGAGAGGAGAGAGCTTGAGCTTCTGCGCAAGGAGCGCGATGAATGGATATCTCAGCAGAATGAAGTTATCCAAGTGAAGGAATCTTTTGAGGCTGAGAAGATGCGGCTTCGTGGACTCAACGTCTGCTGAGATCAGTGCTCTTAATGCTCATGTTACATCACTTGAGGCTGAAAGGACTAGAAATCACTACAGCGTTTTGGCCCTATCGCCACGGACGTCTTAACGCAACGCCCTATTTTCGTTGCATTACATAGGGTTATTGCGACAGTTTCTGCTTTTCATTGCGTTAGAAGGGCTACATGCAACGAAATGTGTAGTGTTGCGAGTAAACTGTCATGCGTTGCGATAAATAGGATATATCGCAACGCATAATGTTTTGTTGCAATTTCGCTGTCGTTGTTGCAACGATATTTTGTCACGGTTGCAATAGGTGGCCATATTGCAACGATTATATCCCGTTGGTATTAGTCCTATTGTCTGTTGCAATAGAGTCGTAGATATAGCAACGTAAACGCGTGCATTGCGACTGAGATGTTGGATATTGCAATGGAAAGCTATGGTGTTGCAAATGTGTCTTAGATATTGCAACGCTAACACGAAAGCGTTGCGGGTAGGTCTTGATATAGCAACGAAAATAGCAGATGTTGCGAATTGGTCTTAGATATTGCAACGCTCGCATGAATTGTTGTGAAGTTTGGGTGCGTGCACCAGGCCGGGTTTAGTCTGTGGGCCTTTAGTCCGTGGGCCACAGAAATATACACGGCAGGCCTTTGTTTCTCATGACCTAACCCTAATCATTCCCTTCACGCAACGACTCGTCTCCTTCACGCTGACCTGCACGAAGAATCCATGTTGCATCCTCTAGGTATCATTGGTCCGATCTTGCACATGAAACCATTGAGTTCTTTGATTAGTATATAAATTCATGTTTGAATGTTGATTTTATGAGAACCTTTTTTACCTGTGGCTCAGGAGTGATCTAAACCTGCAGTGATCTAAACTTGCGCTGTCTCTATTTGCGGTTGATTTTCCAATTGCAAGTGAGGATCGTAGTTGGATGCTTCTGCCTCAAACAGATGATGCGTGGCAACAAGGATATGAGAAATTCATTGATGAAACCTTTGAAGGCACCTTTGAAGGAGAGACTGCGCCCTGTCCATGTAGTAGATGTCGTGCCATGGCATTTAGAGAAAAAGAAGAGATCCAAGTACACTTGCTTGCAAACCGGTTTGACAAGGCTTTCATGATGAAAGGACAACCTCGTGCTTCTACATCTATCCCTATGGATGATGATCGTGACTTTGGTGATGCTGAAGGTACTGATTATGATGATGGGTCATCCACCAATATATCTGCTTTCGTTGCTAATTAGTGGTGCCGTACATGGTAATATTAAGGAGCCAAATAATGAGGCAGCAAAGAAATTTTTCAAATTAATGGAAGAAGCACGGATTGAATTGTACCCAGGTTGCAAGGAGGCTTTCAAAGTATCTTTCATTGTCAGGCTTTTCTAGATTAAGTGCATGTTCGGTATTACGAACAATGCAATGGAGCACATAATTCACTTATTCGCTGTTGTGCTCCCCAAAGGACATTGTATCCCAGATACCATGGATAAAGTTTGAAGGGTAATTCGAGACCTTGGATTGGACTACCAAAAGATTCATGCTTGTGTCAATGATTGTGTACTATTTCGTGGAGAAGAGTACGAGAACGTGGACTCATGTCCAACATGTAGGGACAGTAGGTGGAAAAATACTAATTCAGAGGGCCTTGGGGATCGTGCTGATGATACTGGTGTAGTAAAGAAGAAGCGCTTTCCTCGAAAAATTCTAAGGTATTTTCCACTAATTCCTCGACTGCAAAGATTATACATGAACGAGACCACATCATCGTATATGCGTTGGCACAAGGAGGAATTGGTTGAAGACGGGAAAATGCGTCACCCAGCTAACTCACAGGCATGGAAGCACGTGGATGAGAAGTATAAGGACATTTGCATTGGATCCACGTAATGTCAGGCTGGGACTTGCATCAGATGGCTTCAATCCATTTGGGATGTTGAATGTGACTTACACTACATGGCCAGTGATCCTAATTCCTTATAACCTGCCTCCTTGGTTGTGCTTGAAACAATCGTATTGGATGATGTCGATGCTAATTCCTGGGCCTAAATCACCAGGAATTAACATTGATGTATATTTGCAGCCTCTGATTGATGAGCTTAAAGAGCTATGGGAGAACGGAGTTGATACTTGGGATGCAAAGGTGAAGAAAAATTTTACTCTACGTGCAATGCTACTCTGGACAATTAATGATTTTCCTACATATGCGATGTTGTCTGGTTGGAGCACAAAAGGGAGGTTTGCTTGTCCTTTTTGTCACAAGGATACTGATTACTTGTGGCTAACATTCGGTTCCAAGCATTGCTACATGGGGCATCGCCATTTTTTGCCTAGAAACCACAGGTGGCGAAGGAACAAGGTCAGCTTCAATAACAAGGTTGAAGTGAGGGATGCTCCAGAGCCACTCAGTGGCGCACAAGTACTGGAGCAGTACCAGAGTTTCGAGCAGGTCACTTTTGGAGCGACTACTTCTCGAAAGAGGAAGCAGCGTGACGAAGATAATAGATGGCACAACTGGAGGAAGAAGAGTATTTTCTTTGATCTTTCGTACTGAGATTCCTTGCTTGTTCGCCATAATCTAGATGTCATGCATATTGAGAAGAATATATGTGAGAGCTTGCTAGGGACTTTGCGTGGTTTGGCAGGTAAATGTAAGGACAGTGAGAAGGCTAGACTTGATATGCAAGAACTGGGTATAAGGAAGGATCAGCATCCGTTAATTGAGAAAGGAAAATACACTTTGCCACCAGCGCTGTACACGTTAGGTAATCCTGAGATGAAAATTATGTGCGAATTTCTTCAAGGTGCTAAGATGCCAGATGGTTATGCCTCAAATTTAAGAAGATGTGTTGATGTCAGTGGTTGCAAGGTTGCAGGATTGAAAAGTCATGACTATCATGTTATATTACAAAAACTTTTACCCTTGGTGGTGTGCCACATATTGCCTGATGATGTTGTGATCCCATTGATCCAGCTCAGCAGGTTTTTTAACTCCATTTGTTCAAAGGAGCTTGACCCTACTGAGATGGAACAACTTAACAATTCAATTGGAGAGACCCTTTGTCGGCTTGAGATGGTATTCCCTCCAGCATTTTTTGATATTATGGTGCACTTGCCAGTTCATATTGCTCGGGAGGCTAAACTCGGAGGCCCTGTTAACTATAGATGGATGTATCCAGTTGAGAGGTACCTACGTACCCTCAAGGGCTATGTGAGGAACAAAGCTCCGGAGGGTTCAATAGCTGAGGGATACATCTCGGAGGAGTGCCTTACGTTCTGTTCTCGATTCTTTGAAGGCATTGCTACAAAGCTGAATCGGCCAGAGCGACAAGAAAAGAGCACTGTTAATGAACCACCTGCTGGTCTAAGTGTGTTTGCGAGCATGGACTTTAATAGAAAGAAATCTTCTAGTAAGCATAATATTGAGATAGCATCTTATGATGATCTGCAGAGGATGAGACACTACATATTAACCAACTGTGATGAGGTCATTCCATGGATAAAGTAAGCTACATGTTTATGAGTTTATCTCTAATAATGTGTTCACTATCTAACCGACAAGTTTTTGTTTCGATTTCATTTCGTTGAAGTGAGCATATGGATGAATTGAGGAAATCGAACCCGCAGAATGTTGAAACAAGGCACAAGAAAGAATTTGTGGAGTGGTTCGAGCGTAAGGTGAGTCATTTGTATTTGTGTTCCGTTTAATGCATCACAGTTGAATATTGTTGTAATTTGTCGAGAACATATATGAGTGCAGATCAGGAAGGAACATGCTGAGGGAACTGCAAATGATATGATCTATGCTCTATCTCGTGGTCCAGATCATCGAGTTACTGTGATTAACAGGTGCTCCATCAATGGATTTTTCTTCCGGACATCGCATCTAGATAAAAATCTAACAACACAGAACAGTGGTGTTGTTGTCCAGGGCGATGACATGGAATGGTACGGAGTGGTTAAAAAAATCATCATCCTTGATTTTCCAAACGCGCAGGAAGTAACGTTGTTCCAGTGTGACTGGTATGATGTTCCGGCACCAACTTCGAACTAATCCAGAGGGTACAGCAAAGATAAATTTGGGATCATCGATATTGATACCTCTCGGTTTCGCTATTCAGATGAACCATACATACTAGTGATTCAAGCGGAGCAAGTGTGTTATTTGAAATGTGGAAAGAAAGCTAATTGGTGTGGTGTCCTCAGAATGAAACCTAGGACCCTGTTTGCCATGCCTGAACGAGAGTCGAGAGGACACTGATAATAATGTTGGTGATGCCGATGTGGACTCGGTTGTCATTGGAGTGGAAAATATTACTGTCGACGACGGAGACCATGAATTGACAAATTGGAGCAGGAAAGACGTGGAAGGGGTAAGTGGTGATGCTTCTGTACTTGAAAAGGTGCTTGCAGAACCCATGCTTGAACCAGATCATGCGGACATACCAGAAGACGACGATGAAGATGATGACACATACATAGGTGATGGAGTCGTTGCTCCCGTCAATTCACTTGAAGACGAAGATGTTTTTTTGTGTAAATTGGGTTCAATTTCTCAATTAGGATTACTGCAACACTGTTGTGACTCAGGCTACTTAAATATATTTTTTTACACAGAAATATTTGTGAAATATGTAAGATGAAATGTGATATTCCTTTCATGCATGACACAAGAAATATGTACATATCATATGTAGCATTCAAAGGCTCACTGCATACCACCACAAGATACCACACATTGCATATGTACACACATATGCAAAAGTTTTTTCCAGGCCACATATGGCCATCACAACTTCACAGTACCAAAAGAAGAAAGGACGTAGCTATTACAGAACAAAACACAGCAAGCTCCCTCATCTTTTTCTCCAGGTTCGCTGCCAGTTGTCTGCTGTTCTTCTGTTCTGCAGCTAGATCCTTGATCTGCTTCGTGAAGATCTTCTGTTCTTCTTCTAGCTCCTTCATCTTCTTCATCATCAATTTCTGCATCTCATTGTTGTTGTCTTCAGTTGACTCAAAGCCTATCAGCATATCTTCAATATCTCCCACCCTGGAGATCACCTGTGCAAGATCATCTTTCAGCTCCCGCACCTTCTACATCCAGAAATTGATGAGTTAGTATACAGAGATTGCTACACTTTGAAGCGCCCCTGCCTAAGCAGAGACTAAATGTGATACAAATTATCAGTCCCAGGAGGCTGATACACATTTATTCAACAGATGATACAGAAACTTACAACCCACGAGGAAGCGGGCACCTAATACAAACTAGGACAGCTAAAAGGTAAACTACGGCGGTAAGCCAAAGGATGAACCAGACCGGTTCAACCAAGGGATCAGAGTTCTGCGACAGCGAAGCCATCTTGGGCGGGACCAAACTCCACAGGCAAAGTTGGGTGCGGAAGCGACCACCTATTCAGCGTCCTCAACAAAGTCCGGGTCTTCTTCTGGATTGACAACAACAAGGGTGAGTACAAACGTACTCAACAAGCCCAATCACACCCACGGAGGGGTTAACACAGAATTATGCACAAGGAATATCAAGGATAAGGCTAGGTTTTTTGCCAAAAAGCTAGTTTTAACACATGCACGGGTTTATCAAGGTATATTTTAGCAAAGCAAACTCTAAGTAACAACTTTAATTAGTGGGGGTTGATCCACAAAGGATCCATCTTTTAAGTGCTACCGGATTTCCCATCCGCCGTAGCTTTTGGCACAAAGCCGAACTCCATTCCAAAACCAACACACTCCAACCCATCCCAAAACCTTAGCATTGTGACCAAGCCATAACTCGCCCATAACCGTGGGCACGGCTATTCGAATAGATTAGGAAACTCTGCAGAAGTGTACACTTTCACCACAAGTAGGGTACCGCAACACGATCACCTTAGTGTCAGTGCGGATCCTATCGAAGTCATTACCCACCATAGCCAAAACTGCCTAGCCATCAAGAGAAAAACACCAAGGGTTTTATGTCACTAAGACGACAACCATGTCACTAAGACGGCACTTGGTTTTCCCGCTGCACACCTGCCTCCAGACAACTAACAGACGGCTAGTGGGATTTAGACTAAGCCCTTGCACCATACAAGAGTCGAGTGGTTGTACGAGAAAAGTGGGTTAGGCAAGATGACACATCACCTCGGTTTAAAACCGGACAAAATGGATATCTCCCAACATGCTTAACCACAAAGGTACAAGCCTCCTTTTTGGCATTTCACAAAGTTATGCCCATCCATTTTATCCACACAGTTTACTCTTTTCAAACCCAAAACCCAAAACCCAACTCACACATTTTATCTTTGATAAAACCAGTGTATAGTCATGATTGAGTAAGGAGTAACAAATCCTAAGCATTCTAGAGTTGGTTATCATCTAAACAGAGCATATCATATTTAGTGATAACTGGGTTGTCAAGGAATATCATATCAATCAAGGAGTGGCTAACCAACCGGGTTTTGAATAACAATGCAATTATCAAAGGCTTAATAGGATGTGTTTATAAAACTGGGATAAACATGCATCAAAGGATGGGATTGGACTTGCCGTCAACAAAAGCTTCCGGGAGATCCTGCTCGCGGTACGGGTCCTCGGGGTCGGGCTCGCGGTATTCTCCTGCGTAGTCCTGCTCGCGGTACTGCTCCTCCTCGTTCACTCCGTCGTCTACGGCACGATCAAACAAACACTCAATAAGAAAACACATTCCTTTACCGATGAGTTGGAAACAGGAAATAACAAAATAAAATAGGAAATGGAATTATTTTGGGATGATTTGTGTAAAGCTCGGCCGGAATGGATATAAGAGAGACGTGTTTGAGTTTGGTGGAGTTCTGGAGGAATTTGGCGCATGAAATGACGAGTTTAGGGAGGTTTAGGGCCTAAACAGGGGATTTAGGACCTATTTGTGAAGGTTCAAAGGATCAAGGGCCTTTCTGTAAGGGTTTTTATATGGTGGAAGGGCATGGTTGTGATATTGGATAAGTATATGAGGGGTTTAGGAAACAACCAGGGACGTATATGGAATTATTTAAAAGGGACAGGGGGTTTTCTTGGAAACCGGCTAAAAGGGGGAGGGGCTCTTTATGGAATAGGAGGAAGGGTAGGGGGTTATCCGGAAAAACAGCGGCCTTTCTCCTTTTCTTCTTCGGCCGACACAGAGAAGGGGAACGGGGGCGGCGGCGGCGCTCGGGCGGCTCGGCTCGCCGGCGCGCAGGCCTTCCAGGCCGCGGCGGCCGGGAGCGAGCGCCCGGGCACGAGGGGAGCGAGGGGGTCTCAGTCCCCTCCTCACCTTGGGCCGGGGAAGCTCGAGGCGGCGGCTCCGCGTGCGGCTGCGGTGGAAGGAGGCGGCGGCGGCGGGGGAAGCTCTGTGGGCGGCGCGCGGCGGCTTGGGGCGTTGGAGGTGGCTGGGGAGCTTGGTGGCCTTGGGGTGGAGGTGAATGGCCGGGGGAGGAGGGCCTTTTATAGGCGGCCGCGGGGAGGGAGGGCGCTCGGCACGGCGGCCGGCCGAGAAGCTTCGAGCGGCCGTCTTNGGCGCGGTGCTCGGGCGCGTGTGCGCGCGCACGCGGGCGAGCAGGGAGGGGTGGTGGCTCGGCGGCGGTGCAGCGGGTGAGGGCGTGAGGCAGGGAGGGCAGAGGCGCGGTGGTGGGGTGGTGGGAGCGGCCGGCGGTGCGAGCACAGGGAGGAGGATGGGCGGTGCGGCGGCTCGGTGGCGGAGGCGTTCGGGCGGGAGTGAGAGAAGGAAGAACAGGGAGGAAGGAGGAAAAGAAAAGAAGAAAAGAAAAGGAGAAAAAGAAAAGGGAAGAAAGAAAGGAAAGGAAAAAGAAAGAGGAAAAGAAATTGGAAAAAAAAGAGAAAAGGGAAAAGGGGACAACGGGCCGGGATTCGCGGCGTCGTGAGGACGCACGCGCGACGGTCGGCCGATCGGCGCGACGCGCGGATCGAGAAAAGGAGAAACGGGGTTAGGGTTATTTCGGGAGATCGGATTTTCTGGGGATTGGAGTTTTGGAACAACGGAAAGATCAGGATGGATTTGGATTTGGATTTAGGAACAGAGAAACTCATCGATAAAGATTTTTAAAACTCGTGATTTAGGATTTGATTTTTCGGGACGTTACACACTTCTTCTACATAGAGATATCACTTGTGCACCTTCACAGATACTGCAGACTAAAATTAGAACACATTCATTGATTGTACACAGAGATTCTACCCAGATACTACAAAATCAATGATTGTACACAGATACTACAATTTCAATGGTTCTACACACAGATACTTGCCTCATCGTCGGAGCTGGAGTACTCGCCGGAATCGTCCGCCTCCACCTTGGAGCGTCGGGGCTTCTTGGATGCGCCACCGCTGGATGAGCCGGATCCACCGCGGGCACTCTTCGCTGAGGGGGCGAGCGTGTCCGGCGTCTTGTCCTCGCCGGTGCCGGAGCCCCGGAGAGGCCTCTTCCCGGCGGCGGCCGCCCGCGTCACCGGCTTGTTGCGGCGGTCCATCGTCGCACTGCGCGGGGGAGGTGGCGGGGGCGACAAGGATGCGGTTGCCTTTGGGTGGGGGAGAAGGCGATGCGACCGGCGTGGTGAGAGGTAAAAAGAAAACCCCAACCTTTGATGGGACGTTTTGGGGGAAGAAGGAGATGGCGAAAAGGGAATAGGCGGCAAGGCGTGGTTTCGCTTCGTTACGGCAGTAGTTTCTATCCCTAAGCCACTGCATATGGGGCATAGAAGCAAAGGGCCCGCAAGCAAGGGCCCATCGAGCCCAGCCCGCACGCACTAGCAAGAGACGTATTCCTCGCGTGGGCTATCATACGTGTGACTGACAAACGGGCCACACATATCGGCGCCGGGCTTCATTAGTTCATTATCAGTTCTGAATGGATCTTCGTATTTCACAATTTGATTTATAATGAAAACTTTAAACGTGTATAGATTTCTCATTTGTTGTCCGATTCAGTTGATTTTTTTTTGCTAACTTCGCACAACATTTTGATCTACCTAATGGGTTCACTTTTTGCGTTGGAACTGTTCGCGCGCGCATTCATGGGCGCATTTTCTTGCAACCGTTCCAGTAGATATACAACAACAGATGAACACAGAAACAAAACACATGAAAATTAAGCACATTGTTCACAGACACAGAAAGTAAGCACAAGAAAATTAAACAAACAAACTAAACAAACTAATTAAATCTAGCCCTCCTGATAGGCAAACTGGCGGTGCATCTCCACCTGGGCGTCGAAGCCAGACGGCCCCCCTCCCATTCATGGCGATGTCCATGACATGGATCTTCGCCTTGGGGAAGCTGTCGGTCTCGAATGGGCAGATGGGGCAGCGGAACCAGTCCTTGCCGGAGGTGGTGCTCCTGACATGGATGCGCATCCGGTCAGGATCGTCGTCGTCGTTGTCGTCGTCGACCGCCGCCAGTGGATGCTCGTCGTCGTCGTCATCGCGGTCCTCCTGCGGAGCCTTGGACGACGACAGCGGCAACTCCGGGCGCACTGCCTACGACGGCGGCAACTCTGCTGGGAGCACCGCCTGCGACGGCGGCAACTCCGGGCCCGACTCCTCCGCAGGGTCAGCTGCACCCCGAGCCCTCTTGGGAGAAGGCAAGCGCGAGGCGAGAGAAGGCGGCGGCGAGCATGAGGCGGGAGACCGGCCACGGTGGCGCGCCCCAGGCGAACCGCCAGTAGCAGCACCCTGCAAGCAATGAACACAGTACAAAAAACCCTAATGAACAGTACAAAAAACACTAATGAACCCGATGATCCTGCCAGCAGCACCTTGCCCCTCAGATGTACGGACTTACCGAAGATGGTATCACGCCGGTGGGAGCCATCGACGTCAAGAGGCGCGGCGAGAAGGCGGAGCGCGGCAGGAATGCGGAGCGCAGTGAGCGAGGAGAAGGTGTGCGAAAGGATGAATGCGCACTGTGTTCTTGTTTATAGCCTCCTACACTGAAGACCAATGGACTCTCGTCCATTCCAAACTCATTGACGGCCGGGCCCTCTTGGCATTGGGACCCATCCGTCATGGACTAATGCTGGCAAACTCAGGGACGAGTGTGGGGAGCCGACGGGATGGGACGTTGGGAACCGACGAGCGTGAGGCAGAGACTACGGGACGTGGGGGTCAGAGAGTTTTGACCTTTGGTTCACAGAGCGGAACTGAATACTTAAAAAAATGCAGACGAGGTAGAGACACAAACAACAAGTAGTTTTGTGGTGAGCACTATGCTTTGTGTTGCTAAAGATACATGTTCGATCTTTCCCCTCCACCCTTTTTATGATTTTTTATTTTGATTTATTTTGAAACTTTGAACATGTATAGAGTTCACAAATTTGGGGCAAATAAAGTGGTTTTTTTCCTGAAATTCTTAGAAAAAGTATATTATATCACTTCAAAGAAAATGTCATCCCCACGTACATAATCAATTGAGAGTCACAAGAATTGGGTACATAATATCAAAAGTGACCATATGGTACTAAACACTTCAAAGTGAAGGTGAGTGGGATGTGTCAAAGTGTTTTGTCCTTCTATGTGTCAAAGTGTTTTGTCCTTCTAAACATTCCATCATATATTTCTATGACCAATTGTCTGTGAGGTGTGCATACCCACAAAAGCACATTAATTGTACTGCCAAATGCAACTTCATTGGAGAGTTTGACATTAGTGTATGACATGCTAAGTTGGTTTTTGTAATGAAGTACCAAATAAACTCGTGAAACTCAACGCAATGGAATCCATTAGGTAGCTTATGTTGTTCTAAGAATGTAGAAAAAATCACCTGATTTGGACAACAATTGCGTAATATAAACACGTTTAAAGTTTTGATTAAAAATCAAAATACATACAAATATGAACAACTGATGAACAAGTGGCCAAGTTCCTGGCACCGACAGGTGAGACCCACAGGGCAACCGCACGCGAGGAAGACTCCTCCTGGTTAGCGCGTCGTCGCGACCCGAGCGGTGTGTCGTCAACAGCGCGTGCGTCCCTTGCTTGTGGGCCCCACCTTGTGGGCCTCAGGTTGTTGCCCGTATTGTCAGTGACTAGGATCAAAAAAAATGTCGTATCCCTAGATTCCATTAATAGAAGCCCAACCGCCCACCCATCCACCAGTTGCTTTTTTGCCTTCTCCCCCAATACGTCCCATCACCATTGGGGTTTTCTTGCCTTCCTCGCCGCTCGCCGCTCGCATTGCCTTCCTTTGCACCGCCCTCCCTCACTGCTCGCCGGACGCCTCGCCTAGCTTCCACCCCTCCCTGATGGCGCGCAGCAACGAGAGCCCCCGCAGGTAGCCGGGCAACGCCGGTTCGCGCTTGTTCGCAGTCCGGTGGCAAGCACCTCGTTGCCTCAAGCCAGGCGTCGCCGCGTTTCATCCACCCGGCGTGTCGTGGAGGCGTCGGCATCCAACGAGAACGTACAGGCGGAAGTCCCCGACGTCGGACTAGGACTGCAACTGTAGTCAAGCGCCGCCGCCGCCGCCCACCGGAACAAGGGAGAATCCAAAGCCTCATCGTCGCACCAAAAGACGGTTAGCTAGACACTTCCCTGCATCTCTGTATTCTTAGTTCTTTCGATGTGAGCACTTTAGGATCTTGGTGATGGCGGCAGAATTGAGTTTGAGGGAGTAGTATTGTGTGGGGCTTTTTTGAATCTGATGCATGCATTAGATTAAGATTCACTAATCATAGATTCACTTTCGCTAGATTCACTTTTGGTAGATTCACTTTTGATTAAGATTCAGTAACGATAGATTGATTTTCGCTAGAGGCACATTTTCACCGAAGCTTGGTTCGAGGTTCAGCCGCACGTGATGTTTACAGACTGGCCGGATTGCCCTGCAACCTTGAATGAGTTAATTAACTTATATTTTGCATTCTGATGATTGGTAGTCTATCAGGATACTGCTAGCATTATGCTTAATCAAATTTGTGAGTCTTACTAGTGGCATGTGAGTAAAATGTTCAGCATTATTTTGCATTCTCAAATCTGTGTTTTTAAGAAAATGTGATAGGCGCAGTGAAATAGACAGTTTTTACTGAAGGATAGGCAGATTTGGCACCAAAATTGCATCTTATAGACTTCTACTTGATGATTTATATTTTCTGACCCATGTTTTCCTTGTAATGCAGAGAAAAGGAAAGAAGTATGAAATCTGCTTCCCCAAGATGCAATGCAAGATGATGCTAGATGAGGGGAGTGACGAGGACGAGTACGATGGACCTACCAAGTCTGGTAGAGAGGTACAATGTTCCTGCCCTTTAAGTTAAGCATGAGTAGCTAATTGAATTTATTGTTAGTTTAATCTTAGCTGATTATATTTTCTGAAATTTTATTTTGCAATTGCCATGAATGTCCAAATGCTTACTAACCCTGATTTAAAATGTCATCTTCGAGCAATGGTGGAGAATTTTCACATTGAGATCAAGCAGAAGCTTTAGAGGAATGAGTACTACACCATCGACTCAGACGAGGAATGAAGATGGAGGCTCAATCTATCAGGCCAGAAGAAGTAGAGATGTCTAGGATGTCTACTTCTTTAGCTTCTGCAGTTTGCTTTTGTTGTAGTTTAATATGAAGTTGAATGGAAGTTGCCAGACATGTGCTACCGTGAAAACATGTTGATGTCTTACTGTGGTGCTATCGTAATGATTATATATTAGCTTTGCTAAATTTTACTTTGTCATAATTTTTGTTAAATTTTGTGGTGCATGTTGTGTTGTCAGCATTTTGCTATCTGCTTGGCAGATAGTGGCATTCTGTAATGTTGTGAGCATTTTGTAAATTTTTTTGGCAGAATGTTTTGGAGTGCCTGGAGAATGTTGTGAGCATTTTGTAATTTTTTTTGTGCCTGCAATTTCTCCAAATCGAACAACCATGCATTTTGGAAACGAATTCTTCGGGGTCGCCACTGACAACGTGACGCTTGGGCGATGAGGAGTCTTCCCCCAAACGAGTAGTTACGGGATTCCTTCGCGTGGAAGAGATTCACGCGGAACGAGAGGATGACGCATCACATCCCACAGGAACTACCTCGCGCCCTCCGTCCGATCGACTCCACCAGCGCGTCGATTCGCCCCCAATAAAACCTTGCCTTCCACCAACGTGTTGCTCTACTCCCCCTCCGTCCTCATGTGCCGCCCCCGCCCCCGTCCTCGCCATCCACTAGCGCCTCATCCAACGTCCAAGTCCTCGGCCATCTCGTGCTCCGATTCGACGAGAATGGAGTCGCTCCTGATGGAGGTGGCCAAAAATATCGCCGGCATCGTTGCGGCACAGTCACCGCACCCCCTGGACGACCTTGGCAGCCTGCGGCTGACGTGCTCGCACATGTGCAATGCTCGCAAGTTGGCCGGTGACTAGCACTGCGGCGTGTGCTGCAGTGAGCTGCTTACTAGCACCAACAACCCTTCTACAACGCGGAATTTCGCAGCATCCTCACTGCCAGCCTGGCCAGCATCGGCAACATGGAGGCCTGCTTCCTCATCAGGATGCGCATCGTCTTTCCGGCGCGCCATCGCGGCGGGGCATGATTTGGCGGCTTATGTGCTTGCCATATTGCTGTACAGGCGCAATAGTGGTGCCGGTGACGACGACATGGCAAAGTTGCTGCTAAGGAAGGTCGAGGGGGAACAAGCGGGTGCGCCGGTGCCGGCGACATTCCTGAACCATAGATGTGTCTGGTTCCGCCAACGAGTACATCTGGTGTTGCAGAGGTGCTACTAGATGTGCCGGTTGGTGAACTGCAAGCCATGGCGAAACCGGTGCAGTGCCATGATGGCGATCATCAGTGCACAGGCGGTACCTGCGGCAAGAGTGATGAATTGGAAATTGGAAAGATGGGACCGATGGGCTAGGTTCTGTAGTGAGGAGTGTAGGATTCGTACTGAGTGCACGACGTTCTTTAGGCAAATGTCATAGACTCTTGATCTTTTGTTGTATATATAAAGTTGCTTTTGTCAGCAGCAGTTTCACTGTTAAGTATTAATGAAAAACATATTGCCTCTTTCATTTAATTATTGATTCGAAAGCATACAGAATGTTTGGTCAAGTTCAAACTCCTACCATGCCAAAATATATCAATTGAAAACATATGCAGCTTACCTGTTTGGTCAACTTCAAACTCATACCATGCATATGTCTTTCAAAAACATGTAAAAGACGCCATGAACCATGTTAAAAAATTAACAAGCATGCATATACCAGGACAACAATTAATAATTAAAGGCAGCCATGATGATTCACAGATAAGCATCCATTACAAGTGCTTATAGTTTCAAACATCTAGAACATGTGCCTCCAGTTTGATACATCAATGACTAATAGTTTGAACTAACTTAAGACGAGCAACAGCTAGCCACCTAAACCTAGCTGCACCAATCTTCAGTCGTCATCAGGCGTAAAGTTGAACCGTCCTTGCCTCATCTTGGCCTTGACAGCTAGCCGGAGCTTCTCCGCCATAGCTTTGATCTGACATTTTACAAGGGAATCAGTTATATTAGCATATGCAAATGAAAGACGATGCTAAGCTTAAAGGAGGACCATCACCTGCTTGGTGCTCGGAGCCGGTCCATGGACCTCATCGTCGTTGTCCTCAGAGAAATGCAGTTTGAAGGTTGTTTTACCGAAGTCGAACATATACTCCTTTCCATCCTTCAATTTTACATGCATGCACAAGACATATGTTAACTACAGACAAATGTATGCGAAAATATAATCCGACTCTCCTGTCAACTACATCTAACTCACCTCAAAGATAGGCGCGGATGACACTCCGGTTACCTTCGCCTTGGCCTTCTCTGCGTGGTACCTATCTACAAAATACTGCGGCATTGGCATCTTTGCAACTGTCATCTGTTGATAGGCCGAAATGATTAAATCGGGCTACCATGATTAATGTGCCTTCTATATTTAGATTGTGATTGCATAAAAAAATTAAGAGATGGATTTATATTAAAAAAACATGCTACTAATTAACAAGCCAAGTACAAAATACATGCTACCTTCTGGTGACATTACTCTTCAAGTATTTAGAACATATGTAAATCATTATCTAATTATTACTGCATGCATCACATATGATAGTGAGAGACCATTGAATCAAAACATCACAATGACGAACTATTGCAAACCTCTCACTATATCTTAGTTGAGACATCACAGGTGAACATAAAAACAGAAGACTCCTCCATACTCCCGGCCTGGTTGTGGCGACATTAATCCTCATGTGCTATAGTCAAAATCATCTAAGACAATGGAGATGTTGGAAGGGTTTGGCTCACAGGAGTTCTGGGAGTTGCAGATGCGCCCAGATTGATCCCCTGGCTCCTGGGGGGCGGCGGGGCTTGCTTGAGAGCCCCCTGGCACGTCGCCGATGTCGGGCTTGACGTCCTCGTCGAAGTCCACCGCAGGCGGCGGGAGGGCGCGCCTCGACGATGAGGGCCTGGACGAAGCAGGGAATCGCTTGAAGCGACCCCATTTATCACGGGCCTGACTTCGGGAGATGTGGTTGTTGCGTCGAGGCATCCTTGACGTGTGATTGGAGGGTGGTTGGAGGGGATTAAGGGAATGGAAGGGCTATTGGAGGGGAGGAAGGCGATGCGGCTGCCGGGGTTGGGAGGAGGAAGAAGAAAACCCCAGTGTTTGATGGGACGTTTTGGGGGAGAATTGGAGGAAGGGGAGAAGGAAAGAGAGGCGGGGTTACCGGTTCGGCTTCTTGAGGAAGATAGATGGTGGGGGACCGACAGTTGTTTCCACCCAAAAGCGAACCCCTTTTGTCCCCAACATGTGGGACCCACCGAACCCAGGCCTCACGGGAGTCGGTACATGATGCACTGGTGACCCGCGAGAGTTCCTTGTGTGCGCTGTCGTATGTGCGACTGACACGCGAGCCCAACCTATCGGCGCAGTGCATCTTCATCAGTTCATCATCGGTTCTTCATCAGATCTTCATGGATCCTCGTATTTCACAATTTAATTCATAATGAAAACTTTAAACGTGTATCAATTTCTCATTTGTTGTCCGATTCAGTTGATTTATTTTGCTGAGGTCGCAAAACATCTATATATATCTCATAGGTTACACCACGCAGAGTGTCTCCACTTTGATTTTGTACCTTCATACACTGAGACCTTACTATCCAATGAAGGTGCATTTGCTAACGAGATTTAGTGACTAGGCCATCCTCATACACATGTGCATATAGAATTATATGATGGAATGTTTAAATGGAGCAACTCATCATACAACCTCTTCCACTCTATTTGGATTTGACTAGAAGAGGACTATATATATGGCATATGCTATGTAGTAATCTTACATGGACAAATCACTAACCTTGTTTTATGTTGGTTTAGTTTGGAAATGATCAATGATCACATTCCGTTAAGTACACTGCACAGAGTGTCTCCACTTTGATTTTGTACCTTATTGGAAATTTTTAGCATTTCATACACTAAGACTTTACTATCCAATGAAGGTGCATTTGCTAACGAGATTTAGTGACTAGGCCATCCTCAAACACATGTGCATATAGAATTATATGATGGAATGTTTAAATGGAGCAACTCATCATACAACCTCTTCCACTCTACTTGGATATGACAAGAAGAGGACTATATATATGGCATATGTCATGTAGTAATCTTACATGGACAAATCACTCTCCTTGTTGTATGTTGGTTGAGTTTGGAAATGATCAATGATCACATTCCATAAAGTTCAAAACTCAAAACATTTGCCTGGACACACATTGAATTGCATCGAAGGTTTTACTTATGAATCGAAAATATAAGCAATCTACGTTTTCTCTTTACGAAAGTGTAATCTCCTGTGTCCCCGACTCATGGGACCCACTGGTGGCACACGATTTCGTTGTCTCTACATAAAAACGAATTATCCTGACTGGCAGACATGTGGACCCTTTAGTCATGACAGATAATTTGGGTGGCGCCGATGACGCGCGCGATGCGCGGGCGATGAAGCGTCTTCCTCCAACCAATATTTACTACAGTGTCCAGGGATTGGCACACGCTTTCGGCTCCACTTTAGTCATTACATACGAAAATTTGGACTGGCCACCAAAACCAATAGTTACTGTAGTGTTGCACGGCTTCTCATGTGTCATCGACATGTGGGACCCATTAGTCATTACAAAAAAACTTGGACTGGCTGCCTAAACCAAAATAGACACAGCCCGCCAGAATCTGAATTCCCCCACCCAAAACTCCTCCTAACCAGCAGCAGATGCGTCCTCTGCCCCACTTCCCCCCAAAGCCACCGGCTGCTGTGTCCTGCACCTTCCACTTTCCTCCAAAACCTGATTGAGAGGCAAGGGGAATGATCTGGTGGCTCCGGCGACTCCTTCCATGACAACTCCTTTCCGTTCCAGACCGGCGACTCCATCCATGACAACTCCTTCCAGTTCCGGATCCGGCGATGCAGCACAGGGGCACCCAGGACGACGACGTCTGGTCGTAGAGGAAGATGCCGAGGTGGAGTTAGATGAAACAGCACTTGCCCCTCACCTCAGGTTCGTATCCCGCCTCTAGCGACATCTAGGGTTTCTACACAAACATTGCGACGTGCAATATGTTTCTGCATGTAAGGCCTGCTTCTAGGGTTTGTGCAAATGGATTGCCGCAATCCGCATCTATTGTGACTTCGATAGTCATATATCCTCCCTGCACCTAGGGATAATAGTAGGACGACAACCATTCGCAAGGATTTCATGTTGCCTCCATTTCGTTCTTTAATTGGTTCATGCTACTGGCTTATTACAAGCGCACCTATTATAGTTAGGGTATTTTCATCTTTTATCACGTACTACGTACTAAATCTGAATTATTCATGCTACTGGCTTATTGGTATTTATGTGCACATATATACAACACCCCACTGACAGGTGAGATGTGGAAGGTTACGGTCTTATGCTGCACCCGAGAAGGAGAAGAACCAAATCGAAGAGTCCATTTGAATCTTGACAAGGCTCGAATAATATTTTCTGTCCTATTAGAAATCAAAGATGAGCTTGGGTATGGTGTCCGGGACTAATACTACCTCCTCAGGAGAAGCGAAAATGATACAGCAACTTTTGAGGCAATTGATAGAAGAAAAGATGTAGAAACCATGGTTTCAGAATTGGATTCATGGGGTGAGAGAAAACTCAGGTTGGTATTGTGTAAATAACATGTTATCAATTCTGGTGCAGACATTACACCCCTGAAACGATGGCGTCCGTGGGAGAATGATGAGTCTGACGATGATGATGATGCTGATGACGATGATGAGAATATTGATGAATACAAAATATGGCTTAAATCACTAGGCAAAACTGGTATACATGATGTTTGTACTACACTATCCACATGTACCTATAACTGTACTCTTAAGTCACATAATGCTGTTGGTAACTTGCAGAACTACGCGGTGTGAACAGGCGTCAAACAGTACTCACATACAAAGAATGGCTTAGGCAGGAAGGACTTCTGAGAAGAATTGGATATCATTTTTGATTTGCACATATTACTTATACTCAAATTTGTGTATGTATTAAGTGCAAGTTTTAAATCTTTTTGCAGCGGCTTATAGTAGACCTCGAGGTCAGTGTACAAAACCACTCGATGAGAGCAATGGTAGTAGCACGACACCGCCAGAAGAACCGTCATCACAATAGCCATGTCATGCAAGGAAAGTACAGAAGGAGATAAAAGGTTGTAAAAGCTATCACATAATATGAATGTTCACTCTTTATTGTTCAGTAGTTAAGCTAAGCTTGTATTTTGTGAATGTATGTAGATGGCAAGAAATCTGGTCATGGATCCTTGAAAGGGACAACCGCACTTGCAAGGAGAAGGAAGTCTGGATCCGATAAACAAAAAGTCCAGTTTTCTCATCTGGGTGGTCCCTGTGGTGATAATCGACGTTCCTTTGTGGATGAAATTGTTATGATCACAAAGCAAATAGCTCCACTAATTGGAGTTAAAACTTGGAGCGATATAAAGGACGAAGTCAAGGAGGATATCGCTACAGCTGTAAAGGTATGTTAATTGCCACCTCATATGCTTCATCATAATGTTAAATACATGTAGTCAGTACATTTGGTCAAAAATATTATGAATGTACTATACTACACAACATGTTTTGTTTTGCACCAGGATCTATGGGAGCTTGAGACCACTGAGGATCACAACAAAAAGATATGGGGGATTGCGAGAGAACGCTACAAAGGTTGGCGATCCACCTTGAGTGCTACATTCAGGGCATACGACAATTATGAGGACAGAATGAAAAATAAGCCTGAAGACTTAGACATTGTGGAGTGGCACTATTTGAACTAGTACTTTGGACAAAAAACTTTCTAGGTCACAGTATTTGCTAAATTTAAGAACACATGCTTGAGTTGAATTGTTCTTGGCTGAACGTACATTACTTGTTTACTACGTGCAGGAGTCGAGCGTCAGGAACTCTTTGAATCACTCTGAAATGAAGACCAACCATACGATGGGTTCCAAACTTTTCTCTCAGTGTAGTTGGGAAAATGTAAAGAATCGATCCTCAATTCTTGACTTGCACTACAGTAAAGAATGATATATTGATGACATGTAATTTTGCTAGAGAGATCCACTAACTGGTGCCGAGCCACGCAAGTTGGCACTTTGGAATGCTACCCAAACGAAGCGAGGAAAATGGACAACGCCTGTAGCTGAGAGTGTTTATGTGAGTGCTACTTTGAACATAAGCATTCTTCTGCAATAGCATTAATTTTTTATGTATCATTATGTGACCAAAATTGATATCATACAATAGTTTATTGCCCTCAGGATTATGCATCCAAGAGATTGGATGAAGATGAACCAGCAAGTATCACTTCAAATGCTAAGGAAGACCAGGTTTTCCAGAAGACGTACAAGGAGACAACTGGAGCCAAAGCGAGGAGGTCACGTGGCGAAGGATACATGTCCAATCGCAAAAGAAACCAGTTGCTTCAGTTACAACTTATTCAGGAAAGACTGGAGAAGCTTGAAGAAAAAGAGCGTGAATTAAATGAAAAGCTTGAACAGCATGAGGCTCAAAAGGAAGCAGAAAAGGAAGCACTTAAAGCCTCAATTAGACAAGAATTGATGGGGGAGTTTCAATCAATGATCGCACAACAGAATCGACCTGCATTGCCAAATGAGGTAACCTGCTTGCTCATCTGGATCATACTCACAATCTCAGAAATACATGTAACTATTGCTTACATGTTGGTTCTGATTCATTGCGTTTGACAATGGACATTTCTCACTGATCTTTTACCTGCCATATCTAAAAATTCATAGACCCCCCATCAAATCGACAACAATTCACATGAAGTGCCAGCTAGGACCACTGAGGAGAATATTGCTGCACCAGCAGCTATGTAGATTCAACAAACAACGAACTAGGTAATGAGTGTAAATGCTTTGAGATTGACAATAGATTCATGTGGCTAATGTCTTACCTGCCTTCTTGCAAATTGCATAGACTACCACTGCAACCAGCAATGAATCTTTGGGAGTTGAATCTATGACCATCAGTACGCATAACATCGCTTCTACACCAGAAGTGCATAGTATTCAAGAAACAGCTCGCCTGGTAGCGACATCGAACAATCATTCCCATAATTATGCCTTTGTGTATTTAATGGCTCCTTATTAACATTGTTCCAACGCCTTTATATATTCCAGGTTGAGCCAGCAAACATTGTCACAACTAAGAAAATAAATGAAAAACCTGCTGGCAATGTTCAACCAAGTGCCATTTCAAGGAAACTGTTCACTGGGAATCGTACGAAAGGTGCAGGAGCAGATGCGAATGCAAAGTCATACATTACTACACAACAGTTGCGGGCAGCTGGTGCAAAGACACGAGCAGGCGTAAAGAGACGACCGCAACAGGTACGAACTGCATGTGTGCTTTCATAGTGCCATTACAATTTTCCATGTCCAATTCTATTCTGCTGCTGAGTCAGTACAAGACAAATCAGCTTCAAAAATCTGTACAATCTCTAATTCTCTCATTGGTCTCTGTTCAAAAGGACACTGAAGCAACCACGGACCAACAAGACTGAAGATTGCCACGCTCCAAGAAGACATCCAACCTTGGAGCTCAAACAAAGATGATGACCATCATGAAAGGTTGGACTAGTGGTCAAGATTTATATATGCGTGCACATTTATACAAACTTGATTACTGAGTGATGGTCTGATGGATGAATATACAGGAGTTGGTACATTGATTTGTTGAATATTGTGTTACAACAATTCTATCATGAATTGTGGGATATGTTTCTATTATAAAAATCCAGTTGCATTTAAAAATCAGCATGTGGCGATCAACCAACTCTTTTGTTGCGATACCCTGTACATCTACGGCAACACAATATCTTCCGTAGCGATATCATATGAGCATATAGCGACGACCCAAATTGAGTCGCGTTACCGTACAACCATATTGCGACGAGCCACATTTCGTTGCGTTGCAATACCCTCTATGAATATAGCAACGCCATATTCCATTGCGCCACCCTCTACGCATATAGCAACGCACATTTCCGTTGTTGTACCCTCTATGTGTATAGCAACGACATATTCCTATTGCAACAGGATTTAAGGAAATAGCAACGAACAGCACTTCTTCCATTGCAACGGGGCTTAAGCGTATAGCAACGAGTACCAATTTTACCGTTGCGCTAGGGCTTAAGTGTATAGCACTAGTCGTTGCAATAGAGCTTAAGCTTTTAGCAACGAGTACAAAATTAACAGTTGTAATAGGGTTTCAAGATATAGCAACAACTACCACTTCGTTGTGATATGTTCTTATAAATAGCAACGCCTAAATGATCATTGCGCTACCCAATAAGCATATAGGAACGACAAAGATGGCATAATGCTACCAATCTATTGTGTTGCAATAACATTTTCTTGCAACACGCCCTTGTCGTTGCAATAACTCACGTCACAACGACGCCCCCCCCCGGTTGCGATTTGATGGCGATGATCGTTGCGACTCGAGGCAATTGCCGCGCCACACGTCGTTGTGACACGCTCACGTAGTGCAACACCATGCTACACTGTCGCGATACCTTATCGCAACGGACTTTTATGCAATGGCACAAGACGAATCGCAACGGCCAACAAATGTCGCGAATTGTCGCTATTGCAACGAAAATAGCCCTATCGTAATGGTTATGGGCCGTTGCATCATGACCGAAATGTTGTAGTGAATGCTGATACGATCGAGGGGCTTCGCAACAAGCTAGTCGGTGATGCCGAGGTTGTTCATGATTTGAAGAATCAATTGAAAAGCTTGGAGGGTGAAAAGGAAAAATTTTCTGCTGATGCTGAAAAATACAAGCGGGAGCTCCTCACTGTGAAGGACTTGAAGAATTCTTTGAGTGATGAAGCCAATCGGCTCAGGGGCACTATAGAGAAGCTTCGTTCCGATAAGGAAAAGGTAGACCAGGATATTTGAGCTAGAGGGCTTAAGGTTTATCGTGAGTACTAAACTGCTCTTAAATTATACGGTGCAGAGCCCCTTGCCTTCCCCAGCCAGGATTATGGCCTTGATAAGTTTTTTGACTGGCTTGATGATGAGTTCAAGTTTCTGCCAGATGTTTTGTCCAAGGTTGGCGATTATGCAGCTCAAACTTGTATAACAAATGCCGTAAAGATGCTTTTGGATCAGGGTTGCTCTCACTATAAGGCATTTTTAAGGAGAGACTATCAGTTTCCTTCGGCTCAAGATCCTAATGATAAGACCATGTTCAACGAGGCTATTCTTGCCACTCGAACTGTTTTTTGTAGAAAGTTTTGGGCTGCAACTGGCCGGGAATGCGCTCGTCATGCTGCGCATGACCGTCTGGCCAAGGTTAGCTTCATTGCAGTTTCCCTTTTTTGCTCTTGCTTTTTGGAGAACCTTTTCACTATAATCTCCTGACAGCTTGTATTATCTCAGGTGAAGGAGCTGCTCACAGTGGAGACACAACGCAAGGCCGAAGCTGATGCTGCCGCCGCTGCTGCTTCTACTGTTGGGGCTTCTGCTACTGGTGCTAGTGATGGAGCGAGTCAAAGTGCTGCTGATGCAGATCCGAAGGTTTAGCATTGTTAGATCAGAATTTGTTTGAAAACTTTGTTAAGTGTAGTAGGTTTTGAACTTGTAAATTTGTACATATTCAGATCCCTGGTGAGGGAGATGTCCTTGAACTTGCTCCTCTGGCCATGCGATATGGTTCACTTTGCGTTTCTAGCTTCGCTTGGAAAGAATATCAACGACGGTATCCCCATTCTTGCCTTAGTGATTTTTGTGAGTTCTGCCATGAATTTTATCGTCGTAGCGAGTTTGATGTTTTCAGCTTCTTCACTTCCTTTATTGCTCAAGGCTTTGAGCGCGTTGAACCTGCCGCGCGGAGGAATGCTGAAGCTGCTCCTTTGCTTAGCGCTAAAGTTGAGCCTCTAGACCTTAGTCCTGGTTTTGAGGATTTTGCTTGTCTTTACAGCGCTCGCCGATTTAGGTCTTCCGGCCATGAGTTCGACGGATATGTCTTTGAAATGTTTTGAGAACCGTTTATAAGTGATTTTTGTAAGTTGGAACACATTGTAACTGTGCTTGATTGTGCACGAATGAATAAATATGAACTCGCTTTACCTTTGCCTTTGAGAAAAACGCCTCCTCCCCCGGAAGCAAGTTTATATTTGTTCATACACGAGCGAAGGTGTTTATGTACTTGTGCAAAGCCATTTGTACGCGTGAATGTATTTGTATGCAAAAAGGTAAACTCGATTTGTCTTCGTTTCTGAGAAAAACGCCTCCTCTCCCTGAAGCGAGTTTGCCTTTACTCATAGATGTTTTGCATGAGTGTATGATTCGCTGGAGCAAAGCTGACATTTTGGGGTTGAGACTTGGTTTAAGTATACTGAAGCTATATTCAAGTAATCGAATGATCTTTTGATCGTACGGAACTCCTCTTACTCTTTTGTATCAAGTTTTTACTTGACTTGAGCCATGCGAACTCCTTTTACTCTTTAGAATTAGCTTTTATTCGACATGGGCTATACGAAGCCCCCTTTTGTTCGTTAGAGTAAGCATTTATTTGACTTGAGCTATGCGAAGCTCCTTTTACTCCTTAGAGTAAGCGTTTATTTGACTTGAGCTATGCGAAGCTCCTCTTACTTCTTAGAGTAAGTGTTTATCGATCTGTATTGGCCTTACCTTGGGTAGGGTCAATTTAGTTCTATTTGATTTATCGAATACCGGCGATTTGGATGAAGCCAATCGCTTTCGATGCAACTTTTATGGGGAATAGCTCGTCATGTATTTCACACGAGTTACAATTAGCACCGCCTCATTAAAAACCTCACCCCTTGGTAAGGGTTCTCCTGTGAGGAAAAGAGTACAGGCTTTTGAAAGAAAGAAAAGGTCTACTCTACTTATTGACTTCATTTATAGATGACGGAGCCAATTTTTACATATTTTTTCATAGATAGTATCTTCGCAGGCTATCTGCATTCCACGAATGCGGCAGCTCCTTGTCTTCTTCGTCTCCCAAATGAAAGGATCCTGGTCTGTTACTATTGATGACCAGAAATGGGCCTTCCCATTTGTTTTGTAACTTTCCCGAAGGCGAACTTGGGTTTTTCCTTAGCATCCAGTCGCCGACACTGATGTCTTTTTTGATAATCTTTTTGTCGCGCCACTTTTTTGTTTCTGCTTGGTATTTGGAGATGTTTTTTGCGGCTTGCAGCTTGCATATCTCTGTGAGATCCTTGTCAATAGCTTCGCTATCTTTTGATGCTTCTTGTTTTGTGCGAAACCCCTTGTGCAGGATTTCCTCCGGGCACACTACTTCTTTGTCGTATAATAGCTTGAATGGAGTGAATTGAGTTGCTCTTGATGTGGATGTGTAGTGAGCCCAGATTACCTTCAGCATTTCTTCTTCCCTTTTGCCTTTTTTCTTACAATTTGCTAGGCACTTTCTGATGGCGGTAAAGATGATGCCATTTGCTCTTTCAACTGCGCCATTAGATTGTGGATGGTATACTAATGCGAATCTTGCCTTCGTTCCAATGGACATGCAGTATTGCCTGAACTCATCACAGTCAAACTGTTTCCCATTGTCCACTGTGACTTTCCTTGGGACTTCAAATCTGCACACGATTTGCTGCCAGAAGAACTTGATGACTATTTTCGCTGTGATGTTGGCCAGGAGTCTAGCTTCGATCCACTTTGTGAAGTACTCTACTGTAACTATTGCACATTTTAGATTTCCTTGGGCTGTGGGGAGTGGTCCCATGAGATCTATGCCCCATCTGTGCAATGGCCAAGTTGGAGTGATCAGTTGTGATAGCTTCGAAGGCAATCTTCGTGTCGCCGCGCATTTTTTACATGCATCGCACGTTTTGACTATACTTGTTGCATCATTGATGATTGATGGCCAATAAAATCCTTGCCTCATTGCCTTCCCCACAACTGCTCTCGCCCCAAAATGTGCTCCACACAAGCCACTGTGTATCTCTTGTTTTAACTCTTTGCCTTCGCCATATGAGATGCAGCGAAGCCAAGGAGCCACTACTCCTTTTTTATACAGAACATCATCGATGATTTGATAAGACTTTGCTCTTTGCTGCATGCATTTGAGGTCTTCTTCGTCGCTGGGTTCATAATACCCCCAAAGGTAAGCCATTATTAGTGAACGCCAATCTTCTGAGTTTATTGGATTAATCATTTTTGGCTGCTCATCAAGATCTTTGATCGAAGGAGTTGTTATTGCCTGGAAGAAGACATCAGGTAGTAGCTTGTCCCCTTTTGCTGCTGCTTTAGCCAGTGCATCTGCCTCTTTATTTCTTGCTCTTGGTATGTATTCCACTGTAAAGCCTTTGAATTGTTTCTCCATTGATCTCACCGTACTCAGGTATTTGATCAGCTCGGGATGTTTTGCATTGCCCTCTTTTTCGATATGATCTGCTACCACCTTCGAATCAGTTTTTACAATGAATCGCTGAGTGCCCAATGCCTTGGCTTTCCAGAGCCCCAGTAATACGGCTTCATATTCATTGACATTGTTCGTGCTTCTGTCACCGTTTTTGCAGAACTCTAGGTTCGCTGCATATCTCATTTTCACACTCGAAGGCGATGTCACAATTGCTGCAATTTCGGCTCCTTTGTCCCCCCAAGCACCTGTGGGATATGGGTACCCCTGGGCCCACTACCGACTGGATATGTAGTCGGACTGGGCCCACGTCCGATAATGATGTGGGCCGACCCCAGGCTGGCCCACGAGGATCCTCGACTTGATGGACAAGATTGGAGAAGACATAGACTGTAAGGCGTATGGCGATATACTCGGATCCTACCCGGGTATTACGGTGATCACGGCGCAACCGACTCGGATTACTTTCCTAGTTGTAGCCAGATAATAATTAGAGATAACTGACTTGTAAATCCTAGGCCGTTAGCCTATATAAGGCGGCCTAGGTCGACCCCTTCATTCATTCGATTCTTAGCCACCAGATCCCTCATTGTAACCAAGAACTCACCGTCGTTCTCTGGAACTTCGCCGAGCAGAGCAATACAACACCACTGTTGGTATATTTTAACGATTACAGATGAATCCGCAAGCGTACAAATACCATTGTAGCTTTCACCCGAGAGTATTCCAGGGTATCGAATCCACAGGGAACGTGTGTGTATTAGTTAAGAATTAAAAACGACCGAGGACAAGAGAAGGGATAATTATGTAGAAGGTAGAGAGGGTTATTTCTATGTATTCTGGATAATTAAGGATGAGCTCAAGTTGTTTACGATTTACTTGTTTCGGGACGCTCCAACCGTCCTAGTCCGGAAAGGGATGCGAAGGGGACTAAGCAAGCCAAGCAATGGTCCTACTGAACTCTAGTGCTTCTCACGTGGTGGACTATGTAGGCCGTCAGGGCTGTCACCACCTGGGGCTACCACTACAAATCCGTGGCACTAGGCGCACTCCAAGGTATTCAAAAGACTATACACCACGTATACTCAATTAAATACTATCTTAGCTTTATAATTACTAAGACACTTATCACAGCAAGGAGCCCACAAGTATAAAGTAAAGCTAGAACTATATTAAATAAATATTAATCCAGAAATACAAGAGAAAATACCCGGATGTTACTCGAACCTGAGCCGCATCCGCCGAAGTACGAGAAGAAGGGAGGAAACCGACAGCCCCGGCTTCTCCCCGGCTCGCACCTCAACTCTCACCTATTTCTACTAACTGGATAGAGCTTCGCTTGATCTTGTGCCTTCTCTGTGTGTTTTGGAGTGAAGGAGGAGGTCTCTATTTATAGGGGGAACTAACTTGAGCATGTGGAGATTCCCCACTAGAAACTAGGGGGTACCCCACCTCTTCTTGCGACACCTGGAAGCCAACCGACGTCCCTGGGGCGTCCACCGACGTTCTGGAGTCGGTAGGGGCAAAAACCAGAGAAAACCGCGCCAAAACAGTCAAAAACCGGAGGAGAACCGGATCTGCGCAGCATCTGTACGTCGGTAGTAGCCAAAACCGGGAAAAACCGTACCAAAATCGGTCATCGGGGATAAAACCACGCCAGACCAGGCGCCGAACCCCGCAAAACCGGTTGTCCACCATCCGCGTTGCGCCACCTGTCCCTGGCTCACGGCGGCATCCCGTCGCGCTCGCGCGCGACGCAGAGCCGGGCCGCACCCAGTCACAGGCCACCACGTGTCCCCGCCGGGTTGGACTCCCGCGCGCGCGTCCTCTGAGCGAAGCCCGGCGCTCGGCCTCTCTCTGGCTGCCGCGTGGCCCGCCTGGTGCTGGCGTCAGCATGACGTCAGCGCTGTATAATAAATTGGAGTTTTTGCATCTTTTTCTCCTGAGCTCCAATAAATATGAAATATATATTTATTTCGATCGTCTCGATGAGCTCTACGCAGTGGTGCAATCCATCTTGCCATTTGAGATACTTTGTGATAATGATATATTCGCATTTATCTCAGGCTAATGCGTGAATTCCTGCATGACATGATAAAACACTAAAACTTGTGGAAATATTCAGTAATAACCCCTACCACTACGTTTGGTGATTATATTTGACATATATTTGGCAGGAATTGGCAGTCAAAAGTAGCACTTAAGGACCGTCAACAAGCTCCCCCACACTTAACCTTTGCTCGTCCTCGAGTAAAGCTCATGACTAAGGTAGAGAACAACATGATTCCAAAAGATGTGATGCGAGCATATAAGTTATTCCATGACATACCTGCTCTTGTGACTTTCTGAAGTGTCTATCATGTCACCTTGGATGGTTGAGAAATGGAACGGTCTTGGTTCGAATCACCTCAACTCATTCTGTAGAGTAACTTGGGTTTTTGATAAATTTTAAAAACTTAGCCTTACTTGACTTCTCAAATGATTCTCTCAAATCGCTCAGTGTGTATATTTCCTCACCAAGGCATTGCTTTGCCTCTTTTCATCCTACTTCTAAAAAGCTTATGTGGAGTTCCAGGTAGGGAATGAATATATGAGGCACACTTGTATCACATAATATTGCAAAGCCAAAGACTGGATCCAAGAAGAAAACTAATCATACAATCTGATCAAGATGTGCATGTGTGTGAATGTAGAATGTACGTGGAAATTATGATGGCTCTTTTTATGTGATCTCTCTCCTCTTTATTTTGAGAACATGGCTATCTCTTTTTTTTTCTTTTTTTTCTTTTTCTCTTTTTCATCATGCTTGAGAATAAATTTCTCTTTAAGCATGTATTTTTTTCTCTTTTTTTAGCCCATGTCTCTTTTAAAGGAATATCTAGGAGAGAGATTCACAAAACAATATAGAGCATTTATTTTATGGATGAATGAGGGTTGCTAACTTCCAGTGTAGAAGTTTAGCATGTGAATGTGGAGTGTGCGTGATCTTGATCATGAAGGCATGAAAAGCATCTTACAAGGGTCACAACAATTTGACAAAGCTCAATGTAATAATAAGCGGCATATGTGTAAGGTTTTTGCAATGTAAACAACATATGGCTTTGGTAGGAATATATATATCACTGAGGAGTTTGTAAGGCTAACTTTATTTGGAGTAAAACATCCCAAGCACTTATACAGAATAAGCAAGGTTCATGTCATCATACCATATCTCATTCATCAACCATTTAGAAGGTTCATGTCATCATACCATATCTCATTCATCAACCATTTAGATTAACATGCTTTCCTAATGATATATAAGTTCACAAGAAGTAGGTGTATGTGCTAGGAATAAAGAATACGCAAGCCGATCATGGAAAATCATGTGTATCAATGGAGCACCAGGATTCATTGAGTTTAATTTAGTGATAGGCATGAATTAAATAAACTCATGAATCAGAGAGTTTGAGAGATAGAATTGAGCAAACCATGGTTTCCCTTTGAGTGTTGAAAGAGGATGTCCTTGGTGCCTCCCCCACACTATCTTCTGCTACGATGTCTTCTCCTACACATTCTTAGATACAATGATGAGATACAAGGATTTGGCTAGTACAAGTGTACTAGCCAAATCACAGCGAAGCATTTATTATTTTTTTTCAAAGGTTTTTATTTTATTTTATTAAGGGTGAAACATTTAATCACCAAAATCGAGGAATTCGATTTCATCGACTTCCTCCATCTTTTCAGGCTCAAAATAAACTTTTAAGCGGTGGCCATTTACCTTGAATATATTACCTGAGTCGTCCTGAAGAGTAATGGCTCCATGGGATGATGTGTCAATCATGTTGAAAGGTCCTTCCCACTTGCTTCTAAGTTTACCATGACCGAAAAGCTTCACTCTGGAGTTGAACATGAGGACTTTGTCTCCGGATTTGAACTCTTTGTGTTTAAGCCTCTTGTCATACCACCTTTTTGTTCTATTCTTATAGATCTTCGAATTGTGGTATGCTCTCTCCCTCCATTCCTCCAGCTCGAATATTTGCATCTTCCGGTTGTTTCCAGCGAGATGGAGGTCCATGTTCCATTTCTTGATAGCCCAGTGGGATCTGAACTCCAACTCAACTGGAAGATGGCATGTTTTACCATAGGGGGACATACCAATGGGTGTCTTGAATGCTGTACGGTACGCCCACAATGCTTCAGGGAGTTTGTTCTTCCAGTTCTTTCCCATCTCATTGACGGTCTTCTGCAGAATATTTTTAATTTGTTTGTTGGATGTTTCTGCTTGACCGCTCGTTTGTGGGTGATAGGGTGTTGCCACATTATGGCGGATCCCAAAGTCTGCCAAGTATTGCCTGAAAGTCTTGTCGATGAAGTGGGATCCTCCATCACTTATCACCATTCGGGGCGTACCGAACCTAGGGAAGATGGTCTCATGGAACATCTTCTTGGCATGTTTGGAGTCGGCAGCCCGGCAAGGTAGTGCTTCTACCCACTTGGACACATAGTCCACAGCTACCAAGATGTACTCGCAGTCGTGAGATTTGGGGAATGGCCCCATGTAGTCGATGCCCCACACATCAAAGAGTTCAACTTGCAAATTGCTTGTGAGTGGCATGGCATCTCTTTTGTTGATGTTGCCATGCCGCTGACATCTATCACATCTTCTGATGAACTCTTTGGTGTCATCGTACATGGTTGGCCAGAAGAACCCGCTTTGCCAAATTTTGGCATGGGTTCTGAACACACCATAGTGTCCCCCGTACTGAGATGCATGACATCTCTCTATGATCTTGGTGGCTTCAATCATTGGGACACACTTTCTTAGCAGCCCATCAGCGCAGACCCGATATAGGTATGGCTCATCCCACAAGTGGAAGCGGCTTTCATATTCCAACTTCTTCTTGTTTCCACCTGGGGGAACATAGCCTGCAACTATATAGTTTACGATATTTGCATACCATGGGTTATCATGTGTTACCTTAAGGAGTGTGTCGTCCCTCAGATAGTCGTTGATGGGTAGATCATGTGTCTCCTCAACCTGCAACCTGGATAGATGATCGGCTACCGAGTTTTCTACTCCCTTTTTGTCTCTAATTTCTATATCAAATTCTTGGAGAAGAAGGATCCATCGGATGAGCCTAGGTTTAGCATCCTTCTTAGTGAGGAGGTATTTTAGTGCAGCATGGTCTGTGTAGATGATTACCTTTGCCCCCACTAAGTAGGATCTAAACTTATCTATCGCGAAGACCACATCCAACAACACTTTTTCAGTGGTGGCATAGTTCAGCTGGGCCCCGGTCAAGGTTTTGCTAGCATAGGAAATGGCGTGGTGCCTCTTGTCCTTGGTTTGGCCTAGGACAGCTCCTACGGCATAATCGCTAGCGTCGCACATGATTTCAAAGGGTAGTGCCCAATCGGGTGGTTGAATGACTGGGGCCGAGATGAGTGCCTTCTTTAGGATTTGGAAGGCTTGATGGCACTCATCAGTGAAGACGAACTCCGCTTCTTTTGCTAGAAGATTGGTTAGGGGCCGGGCAATATGAGAGAAGTCTTTGATAAAACGCCGATAAAACCCGGCATGCCCTAGAAAGCTGCGGATTCCCTTCACGTTCGTGGGAGGTGGAAGCTTCTCGATAACTTCAATTTTTGCCTTGTCCACCTCTATGCCACGTTCGGACACCAAGTGTCCAAGCACTATTCCTTCCCGAACCATAAAATGGCATTTCGCCCAGTTCAGGATTAAGTGCTTTTCTTCACACCGTTGTAAGACTTTGTCTAAATTCTCTAGACAATCTGTGAAGGATTTGCCATAGACAGAAAAGTCATCCATGAACACCTCCATGATTTTCTCAATCATGTCAGAGAAAATAGACATCATGCACCTTTGGAATGAGGCTGGGGCATTGCAAAGATCGAAGGACATCCTACGGTAAGCATATGTTCCATAGGGGCATGTGAAAGTGGTCTTACTTTGGTCATCCGGGTGTATGGGGATTTGGTGATATCCGGAGTATCCATCAAGGAAACAAAAGAAGGAGTGATTTGCAAGCCGTTCCAACATCTCATCGATGAAAGGCAACGGAAAATGATCCTTCTTAGTAGCCTTGTTGAGCCTCCGGTAATCGATACACATGCGCCACCCGGTGACGGTGCGTTGAGGGATCAACTCATTTTTGTCGTTTTTCACCACTATCATCCCTCCTTTCTTTGGTACCACTTGCACCGGACTCACCCACTCGCTGTATGGCACGGGATAAATAATCCCTGCGTGAAGTAGCTTAAGGACTTCCTTCTTAACTACTTCTCGCATCGCGTTGTTCAACCTTCTTTGGGGTTCCCTAGAAGGTGTGGAATCGGGATCGGTCGGGATGCGATGAGTGCAAAGAGTAGGACTTATGCCCTTAAGATCATGGAGCAAGTAACCTAGGACTGAACGATGTTTTTCTAAGACAGCAACAAGTCTATTGGATTCTTCTTCAGTGAGCTTGTCGCTGATGATAACCGAGGTTTGACGGTTCTCATGGAGGAAAACATATTTTAGGCCTGGCGGGAGAGGTTTTAGCTCGATTGTGGGTGATGGTGATTGTTCCGTTATGTCCAACTCAATGGGCTCGGCAATGACCTCTTCTTCATGAGAGAAGTTTATTGCGTCGTCGTCCCAGTTTGGTTGGGCCATGTCGGACAATGACACTCCCATAAGCTCTTCGATAGGGTCAGGAATTGGCATTGGCTCCGCTATCGAATTATTTGCACGAGCTAAAGGAATGGTGTAGGTGGATTTTCCCAGTTGAATGGCTAGGCCTTCTTTAGGCATTTCTTGGAAGAGTTTCTCGATAGGCCTGCCGATAAGAATGGGTATGTCTGGACCGTCATAAACATGGAAGTCCAGAAAAACCTCGGCCTCATTAGAAACTACGGGAATCGTTCTAAGGATCCCGTAGCACTCCAAAATGTTCCCATCAGGATCTTGCATAAGCTTTTGGGAACGGGATAAGGCCGCGTTGGGACAAAGTGTTTGGGCAAGAGATTTTGAAATGACATTTATCCCAACGGCTGGGTTGTAAAGGACGTCCATTGTGACCCCCTGTATTTGATAAGAGTGAGGGATTAAGGGGCTGACGAGTCAGACTACCTCGAGCGATGTCTCTGCTTCCTTTAGCCATTCTCTACTCATGACCGCTGATAAGTATTTCAGATCTTCTATGGAAATAGGCTTATCGGATGGGTTACGATCTTGTTGGAGCAGAGATCTACATGCTCGGGGTTTAGGTTGAGTTGGTAAATACGAGGCATTACCAAAATCTATGAAAAGATCATCGTCGAATTCACCAATAAAGTCCATTGGATGAGTTTCCTCATCTTCTGGACTGTGGGATTTCCCCACGGGAGGCTCTCCTTTTACGGGCTTAGAAAGAGGAGTAGTCACGGGTGTAGGCTTGATAGATAGGACCTCTTGTTCTGGCTCGGGGATTTCTTCGACTTCTGGTTCGGGAAATTCATCAAAGATACCAGTGAAAGGGGTGTTCTCAAGTATTTTACCGAGGACAACTCTCCCTTCACTAGGTGTCAAATGAGTGAATGACCCACCTGAAGACGTGTCAAGGATGACAGTGGATTCCTTGCTAAGTCCTCGATGGAAATGCTGTAAAAGCATAGGTTCGGGGATAGCAAGGTCGGGACCAGACATGTTTAGATTTAAGAATTGGGCCCAGGCTGTTCCTAAGGTTTCTTTCTCCCTTTGCCGAAAGGTTAGGATTTCTACTCGGAGGTCTACTATTCGGGAAATCGGAAAGAAAGCTAGACAAAATTTGTCTCGCAATACTCCCCAATCTCCATTGGTACTACCTACGGTTTGAGCATACCATCGCTTGGCAATTCCCATCAAAGAGAACGGGAAAAGCTTCCACTTTAGTGTTTCCTACGACATGCCAGGAATGACAAGGCAGGAGCACACTTGCTCAAAACCGCGTAGGTGAGTGTAAGGACTTTCCTCTTCTGCTCCAGAGAAAGATTGCTCCCGTACCATGGCTATGAGGGCGGGGCGAAGTTCATAGCCAGGTGTATGGATGGGTAATGATGAAGGTGGAGGCTCCAGATATTCACCCTTTGGAGCCGAGTACTGATTGATAGGTGTTGATTTCATGGGGTATGTGTAATGGTATGGATGGGGATACACGGACGAACTTGGTTCGAAACTAGTACAACAACCGATCCCCGGCAACGGCGCCAGAAAGCTTGTTGGTATATTTTAACGATTACAGATGAATCCGCAAGCGTACAGATACCGTTGTAGCTTTCACCCGAGAGTATTCCAGGGTATCGAATCCACAGGGAACGTCTGTGTATTAGTTAAGAATTAAAAACGAACGAGGACAAGAGAAGGGATAATTATGTAGAAGGTAGAGAGGGTTATTTCTATGTATTCTGGATAATTAAGGATGAGCTCACGATTTACTTGTTTCGGGACGCTCAACCGTCCTAGTCCGGAAAGGGATGCGAAGGGGACTAAGCAAGCCAAGCAATGGTCCTACTGAACTCTAGTGCTTCTCACGTGGTGGACTACGTAGGCCGTCAGGGCTGTCACCACCTGGGGCTACCACTACAAATCTGTGGCACTAGGCGCACTCCAAGGTATTCAAAAGACTATACACTAGGTATACTCAATTAAATACTATCTTAGCTTTATAATTACTAAGACACTTATCACAGCAAGGAGCCCACAAGTATAAAGTAAAGCTTGAACTATATTAAATAAATATTAATCCAGAAATACAAGAGAAAATACCCGGATGTTACTCGAACCTGAGCCGCATCCGCCGAAGTACGAGAAGAAGGGAGGAAACCGACAGCCCCGGCTTCTCCCCGACTCGCACCTCAACTCTCACCTATTTCTACTAACTGGATAGAGCTTCGCTTGATCTTGTGCCTTCTCTGTGTGTTTTGGAGTGAAGGAGGGGGTCTCTATTTGTAGGGGGAGCTAACTTGAGCATGTGGAGATTCCCCACTAGAAACTAGGGGGTACCCCACCTCTTCTTGCGACACCTGGAAGCCAACCGACGTCCCTGGGGCGCCCACCGACGTTCTGGAGTCGGTAGGGGCGAAAACCGGAGAAGACCAAGCCAAAACAGTCAAAAACCGGAGGAGAACCGGATCTGCGCAGCATCTGTACGTCGGTAGTAGCCAAAACCGGGCAAAACCGTACCAAAATCGGTCATCGGGGATAAAACCACGCCAGACCAGGCGCCGAACCCCGCAAAACCGGTTGTCCACCATCCGCGTTGCCACCTGTCCCTGGCTCACGGCGGCATCCCGTCGCGCTCGCGCGCGGACGCAGAGCCGGGCCGCACCCAGTCACAGGCCACCACGTGTCCCCGCCGGGTTGGACTCCCGCGCGCGCGTCCTCTGAGCGAAGCCCGGCGCTCGGCCTCTCTCTGGCTGCCGCGTGGCCCGCCTGGTGCTGGCGTCAGCAGCGCTGACGTCAGCGATGACGTCAGCGCTGTATAATAAATTGGAGTTTTTGCATCTTTTTCTCCTGAGCTCCAATAAATATGAAATATATATTCATTTCGATCGTCTCGACGAGCTCTATGCAGTGGTGCAATCCATCTTGACATTTGAGATACTTTGTGATAATGATATATTCGCATTTATCTCAGGCTAATGTGTGAATTCCTGCATGACATGATAAAACACCAAAACTTGTGGAAATAGTCAGTAATAAACCCTACCACTACGTTTGGTGATTATATTTGACATATATTTGGCAGGAATTGATGGTCAAAAGTAGCACTTAAGGACCGTCAACAACCACAGAGCACAGGACGTAGGGTATTATACCTTCGGGTAGCCTGAACTTGTATAATCCCTGTGTCCCTATGTTACTTCGAGCTCCCTAGTCTCGCGATTGCCCTTTGCCTACAAATCTACCATCTGGGTACCCCGGGTGGACTACCGGCCGATAAATCTGAGTTGGCGCGCCAGGTAGGGGTAATCACGGGGCATTACAGCTAGCTCGATGGCAGATCGTCATGGTGTCAGCTTCCCCAAAAGCCTCAAGGACTACCCTGAGCATCTTGAGGGCATCAGCTTCTTTGCCACGATCCACTCCGCCTCCTCCGACTCAAGCTCGTCGCCCGACTTCACTACGCCGACTAGCTCCATGCTGACCTCCTCGCCGACTTCATCGTTAATCGTCGCCCCGCTCCAGCAGCGGTTCGATGCAATGGCACTCCGTGACCAAGCTCTGGGCTTGGCCGCCCGCTCAAGACTTCCACCCCCTGATGTGTTCCTCGCCGGGCAAGATCGCGTCCAAGGCACCCTCTCCGAGTGCATCGCTATGTCAGAGGAGGCCCTGCACCGACCTCGCAACCAGCTTCCGATGGGACTGCACAACGCCTCAGTAGACTACTCGGCACGGGTGCGCAGAAGCATGGATCAGATCTGATCTGAAAACCCACCCACGACCACCCAGTCCCTGGACTGCGGGGAGTTCCAAGTCGCTACAAGTGTGCTCCTGCCGGCTCCGGCCGACCCGAGCAATGATTCAAGCTACGCCACGCCTCCGGGGCGTGAAGTCTTCGTCTCTGAAGATCAAGCCACCCAGGACGGGGAAACCGACTCGGCTAGGGACCGCCGTCACGAGCGTAACGCCGACCGTGCTCGCCGATGCAACGATGAAGCAGCGCAGCCTCGGGCAGCAGCAGGTGACGTAGCGATCATATCAGCAGCCGCGGTAGCCAGAGAAGCAGCCCTAGGGGCACCTGCAAGACCACCACCAGTCGCACGCGCGCCCGGCGGCGTCAACCCGCCCAACCTCGAAGGAGCATTCACTGCCCATGCGGCCTTTCGCCCATGCTAACATCGCAGCTGCATTAGCCGAGCTAGAGCACGCCAGAGCTCGCCTTGAAGCCGCTCAGGCCCAAGTCGAGCAATCCTACAGATCCAGATCCAGGTCCGGCCGATCCAACTTGGTCCATTCGGCCAGCCACCACTCTGCCCACAGCAGATCAGGTCATGGGCAACCTCGTCAGAGGAACCCACCATTGCCCTTCGTTGAGGAAGAGGTGGCCCAGAACCACCACGAGGAGGAAGAAGAAGAACGGCGTAACCTACGCAACATGCACTACCACCGTGATCGCTACTAGGAACAGCGCTACAGGCGTCCACGGCACTACTACCCGGCCAACCCCCAGGAGGGCGATCTCCAAGATCGTCTGAGGGACAACGTCCGGGACATCCGCGCTGATCTCAACGGCCGGCATCATGAACACGACACGGCAGAACTTGAGCGCCGTGAGTGATACGACCGGGACTATGGCCGACCTGACCGCCAGCCGATAGGAGAAGCAGGCGACGCAGCAGTAGAGGAAGACGAGCGCCACGTAGTCCATGAGCTCATGGAATGCGAGCAGTACGACACATGATACGGCCCTCTGTGGGATGACCGCTGCCAATGGCATGACAATGCTCGACCCCGGGTCGATCAAGCCTGACCTCCTCATCGCAACCACCGCAATGACGAGGAGGACGCATTCGATGGCTTTGCCGCTTTCTCCGCCCGGCTCCGCGCCGTACAGTGGCCAGAGTCCTTCAAGCCAGCTCAAGTCAAGAAGTTCGACGGTCACTCTGACCCCAAGCTCTGGCTCAGGATATACCACATGGTGGTCAAAGCCGCCCATGGATCAAACGACCAAGCTGCTGCCTACTTCCCTATGATGCTAGGCAAGGAGGCGTTACTGTGGCTCGAGGGCCTCCCTCGGGACACCATTGATAGCTGTACAGACCTCTGCCATGCTTTCACAAAGAACTACCAAGCAAGCTACACCTGGCCGGGCTCCAGATTCCATCTGGACAATGTCAAACATAGGAAAGGTGAAAGTCTCCGCGACTACACCGATCGCTTCTTTGACAATCGGAACTAGCTCACCGATGTTGAAGATCGGGACGCCATCGATGCGTACAGATGAGGCCTCATCGACAACCCACTATTCCGTCGTTGATGGATTTGGTCGATCTGGAAGTCCGAGCTAACCAAGCTGAACAGGCCCAATTCAAGAACAAGCAGAAGCGGCCTGAAGATGACGACCGAGTCGAGAGCTCGAAACGCCATGAGCCATTGCGTGGGCGCAAGGCAGGACCCAAGCCCCTCGTAGCCCTAGCAGAAGAGGAAAGCCGGCCAGAACCCGAGTTCCTGGCGGAAGAGTTCCATGATACTCTCAACTTCCAGTGCCCCTTTCATAAGGATGCCAAGCACAATCTCCGTGATTGTCACGCTCTGCTCAAGGAACTCGGCGCCATGCTGCCGACCAAGAAACAGCGCAACAACAATAACGGCGGCCGCTACAACAACTACCGCCGTGATGGCCACAACGACCGTGACCGGCGTGACGACTACCGCCGCAGAGAGGACCGCGACCACCGGGACGACTACGATCATGGTGACAACTGCAACCACGAGGCTCCGGGCCGCCAAGAAGGTCCATGTCATCAAGACCATGAGCACCGACCTGCCGCACCAGCAGAAGCTCCCAGGCGCGGCACTAATGGCGACTTCCAGCACGCCGATTGCCACGTCAATGTCATCATTGGGAGGCCCGGCGCCTTCCTTGACAGACGCAAAGGCAAGCTCCATAAGCGTGAGGTGAAGCTGGTCTCCACCAAGCCCGTGGAATATCTCCAGTGGTCGGAGATGCCTATCACCTTCAGTCGCGCCGACCACTGGGTATACGTACCCGAGCCAGGGTCATACACACTCGTCGTCGCTCCTATCGTTGAACGAGTCCTCCTCTCCAAGGTCTTGATTGACGGTGAGAGTGCCCTGAACATCATCTTCACCAGCACCCTCAACAGCATGGGGTTCGACTATAGCCGACTCCTGAGCGCCGAAGACCTGTTCTTTGGCATTGTACCAAGAAAAGCTTCCTACCCGATAGGAAGAGTCGCCCTTCAGTCACATTCGGCACGGCTGACAACTACCGCACGGAGTTCCTATACTTTGAGGTGGCCGATTTTCCAGAGCTCCTACCATGCCATCTTTGGTAGACCCATGCTAGCTCGGTTCATGGCCATATCGAACCATACATACCTGGTTCTAAACTTGCTGGCACCCAATGGAGCCCACTCCATCCGTGGAGACATCAAAACCTCCTTCGAGTGTGACGGGGAAGTTATCAAGATAGCCGAGTTGTCTCGGCAACTCGACAACAGTGCCTTGCTGGCAGAGGCAGCCCCCAAGGTGGCGACCGGTGAGCCAGTTCTCCCGGAGCAGAAGCAGCAGCCCATGGCGCTGACGCCCGCAGAAGCCCCCAACGCAATTAGCTTGGGACTCAACGACCCTGCCAAGACGGCCCTCATAGGGCCAAGGCTCACTCCTAAATAGGAAGACGCGCTCACCTCCTTCCTCCGGGATAACTGGGAGAGCAAGAACACAAAGCCTGCCAAGCAGAAGCTACGCCGATTTGCTCAAGATTGAAAGGAGCCCATTAGGGTAGAACTGAATAAGCTCTTAGCTGCCAGTTTCATTACAGAATGCAAACACCCTAAGTGGCTTGCAAATCCTGTACTTGTAAAGAAGAAAACCGGTGAATGGAGAATGTGCATTGATTACACGGATCTCAACCGCTACTGCCCTAAAGACCCCTTCCCTCTTCCATGAATTGACCAAGTCATTGACTCCACGACTGGCTGCGTGCTCCTCTGCTTTCTAGATTGCTACTCGAGCTATCACCAGATAGCCCAAAAGACGTCCGACCAGGACAAAACGGCATTCATCACCCCGCATGGCATCTATTGCTACAAGACGATGACTTTCGGGTTGAAGAACGCCGGCGCCACATATCAGAAGGCTATCCAGGGTTGCCTACAAAGCCAAATCGGGCGAAACGTCGAAGCCTACGTGGACGATGTCGTCACCAAGACGTATGACGCTGACTCCTTAATAGCCGACCTTCAGGAAACCTTCAACAACCTACGCCGCTTCAGATGGAAGCTCAACACTACGAAATGCGTATTCGGCGTGCCATCGGGAAAACTCTTGGGCTTCCTGGTCAGCCAACGCGGCATTGAGGCGAACTCGGTCAAGCTGGACGCTATACGCAACCTCGAGGAGCCCAAGTGCAAGAAGGGCATCATGAAGCTCACAGGAATGATGGCAACCCTGAGCCGATTGATCAGCAAGCTTGGTGAAAAGGGACTTCCATTCTTTAAAATCCCCAAGAAGACGGACAAGTTCGAATGGACCCCTAAGGCTAGCAAGGCCCTGGCCGACCTCAAGGAGTTCCTAGTCAACCCCCCAGTACTCACGGGCCTGACCCCTAGGGAGGAACTACTGCTCTATATCTCGGCTACCTCCCACGTGGTCAGTATGGCCCTAGTTGTCGAACAGCCAGACGACGGCCACCCATACAAGTTCCAACGCCCTGTATACTTTGTCAGCGAGGTACTTAGCGACTCCGAGGTACTTGGCGACCTCCAAGGTCCGATACCCTCACCCTCAAAAGCTGCTCTACGTGCTTCTGATCACTGCCAGGAAGCTACACCACTACTTCCAGGCCTACGTCATCCGGGTTATCTTGAATTTCCCGCTCGGTGCCATCCTGCACAACAGAGACGCCAACGGACAAATAGTAAAGTGGTCCGTCGAGCCCAGAGAGCACACAATCAACTTCGAGTCGTGGGAGGCTATCAAATCCCAGATACTGGCCGACTTCGCGGCCGAGTGGACAGAGATACAGGCGCCGACCCCAGCAGAGTGGCTAGAGCACTGGAAGATGTACTTTGACGGTGCCCTCGACCTTGAAGGAGCCGGGTAGGTGTGCTGTTCATCTCCCTGGAAGGGTAGCACCTAAAATATGTTCTCCAGATACACTACCAGGCCACCAACAATGGGGCCGAGTACGAAGCCCTTATCCACGGTCTCCGGATCACGGCGTCACTCAGCATCAAGTGGGTGATGTGCTACGGTGACTCCAAGTTAGTCATCGAACATGTCAACAAAAATTGGGACACGACGAAAGAAACCATGAGCGCATATTGTGTAGAGGTCCGCAAGCTTGAAGCCCACTTCTATGGGCTCGAGCTCCACCACGTCCTACGAGAGGACAACGTCGCTGCCGACGTCCTGTCCAAGCTAGGGTCAACCGGGGCCCAGGTGTGTTGACACCAGATTTTGACTCGGCTAGAGTTGTGCGCGACGGAGCTGATGCAGAGGCCGAGTCCGATTCTGAATGCCGTCCGATTCCGATCGGAGTTTGTCCGATAGGAGTCCCGATCGGACACGAGACAAAGGAGGCCGGAGCATGTACGACTTCTCAGGGAGACGCGACTGGAAGCTTCTTCAGGGCCTGATTGTGCGTCAAGATTTGTAATAGTTTTAGTAGTTTAAGATTAGATTGTTTAATTAAATTAGAGATATTGTCGTAGCCGACAAGTTTTAGCTAGATTTCCAGGGTATAAATATAAACCCTGCGCCATTGTAAAAGATGTTCACACAACCATTCAATCAAACACAACTTTCGGCCTAACGTGCCACCCAAACCCTTTTCGTCGAGTTCTTCAGCAAGCAGGGCTGCATCATCTTGACCTCCGGTTTGTCTGTAAGTCCGACACTCTTATCGAGTTAATCTAAGCTTTAGATTGAGGCGTATCGCCCTTCTTCGTTTAGATTGCTCACCCTTTACCGTATCTTGCTGTTTCATCCTATCGGCTTACATCTATTAGAGAAGATCTATTTTGTTTTATCACAATTCAAGCTTCATAATAGATCTGTTCTTATTGTTTATATAGCTGATTTAGATCTAATTTGCAAGTTACAAGTAGATCTGATTTAAATAAGTTGTTTGATATAAATTGATCTATTGGAATAAATAGGCTAATCGGTGCCCTACTAGCAACGCTGTCTCGAAATCGATCCGATTGTTAGTGACACGAGGATTAGTTTATTTATCACCTTTGGAAAGATGCATATTAAAGAACGAGTTTAGATTAGATCTATCTCCGATTCGGTCTACATGGTCGATGGTTTAACCTAATACTGTATCCTCACGATTCGGTTTTCATAGCCGATGGTCTGTTTTAATACATGTTACATCTTCACAAATCGGACTCATAGCCGATGGTTTATGCTCTCAAATTGGACTTCCGTTTTACACCGATCCGATCTGTTGGGACAAATCGGGGCCTTGGCCGATGAGTTTCTTGTTGTTTACTAATTAAACTCTACCTTGTCAATTTCAGGTCAAATTGACTGGCACGCCGCGAACCTCGAGATTTTGGACCTGCACTGAAGTGAAGCAAATATTCCAGGCCACAGTGTTAATTTCCGAAAGTCAACGCCTGACTTTTTGGACGTCAACACATTTTGGCACGCCCAGTGGGACAAGAAAGCTTCTGTGCGATGGCACCTAGAGACAAAGCAGCTACGATCCCTACGATCACGATGGAGGATCTTAGTGACGAACAGAAGAAACTCATGGAAGCACAAATTGAAGAATTCAAGAACCTGTGCCTAGACTCATTCAGTAAAACTCGCAACGCGGTGATTAAGAAAAATCAGTTTCCTGTTCCTCAGGAAGCGTTCGATCGGATCACTGCCGAGGAAAGAAAATTCTTTCAAGATTTTGTTGATGCTGGTTTGAGTCATGCTTTGATTAACCAATCTAGAATATTGGTTAACACGGTGGTGGGACTGATTGCCCAATTGCTGGATGGAGCTATATTAAAGGATGCCCAGAAGGGACCTGCTTACTTTGATACTGGAGCTGCTGCAGCAATTAAGGATCTCAAGAAGAAGATGACGCAATTCACTTCGTCTACATCACCAGAAACTCACCCTGAGTGTTATGAGGCTCCCAAGATAAAAAAGGCAAAAGCTAAGGCGGTAGAAGGAGGTGAAGAAAACGAACAAGAAGAGGAATCGGAAGACAAGGAATACGGCGGAACTCGGCATATTGACCAGTTTGGCAGCCGAATTCCTGTGGTTGAGGGTAAGATGGTATATCCTATTTTCTTCAATACTGAAAATCCACCCAAGAACAAGGGAGCTGACAATCGGGAGCCATCGATCGGACCTAATGAGACACCCGTCATAATGAATCGTGCTCCGATTAGTCAAGGAAACTACACTCAGGAGGATTGGGCAGATAAGATTGCTGACGTCATGAAGAATCAGTTTGGTCTGAAGCCCAAGGGTCAATCTTATCTGCATCGGAAGCCGTATCCGGACTGGTTTGATACATTGCCTATGCCAGCCCGATTCAGGATTCCAGATTTTTATAAATTTTCTGGACAAGGAGATGTTACCACCATTGAGCATATCGGCCGATACACTATTCAGTGTGGTGAAGTTGCATCGATTTGTCCATTGAAAGTTAAGTTGTTTCCTATGTCGCTTTTTGGATCGGCCTTTTCGTGGTTTTCATCATTACCACCGAATTCTATTAGTAATTGGGCCGATTTGGAAAAGCAGTTCCATGCTAATTTCTTCATGGGAGTACAAGAGGCCATATTGTCCGATCTGACAGCACTCCGACAGAGAAACGGTGAATCGGTTAGTGAGTTTGTCCAAAGATTCAGAGATGTGCGCAGTCGATGTTACTCATTGAATTTATCGGAGGGACAGTTGGTTGATTTGGCATTCCAAGGTTTGTTGCCTCAGGTCAGAGACCGATATACAAGTCAAGATTTTGAAGGCTTGGGGCACATGATTCAAAAGCTCTCTCAGCATGAAGGACGTGGCAATGACTATCGGAGAGAGAAGTTCCAGAGGAAAATCGTCAATATTGAATATGATTCCAATGGGGAGGAAGCTGAAGTTGATTTGGCTGAATGGACCAAGAATAAGAATTCTGTTGCCTGCCCGTGGGTGAAGGTCGAGCCAGAAAGGTACAGCTTTGATATCACAAAAGTCGATAAAATATTTGATTTATCGCTAGCAGAGAAACAAATCAGGCTTTCCCCGAATCATACAATTCCTTCCGCCGAAGAGTTGAAGAAAAAGAAGTATTGCAAATGGCATAACTCAGTTTTCTCATCATACCAATGATTGCAAAGTTTTCCGCAATGAGATTCAATCGGCGATTGAAAAAGGAATTATTAAAGTTGAAACTGGCAAAAAACCAATGAAGCTTTGATGGGCATCCATTTCCTCAGAATATGGTTGAGATCGGAGCACCTGACAGAAAAATGAAAGCCAAAGTCCTCACATCGGAGAATACGAAGAAATCGGGAGCTGTTGACCCGGATTGCCAAGTAACGGCCGATGACGTGCAAAATCGGAATCATCAGCATTATCGGGATGATCACCGACGTGGCGAGAAGACTAGGGTTACATCGGGGCAGCTCATTGATAAATATATGCGCCAACAGGAAAGGGATCGGAGTCCTCCGATAGGGAAATTTGATAATGAAAATCATTGGGGATGTCCATTTTTCAGGTTCTGTTGGAATGAAAAGTTAAGGCTTCCAGCAATCTATGATTGTCCAGAGTGCAGCGATCAATATGAAAGCTATAGGGATTCAAAAAGGAACCATCAATCTGTGAATGACCGATTAGAATTTGGGCGTCGATGCAGCTGGCATGATGAGGTAGCCTATCAGCAAGAACGCGAAGATTGGCGTGAATACCATAATCGGCGTGAGCATGAAAATCGGTGCTATGACCGATGGGACAATGATCACCGAAAGTATGATGATCGCCTAAATTATATAGCAGACCGTCTTTCTGTGTATGATCGTCTGGTGTACAGGAAAAAGGAAGTTATTCAAGAGCCAGAAGACACACAGGAGTCGGAGAAGGAGGTCAAATCGGACCTACACCCAGGAGTCAATCCGCAATGGTGTCCTGATGGTTTGACCAAGACTCAGAAGAGAAGGGTTCAGCGTCTCCGATTTAAGGAATTGTTGAAGGAGAAGTGTCAAAGAGATGACAATTCTAAGGTCTGGAAAGCTAAGCCCAAACGTGATGATGATGGACCATCGGCATCGGTGAACATGGTGTTTGTGTTGCCTGCTGAATACAATGCAAGTTCAACCGATGATGAGGCCGATGAAGTTGAGGAAGCTATGGCGCAGTTGATTCTACAACCACAACAAGCTGTATTTGACAAACCAGTTGATGAGAAATATCGGCATTTGAGGCCTTTATATGTTAAAGGATATGTTGATGGCAAGCCGATGACCAAGATGCTTGTTGATGGGGGAGCTGCTGTGAATTTGATGCCTTATACTACATATCGGAAGCTTGGCAAAGGGCCTCATGATTTGATCAAGACCGATATGATGCTTAAGGATTTTGGCGGAAATCCATCGCCGGCTCGGGGGGCATTGAATGTTGAATTGACGATCGGGAACAAAACCCTGCCTACTACGTTCTTCGTCATCGACAGCAAAGGGTCCTACAGTTTGCTCCTGGGTCATGACTGGATTCATGCCAATTGCTGTGTGCCATCTACCATGCATCAATGCCATATTCACTGGCATGGGGATCACATCGAAACTGTCCAAGCCGATGAATCGGTCAGCGTCGCCACCGCCGATTTAACGGTTTGGGAGTTTGAAGGAATCGAATGCTTATCGGTCAGGAATTGGGAAGGCAATTTTATCCAAGTGTCCGATGATGGTCTAAAGCCGATCCTAGCAGTCGGCTCTGAGAGTTTGTATTAATGGATGATTTTATTGAAGATGAGGGTAAACTTGGTCAAGGGTTTATGTCGGCCGACGAGCTAGAGGAAATACATATAGGTTTAGGAGATAGACCTCGGCCGACATATGTAAGTGCAAAGTTGGATCCTGAGTTTAAAAAAGAATTAATAAAGCTATTAAAAGAGTATCGTGATTGTTTTGCTTGGGAATACTACGAGATGCCAGGTTTAAGCCGATCTATTGTTGAACATCGGCTCCCGATTAAACCAGGGTATCGGCCTTTCAAACAAGCGCCGAGACGATTTAAACCTGAGTTGGACCAAGAAATAAAAGCCGAAATAACTCGGTTATATGAAGCTAAGTTTATTCAACCTTGCCGATATGCTGAATGGATATCTAATATCGTTCCTGTTTTCAGGAAAAATGGGAAGTTGCGAGTTTGTGTCGATTTCAGGAATCTTAATAAGGCGACTCCGATGGATGGGTATCCGATGCCAATTGCCGATATGTTGGTTGATGCAGCTTCAGGACATAAGGTGATTAGTTTTATGGATGGTAATGCAGGATATAATCAAATTTTTATGGCAGAAGAGGATATTCCTAAAACTGCATTCCGATGTCCTGGTGCACTTGGATTATACGAGTGGGTCGTAATGACTTTTGGTTTGAAAAATGCTGGCGCTACATATCAAAGGGCAATGAATTATATATTTCACAAGTTGATCGGCAGGATTGTTGAAATTTATATTGATGATGTAGTAGTGAAGTCCGATGGATATAAACAGCATCTGGCCGATTTGCGAGAGACTCTTGAATGTACAAGGAAGCATGGTTTGAAGATGAATCCTAATAAGTGTGCGTTTGGAGTATCGGCCGGACAATTTTTGGGTTTCATGGTGCATGAAAAGGGAATTGAAGTCGGACAAAAGAGCATGAAGGCTATAAAAGATGCTGAGCCACCCACCGATAAGACGAGTCTCCAGTCGTTAATCGGTAAGATTAATTTTGTCAGAAGATTTATTTCAAATTTATCTGGGAGAATTCGTCCTTTTCCCCCGCTGCTGAAATTAAAAGCCGATGAAGAATTCATCTGGGGAAAAGATCAACAAAAGGCATTTGATGAAATAAAGCAATATATGATGACACCGCCAGTTTTGATTCCACCTCAGAGAGATAAGCCATTCCGATTATATTTGTCGACCGATGAATTGACGATCGGGTCTGTTCTTATACAAGAATTTGAAGGAAAAGGAAGAGTGGTTTATTATTTGAGTCGAAAGTTAATTGATGCGGAAACAAGATATTTACCAGTTGAAAAATTATGCTTATGCCTGTATTTTTCATGCACTAAGTTGAGACATTATTTATTATCTTTTGAGTGCACAATCGTTTGTAAGACCGATGTGGTTAAATATATGTTGTCCATGCCGATGTTGAAAGGAAGAATCGGAAAGTGGATATTAGCATTATCAGAGTTTGATTTAAAATACGAATCGGCTAAAGCGGTTAAAGGACAAGTAATGGCCGATTTCGTAACACAGCACATCGGAGGTGAAGTTAAATTGGTCGATCCGATGCCTTGGATATTATTCTTTGATTGATCTTCGTGTGGCCAAGGATGTGGCATCGGAATCATTATTGTTTCGCCTTGGGGGGCAAATTTTGAATTCAGTTATCCGATGGATCCAAGCTTTACCAACAATCGGGTTGAGCATGAAGCATTGCTTAAAGGATTGAAATTGTTATTGGAAATCTGTTGACACCGGATTTTCGCACCTGACATACTGGGTCGGATGATGACATGATGAAGTTGAGACTGCGAAGTGGACCCGTTGACTGGTCAATGCCAAAGGTGACGGAGAAGGAAGCTGATGCTGAAGAGGAGTTCGATGAAGC
>CM014274.1:56089808-56104812 GCA_004135705.1 Alloteropsis semialata
GCTCTTGATGATGAAGTAATCGTCTTGCGCTCCCCCTGCATGGCACGCGAGCCGGTAGTCCTCCAGCCAGACGCTGGGGTTGGTGTCCCCGTCGTACTTGGGCACCGTTGTGGGAGCTCGGAAGCGCGGAGGGACCTGAGCGCCGAGGACGCGGGGTCCAAAGGCACGCGGCCCCCTGGGGTCGGGCGACACGCTCCTGCTCCGGTCCTCACCGCTGTCATAGCGGCCCCCACGCCGCTTGTTGTAGGCTCGGCGCGGGCGGCGCTGATGGTGCTCGTCCCGTTGCCTGGCACCTTCGTCGGCTGGGGCCGCACGATGATGTACGGAACGCTCATGCTCGGGTTCTCGAGGAGCTCGCTGGCGTGAGGCAGAGCTTTCCGCCTGCTGGACCGCCGCGGTTTCCAGGAGCGCACGGAGCTGCTGATGGAACCTCCTATCTTCGGGCGCCGCTGGTTCGGGATGTTCGCGGAGCAGGACAGCAGCCGCTGCGAGGTTCTGGGACGCCCGGTTGAAGACCTGCGCGTCGTTGGCGTTGCCACCGTCGTTGACGATGCGCTGTTGCACGTCCCGGGCCCGTGCGCGGGCGGCTCCTCCATCCGCGTTTCTCCCAAGCTCACGGTTGAGCTGCTGTCGCTCTGCCTCGATCTGACGCCGCGCCTCGTCCAGCTCCTGCAGCCTGACCCGCCGAGCATCGTCCGCCGGAGCGTTGGGTGGTGGCGCCGCAGGAGCATTGCCAGGAGGAGCTGCCGGTCCCCGGGCAGGTGGAGCCGCAGCGGCGTTGGCTGGTGGCGCTGCAGGGGCGCCGTCCCCCGTGGAGCTGCTCGCAGAGTGCACATCTCCGTCGGGGGTGTGACACATGAAGCACTCCCGGTATGGGTCGAAGTTCGGCGGAGCCCACGTCAACCGCGGGCGCGAGCTGTTCACCGCGCTTCTGGCGGTTGGCGAGATGCGGGGATCGATTTCCGCCGGTGTCGGGGTGGCCACCGGGTCGCTCGGCAAGCCTGGCTGTCCCTCCGGGTACATGGCGTTGTAGCAGTCGATGAACTCGTCCCAGGGGAGCTGCTCCTGCCCTCCAACCTGGAGAGCGAGATTGGTGATCATGTAGGCGACGTTGCGGAAGCGTTCCTGGGACGGGCTCCGTCCCAGGGCGGCCGCCAAGTCCCCTCCGAGTAGGTCGAGGACGTAGGCGGTAGCTCCCGCCGTGGCGTGAGAGGGCTTGGGCCCCTCGTCGTGGAGCGTCTTGCCGTCGTCGCGGGCAAGCTTGGAGCGCACGAAAGTTGCCCCGATGATGGGCTCCGCCGACTTGTGGATGACAAAGTCGAGGGAGCCGAACCGCAGATGATCTCCGGGCGCCAGCGAGGCGCCGACGTGGGCCATCCGGACCCTGGTGAAGTGTCGTGACACGCGAAGGACCCCTACCTGGCGCGCCAACTGTCGGGGTTCTCTACCGCCAACAAGTAAATTTCCTACGATCGCGTGTCAGGATCCGGATGGTGACTCGAGAGACAGGGGGTTTTAGACTGGTTCGGGCCTCCGGAGAGTAATACCCTACGTCCAGTGTGAGCCGGTGTTCTCAAGTCCAAGTCTGTAGTAGGGGTGTACAAACTAGTCGGGAGAGGGAGAGGGTCCCAAGTCCCTGAGCGATGCGAATGAGCGTGTGGTGTGTGCTGTGACCGAGCGTTCGACTAGTGTTCGAATTGTCCCCCACTGATGTCTCCTTGTCCCCTTTTATAGCCTCAAGGGGAGAAGGGAGCGGGGGGTAAGAAAGGGAAAATTACACAGGGAGTTACTGCCCCCGAGAGCTTCATCCAGCGCCGTCCGCCGAGCCGTACCGGGAGCAGGTGTTGACGGAGTGGGCGCCCCGCCGGACCCGAGATCGTACATCCCGGGTGGTTGGTGTCGATGCCTTCTCGGGTAAGCTCCCGGGTGGTTTCCGGGTCATGGTTGACTCGCTCGAGGTCCTCGGGCGCTCCAGGTGTCCTGCTCGGGTTCCAGGTGTCGTCGGTGGATGCCTGGAGTTGTACTTGGGTGCCCGGTGTAGCGCATGCATTCCTCTCAGGGCTGTAGCGCTCCTGTTCGGACGTGACGGGCGTCACTGTGGCTGTCGTGGCGAAGGACGGACGCCCATCATGCCCTGACGCGGCAAGTACCAAGTGGGTACGGCGCCGGATGGGCCGGGGCGTGGCCGGGTAGTTTTACCCGAGGGGCTGGAGACCACTCGGGAGCGGAGAACACCTCGGGCGAACCGGGAGGCCACTCGGAGGCGGAGAACTCCTCGGGCGAACCGGAAAGCCACTCGGAGGCGGAGAACTCCTCGGGCGAATCGGAGACTCGTCGGGCGGCCTCCGAGGTGTCCTGGCATGATGAACCCGCTTTGGTTTGGGTCTTTAATTTTTGCTTTTTGAGGGGTGGATTATCGTAAGCTCCCGGATTAAGGGTTTAGTTGGGCACCCCTAATTCGGACCTTCGTCAACTCTACTAACGGTGATATAGATTTAGAGGGATGATTTCCTAAATCCTTTTGTTGAGATAAAACACGACTGATGGTGCTTCCAAGATATCTATTATTCTCTTGTTTCCAATATTTCATCCTTAGTGAGAGAAAACTCATTAACCGTGGCATCCAATGTGAACAATGATGTTTCTGTTGGCTTATAGAGAAACGTTAGCTAAGAGATAGAAAAGGAAGAGAGAAACAAGTGTAAAGTTGGATGATGATTAAGAATCAAGGAGAATATAAGTCAAGGTTGAAGATATACAACGAATTTAGACAAGGATTGGGGAAGACAAGGTAGATCAAGTATAAGAAGGCTTTTAGTATCTTAAAAACAACCATTGCTACTCTAGGCTTATGTCCTACAGTCAACACAGCTCTGATACCACTTCTGTCACACCCGGTTTTAAGGACAAAACCAGATGACTATCATATGTGCGCTAGGATCAAGTTTACACACATATGAGACTTCATCAGTGATATAAAAGACAATGCAAAACGTAAATAATATTAAAGAATATTATTACACTCACGCGAAGCGAATAACTAGCAGCGGATCTTCAACACTTCACCACAGGCAGCTGACTGGGGGAACACGTACGCCTAGAAAACTCCAAAATACTCCACCAGGCTCTCCTGTCTTAGCCTGAGCCGCAGATAAAGCAAGGTTGAGTACACTTATGGTTGGTACTCAGCAAGTGTAGAGCAAAAGCAAATGACATGCAAGGCTTAACAAGGAATAGCTGGCTATTTAATTTAGCTTAAGCACTTTAGTTGGTCATATTTTAATTAGCAGCATAATTACTAAATATAAGTGTATACCAACCCAATTAAGCATAAATATATACCATAAACCATAACCATATCCAATGCATGAATGATCCAATTTATTTCATCTTCAAGTTCAAATTATCATGCGAGGGTCCAGGCCGCTCTTGACCGTGAGCACGGCTGATATATCAGTTTTTAACACTCTGCAGAGGTTGTACACTTTCACCACAAGTCGTGATTCCCATTGCCAAAGGCATGTACTCCTCTCACACCACGTGAACAAAGTACTGGGTTTCACAGCGAGGCCTTTCCAAAGAATCTCTCAATGTGTGTGTGCTCCCTTACCATGCAGGTCTCTAGAAGGAAAACCTTCCTCTCCCGCGCCTCTGCACACAAACCTTGCCGGTAGCAACCAGCCCCATCCAAAACAAGCAGTGCCTCCACACAACATTGAGATCCTCTAGTTACTTAGCCAAGACCATAGCCCGTTAGTCCTTGTGGTTGTACTGTTTTCCTGGGTGGTCACTCCATGTTCCAATTAACACAAGTGGTCTTATTATCAAAATGCATAGGAACATGAATAAATGATGGCACAAATTCATTATCTTGGATCTTAGTGTAACCATTCCCAAGTTAAAGCAACTAAGCATCAACTATCCAACATTTAAATATAAACCCAAGGTTTGACAAGGTATGATAAGTAAAACTATTTAATCCTTAACATAGGACCCATCATATTAAAAGCATGCAAGCATAGCATAACTATAAAATGTGAGCATGTCATTTGGTTATTGGGATTGAAAATCATGATCAAGAATACACTTGCCTTAAATCCAAATAATAAAGGGTACTGCTCAAGTCTTCAAAATATTGCTCCTCGAATCCCACGAATAACCTTGAACAGCACAAATGTTGCACCGTCTACACGCATCACAGGGGCACATACAAGAAAACAATGCAATAAAATAAGAAACAATACACCAAATATTAAAGCAGTACAAAAGAACACTCTAAAGCTGTAGATCATGTCCTTAGGGTCACGTGGGTGAAAGAATCACTCGAAACAGAGCTAAAACGGATGAGATATGGTTAAAACAAAGATTACAGGGACCTATTCATAATTAACTGTAGCCGAGAAGGATTAGGAGAAAAGAATTTCAAGACACAAGAAATAGTGACAGAGAATAGATGAAAGGTCAGGGTTAGCACTAACAAAGTTCCCGGGTGGGGTTTTTGTCCAGAAGGAGGGATTCTATGGGGGTTTTCCCAGAAGAATCGTAAGACACAAAGAATAACCAAATGATTACCGATTACTTTAGGGTCCAGAACGCAAACCTGGCTTCTTCTTCCTTCACGTAACAGGCACGAGTTCGTAACAGGTAACACAGGAGCGCTCGGTCTGGACACGGACGGCTCAGGCCACGGACGGGCCGCTCTGTTCGCTGGACTTGCAGGACCTCCGGTCGTGGGGCTGCTCACCAATAGGGAACCAGACCGGCGATGACCGGGACCGACGGTCGGCAACGGCGGCGGCGCAGTTCAGCTGCGTCAGGTACAGATAAGGACAGGAAAATAATACGGATCAGAGAACAGGGCCATGAGGCACAAAACTCGTGCAAGAATAGCAAAGTAGATCAGAAACGGGACAAGGATCATGGTGGTGTGCTCACCAACAGCCGAAGTTGATGGACGGTGATTTAAAAGCTCGACGGAGTTGGAGAGAAGGTCGCCGGAGTTGGAGAAGACGACGGAGATGATGTCTGATTCGCGCAATCCACTGCATCACGGCGTAGAGCTCGACGAAAGGAATTCCGTGGTGGCATCGGTTTTCGCCGGAAGTCAATGGTTTCGCCGAAAAAGCTCGCCGGAGTTCGACGAAGATCAACTTTGACTTTCAGATCTACGGAGTTTGGAGAGTCCACCCGAGAAAAGGATTTTAGATCTGAAATCAGCGCGTCGAGACGAACACGGCAATATATATATAGGTAGGGTTCGGGACAAAGATATTTTCGAGATTATTTTCCTATTTTCGGAATTTCTGGAAAACATTTTCTGCGCAAAAATAAATCCAGAATAAGGCTGAATTCGTATTTAATGCATGAAAAATATCCAGAAAATTCCAAAAATGCCGAGAAAACTCCTGGAGATAGATATGGACACGAGAAACCCAAATATAATATTTGGAGCTCGTGGAAGGATTTTCTAGAAGCTTTGAGAAAAAGATTTAGCTCTAGAAAAATAGGAATAAATTCCAGAAAATTCTGAAAAATTTCCAGAGAAACCTATTTGATGCCTAAACGTTCCTAGAAAACAAAACACTGCAATTCAAATCTGAATTTTGACAAACTCCATCCAAAATTTGAAATGCCAACACAAAAAAAACAAAGCAACCAGCATGATGCAACAATACACTTTTTGTGACTATAATTATTTGAATTGATATTAAAATTGATAAGATCCTAGATAATTCCAATTAAATCCTAGAAATTTATTTATGCCTTAAATAAATCCTAGAAAATTCAGAAAATATTTCTAAAATTTCTCGTGATGAAAATTAGGGTGTTACAGTGAAGTCTTTCAAATACCAGCCGTGGAGCATAGAAGAAAGCTTCATGTGATTTTGTTTTTTGTGCTTTCTTTTGAGCTCTGAAGAGCTGTCGAGTTTCACAGTAGACTAAACTTTTAGCCTTTCAGGTTTGGGGTAGCTGTTTTGCTGTTTGCTCTGTCTTGTAATCTGGTATCCCCAGAAGTGTTGGCTTATGGCCGTTGTAACCAACTTTATATGCTCTCTATAAAAGCAGAGGAAATCTTTTATAAAAAAAAAACTAGTCCCAAGGATAATATCCTGGAAAATATATAAAACATTAAAAGTTTTGTTATGGATAATTCACATTTTTATTTATAGCTATACTAGTAAAAAAATAATAATATCTAAAACTAATCCTCAAATTATGTAAATTGACATGGAGTTTTTATAGGTGTATAACCATCTAATAAAAAGTTCAGTATACTTTAAGAAAATTAAATTACATATTATTCACAAATACATACATATCTCACACTTTTTAATAAATATCAAGACAAACCTTCAAGTTTGCACACCCAAAAACATTATCTTTGCTCATATTATATGTTAACGTTTTTTTACATCTATTATACTGTATAAAAGTTGCCATGGAGGATTTTAAAATTTGTTTGAAATGATTTTCAATGTTTAATGGATGAAATGGATTTTTAGTACTTATAAATTAAATTTCTAGACGCTGATATTTATTTTTCTAATATTTTTTCTTAACCCTAGGTGCAGATAACGAACAACCGCAAAACATTGTAGCCGGATCGGACCATTGGTGTGGCCTCTAGAAATTATAAAGATTTAGAAAAGTTAATATAAAATAGGAGATTCGACTGAAGCAAGAGGAGGCAACAAGTGCAAAAAAAAATACAGCGAGGACAAGATGGCTATCCATGGGGCTCCGATGCAAGTAAATTTCTTTGTCGATGTTTAAAATATTTGAACTGACTATGAAAATTCATTTCCACAGCCGTGTTCTACCAGTCGTGAAAATAGATTTTCACAGGCAGTTTTGACCCGGTTATGCAAATCCCCATTATCAGCGCCGTTTTAAATCAGCTGACTCCACAAAACCGGCTATAAAAGTGGATTCGGAACCGCGGTGAAAATCAATATGTAGTATGTATCAAATGGCACTGTTAAAGATCAATAAAAAACATTTTGAGATCAAATGATGTCAAAAACTTGACCTGTTTGGAGCATTCGATCGAAGAAACACATGCATGTACTCCACAATTGTTTACTAGTGGAAATATTTAGCTTCCGGCTTTCACAATCGGTAGACGAAAAAAACATACAGATCAAGCACCAAGGAAGAACGTGGTGAGCGAACTAAACGTAGCTTAGTTTGGGCCTGTTTGGTAGAGCTCCATCTGATTCTGATTCTCTATGAAAGCTGATTCTCTGATAGAAGTGAATCTGCGGCTGAAAGTGATTCTCTTCAATTCTCTAGCATAAACTCTGAAAATCAGGATGGAGAATCACTTCACAGAATCAGGAGAAACTACTTTTTTCAGCTCCCAGCCTCTTAGTTCATTTCAGAGAATCACTTCACAGAATAAGCAGAGAATCACTTCTCTCTGGAAAATTGTTTGGCAGAGCTCCTGCTAGATTCAGTCGAAAATCAGCTCTGGGAGTTGTACCAAACAGGGTCGTCGGTCCTATTTGTTTGAGCTTTTGGGCACATTTAGATTGCTAGGTTTTTGGATGTCCAAAAGTCAAAAGCTGAAAAGCACACTAAAAGAGGTTTCTGGCTTCTGGCTTTCAGGGTCATCCGGCTTTTGGACACCCGAAAATCTAGTAGGCTAAAAGTGCCCAGAAACTCAAACAAATAGGGTCTTAGATTTCTTGTGGCGGAACCTGCCTAACTGGGTTCGATTCCCCGACTCTTTATGGTGTCGCATTTTGTTGGATTTATTTCAGGATTAAACTGGTACTATTCTTTAAGTGGTAGGTGATGTACCCGTCGACAACGAGGTGATTGTGGTAGGGTTTGCGTGCATGTATTCGTAGGGGTGAGTGTGTGTGCATGTGTGACAGACTACGTTTGTAGTGGGCTTTCATAAAAAAAAGAGGAACATGATAATTTATAAAAATACGTGGATTGTGGAATGCATTACAAAATAAATAAGAGAGAGAGAGAGAAATTTGAAATTTTAATTAGCTACGGATTAATTACAAATTTATTCACGGGATGATTCTAACCCGAGCAATAGCACGGTTGATTATTCTATATGGTCACATATGATTTTGATCTTATTTATTTATTTATTTATTTTTCGCATTCTATATTTAGCCTGATTGAGTGTCAAGAAAGAGAGATATCAGATGGCACCATTAAAGACCTATAAAAGAGAAAATATTTTTGACATAAAATGAAATCACAAACTTGTCCTGTCTGATGCATTTGATCGAAGAAATACATATATGTACTGCACATTTTCCTGCCACTGGAAAACTTCACCTATATATACACAGGTTCAGCGTGTCAAAAAATTATACTTAGCTTTCAGCCTTTCACCATCGTTAAAAAGAAAAAAAAAGAGAAAAATACAGGAATCACTAGAAGAAACATGTTTGTTAGAGCATCCAGAACCTTAGCCCTTGTTGCAACACTGCTCTCCCTCGCCAGCTTCTTCACCGCCGGCGATGCCTGCGACAAGGTGCCCCTGATGCGGTGGACGGACGCGTGCTTCAAGGCGTGCCGGCCGCCGCTGTACAGCCTCTGCCAGGAGACGCTGCAGGGCGCGCCGGCCGTGGCCGAGCTCACGGCCTACGTGATCACGGCGGCGAGGCTGGCCAAGCGGGCGTACGACAACACGGTGGGCAGGGCGGAGCGGCTGATCGCGACGGGGTCGATCCCCGGCGACCAGCGGCAGGCCTACCAGGACTGCATCGACAGGTACGCCACGGCGCGCATCCAGATGGTGAGCATCGTCAGCGAGATGACCGGCTGCGACTTCACGCACGCCAGGCAGGAGTACGCCGACGCCGTGGCCGCCATGGAGTCCTGCGGGAAAGGGCTGTCGCCGGGCACGCCGCTGGTCGCCATGAACGCCGCCGACCATGATCTGACCATGGTCGCGTTCGATTTGGGCGCGCTGATCGTTGGCGGTGCAAGTAGCTAGAGCTTCTAGTTGCTATTTCTTTCCGTTTCTAGCTCCAGTTCATACGTTGAAGAAACTACGCATTTGTATTCGGTGGTTGTTGCTCATCATGTGAACATGTGACACAATATTCCTGTAACCCTGTTGGAACGAGAACGACTAGACATTGACAATTACCTTGTGTCTCAGTTTTTGCTGAAATGGGTGGCTTTTCCAACAAAAAAACGAACAAAGCAACTAGACTAAGTCTTATTTATGCTATATATACATCATGAACGTACGTTTTGCATGTATTTCAAAAACGACTAAACGAGCGCACATGTTTTATATCCTTGACTGTTTGTAAGATGGATATGGATTATATAATCTGAAATAAGCATATTTTCAGCAGCTTATGGATTATGATAATCTAAAGGGTGTAGATTATGTAATCTGATGAATAAGTTAGAGTGTTTGTTTCTTTGAGAGATTATTTTTCAGATTTTAAGCTGGATTATATAATCTTGAGTGGAAACAAACATGCCCAACAGTGTGATCTTATTTTTTTCCCCGATTGCTCATATTTGGTTAAGAGAGTTGAATCACCAAACAAGGAACATGCTTTTTGAATTTATATCCTTTTCCACTACTGCCTTTTCTCATTGTAGTATACACAATTACACACTTAAAATCTTCACAAATACTATCATTGTTTGATATTGCTCACGAATCATGCAAAATGCATCATACACAATATATATTGTTTTTCTACTGAAAGATATGAAGGACATCTTTATATGATATTAGTAAATAATCTAATTGCAATTGTAGTTTTGACACATTTTTATTCAAATTAATATTTCTACTGATTAAATGCTAGGAAGATGCACTCCAATTACATGAACCACCTGTTAGTGTAGTGGACGGAACATATGAGGGTGCTACTACGTACTTCACACCCGCTAGGGTTCAAATCAATACCAATACCCATGATTTACACAAATGCAAATGTTTTTAGCAACTATGTACGTTTGTGTGCTGCACCTTGTAATTGGGAAAAAAGAAATATTATTACAATAGCACCATTTTTGACCTATCAGAAAAACTAAGGTCGGATTGTGTGATTACATAAAATGAAAAATAAAATTCAAGTACAGAAGGCCAAGATTTAGATAGGCACAAATGTTTACAGCCGTTTATGTGCGTTTGGGTGTGTCATGTGCGTACCGTAATTTTTTATGAAACGTGTACCACCTTTTTATTGGAAAAGAAAGAAACATTATTCGAATATGACCTTTCATGATCTATCAGACAAACTAAGGATTATGTCTAAATCATGGGTACTCATATTTGAACCTTAATTTTGATTTCACATACTCACAAACCTTAGCATCACCTTGTAATTTCAGAGGATTATGTGTGTGTTTGTGTGTGTGTGTGTGTGTGTGTGTGTGTGTGTGTGTGTGTGTGTGCACCACCTTGTAATTTCAGAGGATTATGTGTGTGGGTGTGTGCACCACCTTGTAGATGGAAAAAAAATACAGAGGAATACTCCAATAGCACCCTTTATGACCAATAAAGAAATTAAGGTTTGTGATTATGTGAAATCAAAAACTTGTACTGCATGTTCCATATTTAGAAAAGCAGGCCTTCGCATTTTTATTGCATATCCACCAATTAAAAAATTCAACCCTATATATTGGGCCCTCAATTCCCAGCTTCACTGTGCCAAGAAACAAAACACTTAATCTTCACTGTTGGTGGAAAAATAGATAAAGAAAAAAAAGAGAGAGAGAGAAACATCGACAATCACCAGAAAGCGAAAAAAATGGAGAGAGCCATGAGCGTGGTCCTTGCAGTCCTGGCCGCCTTGCTCATCGCCGGCGACGCCTGCGACAACATCCCGTCGCTGACATGGAACATGACATGCACCATGGCGTGCAAGACGCCGCAGCTCTACAACGTGTGCAAGGAGACGCTCAAGGACGCGCCCTACATCTCGGCGATGACCGTGTACGCGGCGGCGGCGGCGAGCCGCGCCACCAAGACGTACGACGACACGGTGTACCAGATGGCGAAGATCGTCGCGGGCGGGCTCCCCGGCGACGAGCGGGCGGCGTACCTGAGCTGCGTCGACAGGTACGCCGTGGCGCGCATGCAGATGGTGGGCACCGTCGACGACATGAGCAAGTGCCAGTTCGCGCGCACCACCCAGGAGTACAGCGAGGCCGTGGCCGCCGTGAAGACCTGCGGGCAGAAGCTGTCGGCCGGATGGCCGCTGGTCGCCGCCGTCGCCGCCGACCTCGATATCACCACGGTCGCGGCGAATCTGGGCGCCTTGGTCATTTCCAGAAGTAGCTCTAAGCCCTACTAGTTCCTGTTGTGGTATGTAGCTAGTCATTGGTTGAGGTTGCTAGCTAGGCCCATAATTTTGTTGGTGTGACTGACATAATCGTGAACATGTGCGATTATTGCCAAATTGTTCCGGTTGGATCAAATTAATTGGACTGAAGGGGTCTGAATAATAGAAGTTCTTATCGCAAAGCACTGTTTTTATTTTTTTATTTCAACTCGCAATCTCTGCTGTGTCTTTGAAACTAATTTCCGGTGCTGTGGAGAAAATGAATACTATGTGACCCACTTGATTTGATTCTATTTGTATCACGTGACTATCTATACAATTTCCAGCAGTAAACAATTTCGCTAAATCAAGTCATTTTTCCCCAACTGAAAATAAGGTTTTTCGTTAAAACATCCTTCCTGTATAATGTCGTAAATGAGTAAGAAGCCAACTAATTTTTTTCATTTTTATTTTTATGAGAAGAATGAGGCCCACGTATGCTGGTAGCGGGCCGAAACATACGAGTGTTTTTTTTTCCTGTAATGCGATGGTGCCGCTGGGCAAGTTTTGTAAAGCAGAGGTGGGCCGAGACAGGACGACCACCACGGAGCAAGTGGAAATGTTGGGTGGCGGACGGGCGGCCCTGCCACGAACGGGCCGTAGAAGCGGCGTCCGACCATGATGCACCCAACAAGACGGGCGGACGGACTGGCGGCCCAGCGCGTGCGTGCGAAACCTGCTTGAAAGAAAGAAAAAAAAAGGTTGAAACAGTGATAGACAAAAACAAGCCATAACATCTCTTGCTGAGTGCGGGCGGGAGACAGCGTCGCCTCTGCGCAGGATCCGCCGGCTCTGGAGCAAGCGGGCAGGAGTAACAAAATTCTAGAGGGAACCAATCTTATAGATAATAGGTTAAATATAGTGATTTTTCTAGTAAGCTACTCCCTCAGTTCCAGTTATAAGTCATTCAAAATATTTTTGAACAGTCAAACTATTTTAATTAAATTTGATCAAAATTATAGAGAGAACCACAAACTTGAGATTGTTTGACTTTTCAAAAAAGTTAGGACGACTTACAATTTAGAAAAGAGAGAGCCATAGAGATGTTTAGTTTTTGTTATAGCAATTTGTAAAAAAAGGGGGGGGCTATGGCCCCCTTTAGTTTGTCTCTATACAGGAGCCACCGCTCGCACGGGAGGAGGCGCTTAGGTGCCGGTGCCCGCGGGGAGAGAAGGCGCAGGCAGTGACCCCTACTTGAGTGGAGGCATAGATTAATTGCAAAAGAGCAGAGGATGCATCGACAGGCAGTAGGCACTCAGCCTGTTCGCTTGGCTTATCAGCCACCAGCCAGCAGTACTTCAGTCTCACAACAAATCAGCACCAGCCACCAGCCACCAGCCAACTGAACAAGCTGACTATATGGATTGACAGTGTGGCAGGTGGGGGTGGGAGTGAAACGGATGTTATATATCTAGCGTTAGGAATGTTTAACGGGCCTGGCCTAAATGTGTTAGTGGGCCAAATGCTTACTCCAGTTATCTGAAGTTAGTTCGGTCAGTAAAAACTCGAGACCGAATTGATCGGAATTATAGTTCGGTTAGTAAAAAATCAAAGCCGAGCGAGTCTGTGACCGGATATTTCGGTTTCGGTTACGGTAATTCTAAATGTCACCCGGGTGTTTTGGAGGCTTACGTCACTCGGTTTGCTGGCCGTCTGATCTCTCTCTCTCTTTTCATTTTCGCTCGTTGGATCAGCTCTCTCCCGTGTTTTTGTTAGTTGTGCGGTGATGTGCGGGTCCGGTTTGGTTTGCTGTGATAACCGTCAAACCCGTTACAGCTGTGCATGGCTTTTGTCCTCCGTTCCGAATCCTGACCACTAGCTGCTGTTTTATTGCAACAGAGACAAGGAGCAAATGTTGGAGCCATGGAAGTTGGAAGCACTTCAAGGTGAGGGAAGAGAATGTTGGGCTCCTCGAAAAGGGCAGCAACAAAACTATGTGCAGATCGAGCCTCACTCCATGCCTTTGTCCAATCAAGCCAAAACCTAAATCAAACTCAGACGAGATTCACATGCAAGTTGCCCCCAATCAAGCTTTATGCCGCCATAGTTGAAGCATATAGTAGTTCTCACGGTTTGCCTTTGTTACTAATTGGTTAACTTACATCATGTTTCATATAACCTTACATTTATTATGACAATGTAAATATATTGTCTTGATTGTGTAATATGAATTGTTGATGCCGGTAGATGTTTGTTTGAGCTGAACTCATAGTGTTATTTGGCTCAGCATTTGATCTATAAGAATATGTATTTATTTGAGGTCTTGCACTCACTGCCAAACCATTTTGATTGCCTGGCATTCTAAGCAATCAATCTGGCTAATTTGCTCATTTGTCTTTTAATATTTTATATTTTCTATGAAATTATGATTCTTTTTGGGGTATTGCACTCACTGCCAAACAAGTTTGTTTGTCTGGCATTCATAGCAATAGATTTGGATTATTTGTTAATTTTAATTTTAAATCTTTTTTATGGTAATATGATTCTTTTGGGGGTTTTGCACTCACTGCCAAACCATTTTAATTGTCTGGCATTCATAGCAATCAATCTAGCATATTTCTTCATTTGAAATTTAAATCTTTAACTTTTCTATGATAATATGATTATTTTTGGGGTATTTAACTCACTGCCAAACAAGGCATTCATAGCAATCTATCTGGCATATTTTTTTATTTTGCATTATACTTTGTTTTTCCATGAAACTATGATTCAATGTTAATATTTTCTGTGTAGTTTATGTTATCTATTACTGTTTTCTGTACCATTAGATCTGGATCTAATGGTCTTAAATTCAGTGTATGGTGTATGTGTAATACTTGGAATCCCTGCTTTGTTCCAAACGGGTGTTTTTTTGGGGTTTTGACACCCGGGTGATAGATCTCCATAAAACACCCTGAAAGTGCATCTAGGCCCCCATGTGGGTTTTGGTGAATTGTATGACGAAACGATTAAAGGACTAACTTGTTTGCTTAAGACTATGAGCAGGTTTTTATTTGTACATTCATGTTGTGATATTGAATTATATATGAAATGAATGTTCTTTGGCTCATAATGAGAAAGGCAAGCAAGTGTGTGATTTTGCGGTATATCGCCTATTCACCCCCCCTCTAGGTGACATCAAGGTCCTTTCACACCCATGTGTCAAGTAAACAGACCCCACCGCCGAGACGAATGGTCGACCGGCGGAACCAGAGAGACAAGGAAGGTAGAGGATGCGCTTGAGCTATAGGAGGAAGACGATTGACGACGGGCCTTATTAGGCCACGTGATATATAGGAGCCCTTGCGCTCGCTCGCGGTGGATATGAAGCAAAATGGAATGTGACGTAATAAGGCATGAAGGCATAAAGGGTGGCTTGCTTGCACGACGGCGACGACGCAGCGAGCGCCTGGGGCGAGTCTTAGGCTATTTGCAAGGGAGGCCTGGAAACGGTCCTGAACCAGTACTATACCTGTCCCTCCGGCGAAACCATACCTGCAACGGCACCCTCTATCCCCTCCGCCAAAGTCCCGGTCTCTCTCCCCGTCCCCCAAATTTCCGGGGCGCTTCGTCGTCCGGCAAATCTTCGTCGACGCCGCCTCCCCCGGATCCCTCTCGCCGTCGCCGCCTCCCCCACCAAGACGAGACTGCTGGGGACGAGCGCTGGGGTCGAGCCACGGCCCGCCGTGCCCCTCCCC
>CM014274.1:56105812-56122126 GCA_004135705.1 Alloteropsis semialata
TGGCTTCTTTTTCTTCAGTGCTATGTAGAGATGAGGTTTGTTAGGTTGTCTGTATGGATAACTTTGCTGCAGCTTATTTTTCGTACTGTGATATGAGGTACTGTTTAATAGACAATAGCTGCAGTTTGTTTAGATGTAAACTTTTGCTTGACCTGGTATCATTTGTACGATTGTATCATCAAGTACATAGGCTGCAAATGTAAACTTAGCTCTTGTTTGAGGACTTGAACATATCTTTATTTTAACACCACATAGTATTGAATTGTTGATGGATGACTGCCTTGCTGTTGTGCTCAAATTTTTGCAGTAGTTGCATCCATGACAATTAGTTTAATATACTGCTTGAAATATACTTATCTGTGTTACAAATAAAAAGATTCAACATCAGTATTTCAAATTGTCTTTGTTTTCAATTCATTTTCAGACAAACAAGTACCAAAACGAAGAACCAAATGCATTGGATATATTTAAAGACTGCCACTACAGCAAAAAGAAAGGGTTCAGTCCTGCAGTTCAATCTGCTATAGTAAGTAAAGTCAAAATTAGTTCACTGTTCACAATCAAATGATACATTAGTCCATATATGTCATGATCATTTATCTATCTATCCATCACATCCACTGCTAGGTTGAAATGGAGGAAAAAATAAATGCTCCTGTAAAGGATGGTGAGGAACCAAAGGATGTGACTGATGCTGTCTCTGAGGTTCTTGGTCAGAAGACTAAGAAGAATAGCTTTCTGATAAATGTGGGGATGAAAAGTTCATCATCGAGTGAGGACAATGCTGAAAGTCGGCGAGGGCTAGAAGCTGAACTGGTGGTGGCGAACCAGACATCGAATGAACTTAGGGAGGTTGTGAAGACTCAGCAAGTGCAGCTGGAGACTCAGCAAGTGCAGCTGGAGGACATGATGAAGAAGTTCGACGAATCTGAAATAGCAAGGGCTAGGCAGAATGACGAGTTTATGAAAAAGCAAGCTGAGACAGATGCACTGATTAAGGGTCTGATGTCCATGATTCCAAGTCTACAGACAAGGTAAAGTTGTGCTTGGCTTAATAGCTGCAGCACCAAGGCTGGTGGTTTGTCTTTTGAGGGTCGATGCATTTTGGCAAGTGATGCTTTTGGGTTACTTGACTTTGGATGTTTGTGTATTGGTCTGTGAACTGATGCAATGTCGGGGAATGAAGCATTGTCTGGTCCGAGGGTGGTTGGATGATCTGTGAACTGTAGGTACTTGACTTTGAATGCTGTTGTTTGAACTATGCCATTTGGTGTGGCCCACTTTAAATGTAACTGATCTGTGATGATCTGTGACATGTAATGGCAATGGGACTTCTCTCTATGTTTCAATGTATCTGTGATTATCTGTGATATGATTTATGATGATATAAATGTGGTGCGCGTTTAAATTTGAATTTAAATATTTCTGGCAAAAAATTAAATTTGAATGAATCTGTGTTGATATGTGACGATCTAAATGTGGTGACAATTTAAATTCGAATTTGAATATTTTTGCAAATTTTAAATTTAAATTTGAATATTCTTGGCAAAATTTAAATTCGAATATGTGATGATTTGGTCTATAATGGGCCAAACATCTTTGCACCTGGGCTGGCCGATTAGTATGGGCCTCATTATAAAAAATAGCATAAAACATGGACCTAATGTGGAAAGAATAAGAAGATCAAATGGGCCTACATAGTGGGCTGACATTGGCCTAGGTATGACGTGGCATGTGCTGAGGTGGCAAGGCCAACGTGGCATGCGCTCAGGTGGCAAATGTTGACATGGCGAGGTGTAACCAGTTCATGACGATTCGTTTCGTCACGATAGCTCTTTTCCATTGTTGATGGCCATTTACTCCATGACGAAACCAGAACGCAACCTGTGACGGTTCGCAACAGGTCTACCAAATGTATGACGCAAGATACATGACGGCTTTTTCGATCGTCATAGCAAGTACACCGTGACGCATTTTCGAGCGTTTATGACAAAAGTGATCCGTCATGCCAAGCATCATTCCTTGTAGTGGGTGAAGCGGAAGATGAAGTAGGAGATGAGGATGACAACAGCGACAACGACTCTGAGGATGATGAGTAGTTACTATGGAAGGGCCTTCCTTTTTGGTGCTTGATGCCAAAGGGGGAGTGAGCTCACCATGGTGGCATATGTTGATGTCATGTCGTTTTTTATCTATCTATCGTACTCTATGTGTTTGGTGATGGACATGTAAGACATTGTGATGAACTTGTGTTATGTGTGGTGTGCCATGTGAGACTTTTAAATTTGTAAGACTTATTATGCTATGTTAGTGTGACATTAGTGGTTGTTGATGATTTATGTCTTGTGATGAGCTTGCTGTGATGAGATGTTATTTTTCACTTTGTTGTTGTGATATATCTTGTCATATGCATCACGGTTTATTTGTCACACTTGTGTTGCACCCCACGTATGCAAAGATATAGGGGGAGCTCTTGCAAAAATATGTGCAAATGGCATTTGAGGCCATCTCTATCTCTTGATTGAAAGATGCACATATCTAGGGGGAGCTCTCTATATATATTTGGATGCAAAAGCAATTATTCTTTCATTTGTGAGCCTTAATTTTATTGTCATCAATCGCCAAAATGGGGGAGATTGAAAGTGCATCTAGGCCCCCTAGTGGGTTTTGGTGATAATGACACCAACAATTAAGGAACTAATGATTTATATTGAGAAAAGTGCAGGGATAAAATGAAAGAAAATTCAATTGAAAAAGAAAGGCCCCTATATTGAAAAAGCGTGGTGTTGAAGCAAAATTGAAGAATTTATATTGTTTTTAATTTTGAAATTCAGTATAGGAAACACCGTACTATCAAGGGGGACGTGCTCAATGATCAAGGAAGTCTTAAAGTGCTTATTGAGATGGATAAAAGCTTATGAGAGAAAACATTCTAAACCCTGCCAAATTTCCCAGCTCACTGTTATGGTCATTGTTGAAACTTCCTACACATTGTCGGAAGTCCCGACAAGGGTTGTTTCAGCCTTCCAGACTTAGCCATTTTCACGCATATAGCAGTGTCGTCGGGAGTTCCGACAACTGGTCGGGAGTTCCGACAAATCTCGGAACTCTCAGAAGAGTTCCGACGAGGGTTGCTCGGTTTGGAATAAATATTATCCTCGGGAGTTCCGACACAATGTCGGAAGTTCCGATAAACCCCGTAAATGACTATAACAGTCATATTGTGGGGGTGGGGTATTTATACCCCTTCACCCCCCCTCTTCATTTGCTGCTGCTTCAACCCGAGAAACACACCCACACAAGCTCTCCAAGCCTCTCCCACTCCCTCTTGAGCTCATTCTTGAGTGATTCCACCAAGGGGTGTGAGGGGAACTCGATTGAGGTGTGAGATTCAAGCTCTTGAGTGCAAGAACCAAAATCCCTATTCTCAAGAGCACTTGAAGCTTCCAAGGTCATCAATTCGCATTTGTTACTTTTGGAGCCTTGCTCCTAGACGTTTAGGCGTCGCCGGTGAGCTGATCGACTTTGTGTGATTGTGCCGTGGACGTTTGTATTGCCCTCCTCTTCATGGGGATCATAGTAAGTGACCTAATCCTCCTTTGTGGTTGATTGGGGTGAGGGAAAGGGTTAAGTGGACATCCCGGCTCTTTGTGAGCACCTCAACGGAGACGTAGCTTCCTTTGTGGGAGTGAACTTCGGAAATCAAATCCTTGTCTCCTTAAGTTCATTGTGTTCATATTGTTCTTATTGAATATCTTGACCTAGAGTCGATTTCATCCCGATCTATGTGCTTGTGGGTTTTTGGTTGTGGAGATCATACCTGCAGGTACTAGGACATCAAGACACATCTTTTGGTTCAAGCGGAATTGGTGAAATACTTCTTGTTTTTGAATTTGATTCTAGTTCGTCTGATTTATCGAAAGTTCCTACAAGTTGTGGAAGTTCCGTCCATCGGAACTTCCTACACATTGTCGGAACTCCCTACAGATTTAATACCGCTGCGAGAATTTTTCAGGAACGCCTATTCGCCCCCCTCCTCTAGGCCGTGCGCGATCCTTTCAATGCTCCAGCTTCCTAACCATGTTGCTAAAAAGCAAATTTTAACCATCTTCAATAATTGCCATTAACAAGTATCAAGTATCATTGGTCCAATGACAATAACTCAAGTTGCATAGCCTAGCATATTGTTACCCAAAGATGCATAACCCGGTTGAACAAGGAAATAAGGTTTATTCATACTAGGGATAACCTTAAACAATTTAAACTCATGCATGAATGTAGTGTAAATTAATGGTGTATAGGTAGCAAGGAATTTCTCGTGTTATACTTGCCTTCCTCTTGGTACTGCAGCTGCTGCTCTTGCTCTTTGAAGTGTTGCTCAACGGACGTCTCAAACAGCTCACCGTCTAGACACGATCAACAATCACCAACACACATTCCAGACAAGCTAGTACATGCATAACAATTAAAATAAATTAAAACAATACAAATAGAGGCTAAAAAGCTAATAAAACTATTTTACGCATTACTACGAACACATGAGCGAAAAAATCACTGAAATCGGAGTTAAAACGCATTTTATAGAGCTAAAACAAGGTCTAGGGGCTTGTTGGCAAAAAAACTAAGGTTCCAGGGCTTATCTGCGAAAAACTAGGGACCTAAACATTATTATATGTAAAAACAAAAGGTCTAACATGCAAAAACAACAACCTAGGATGGCGGGTCCTAATATTTAAAAGCTCAGGGTCTAAACCGAAAGAAAAAGGACTTAAATCTAAATACTTTTGAACTAAGCAGGACTGTGGGTTGATTTCTGTAAAGCCGAGGGGCTTTTTTGTAAAACTGACATTGACACAGCAGCGGGGCTGACGCGGCGCTAACGTCGCACCCACATGGTGCACACGTGGCGCTGACAGGGCGGTGGACCGTGCCATGGACCGCGTCCACTGGTCCACGGTGGACCGGTTACAGGGCGAAGGGGTATGGGTAGGGCTGGATATCGAGCTGGATATCAAGTTGAAGGCAGTTTTTCGAGCTTTTTTGAAATTAGCATAATCTTATTTATCATAGTCTCCTGAATTGTTTGAGACCCAACTTCATGCCAAACTTAACGAGCCGAGCTGAAGTTAAAAGTCATTCTAAATGAAGTCATTTTAATTTTAAAAGAAAAACGAGTCCAATCGGAGCACTTTTGTACCGAGCCACCGAGCCAGCCTAACGAGCTTTTTGTCCAGCCCTAGGTATGGGTGGTTTTCGGCCGTCCAGATCAGATCGGGCGGCCAGGTTTAAAGCGGGCAGTGGGATTTGGCTGGCGGCGAGCTGCGCACGGAGGCGAGCGGCGGCGAGCAGCGACGGACTCGCCGGAGTTGGCGAATCGGCTCTAGAGGGCTCGGTTTCGAACGCGGGTTGGACCGGGAGAACAACGACCACTTCGCGAACTCACCTAGGGGGTCGGAAAGGCAGATCGAGCAGGGGGGTGGCTTGCCGGCGTCGGAAGGTGGCGGCAGCGCTCGGTCGAAGGCGAAGGAGGGGCTCCGGGGCTCGGCTCGGCTCCTGCTCGCAGGAAAACGGCGACGCGGGCTCATGCGGAAAGAGGGAGGGAGTCGGGGTGAGCTTGGGGCGACGGAGCGATGATGCGGAGCTTGGCGGTGGAGCTCACCTGGCGGCAATGGCGGTGATGGCATACGGGTGCGGAAAGCGAGAAAACAAGGGGCTCTATGGTTTTTATAGGGCCCGGGCATAGGCGGATAGGCTCGGGAGAGAATCCGCAGCGGTTTCGGGGCGGTCCGCGTGATCCTCGCGCGGTGGTTGCGCGACGATGGTGGCCGGCCTCCGAATTCGAGTTCGAGTCGGAGGGGACGAACCAGACAGGCGGGGCCCGCCTGTCGGTCGCTCGAGTGGTGGCGCACAGGCGCCAGGGCGCCTTTGTAGCAGGGAGGCGGAAACGGACGGAGGCACGCGCGGCTGGGCCGAGCTAGGCCGGGGCGAGTGCGGGCCGCGGGGTAAGGGAGAGGGAAGGGGGTTAAGCGGGCCAGGCCAGGGAATTCAGGGGGACTTTTCCGGACTGGGTCAAGAGCTGAAGGACTAAAAGCAGACTTCACACGAGAAATCAAATAAACACTCATTCAAAAGCAATTTAAATGAGGATTTCAAATATAAATTCAAACCCCATCAATTAAATTGCCAACAAACAAAAATATGCATCGGCATCAGTGCACATACATGTTTTCTACGCTTACCTTTGCTTTTAAATTTGACATAATTTAATTAAACTCCTCTATGACCATGAACAATACAATAATTAAATAAGTTAAATCCTAATTTTTATTAAGGCCCATTTTTAGGGTGTTACAGACCTACTCCCCTTAAGATGAATCTCGTCCTCGAGATTCGGCTACAGATTGGAATAGATTGGGAAATTCTACCCTCAAATCCTCCTCTCTTTCCCAAGTTGCCTCCTCCTCTGAGTGTTGACTCCACTGTACTTTGCACATTCGTATCACCTTATTCCGAGTGAATCTTTCTACTTCCTCCAGTATTTTGATTGGATACTCGGTGTACATGAGATCCTCCTACACATTCAGTTCCTCCATCGGTAACTGCTCCTCTGGTACTCTTAAACACTTCTTCAGTTGTGACACATGGAACACATCATGAACTCCTGAGAGTCTTTCTGGTAACTCCAACTGATATGCCACTTCACCTCTCCTTTCTAGCACCTTGAAAGGTCTAATGTATCAAGGTGCTGGTTTACCCTTCATATTGAATCTTCGAACTCCCTTCATAGGTGACACCTTGAGATACACTTAATCTCCAACCTCAAAACTAAGTTCCCTCCTGGGTGCATCTACATGACTCTTCTACCTAGATTGGGCTGCCTTTAGATTCTGCCTGATGGTCTGCACTTGCTGTTCTGCTATTCTGAGAACCTCTGGACCAAACACTTGACATTCCCCTATTTGATTCCAGAATAACGGTGTTCTACATTTTTTGCCATATAGTGACTTGAATGGTGCCATCTTGATACTCTGCTGGTAGCTATTGTTGTACGAGAACTCTGCGTAAGGTAAACTCTTATCCCAACTGGTCCCGTATTGTAAAGCACATGCTCTCAACATATCCTCGAGTATCTGATTAGTTCTTTCTGTCTGCCCATCTGTCTGAGGGTGATATGCTAAACTGAACTTCAACTCAGTACCCATAGCTTCATGAACCTTCTGCTAGAAATGCAACGTGAACTACGTCCCTCTATCAGACACTATCCGCTTAGGTACTCCATGTAGACACACTATCCTTTCCATATATAGCTCTGCTAGCTTGGCACCTGTGTAGGTTGTCTTTACTGGTAGAAAGTGTGCCACTTTGGTCAAACGGTCAACGATCACCCACACAGAGTCATAACCTCTCTACGTGTGCGACAAACCCGTGATGAAATCCATACCAACTTCTTCCCACTTCCATTCTGGTATCGGGGTGGTTGCAGTAAACCGACAGGTCTCTGATGCTCTGCCTTGACTCTTTGGCACGTATCACACAAGGCGACGTACTCTGCAACTCCTCTTTTCAATCCATACCACCAGTATCTCTCCTTGATATCGAGATACATCTTAGTACTGCCTGGATGAATCGAGTAGGCGGAATCATGGGCTTCTCTCAATATAGCTTCTCTGATATGCTTCACTTCAGGTACACATAACCTCTTACCATACCATAATGTTCCTTGTTCGTCGACCCTGAAACCCGGTGCATATCCCAGTGGGATTTGCTCCGCAATTTCCTGTAGCTTCTTATCTTCTAGTTGTGCCTTTCGGATTTCCTGTTCTAGAGTAGGCTCAACTTCCAATTCCACCAGATTAGCCGCTATTCCCAAATTTAGCCGTTCGAACTCCTTAGCTAACTCGTCTGGCATCTGGGTCACTTCCACCTTATTAGCGTAGCTCCTCCTACTCAGAGCATCAGTTACTAGGTTTGCCTTCCCTGGATGATAATGAATTTCCAGGTCATAGTCCTTAATTAGTTCTAACCACCTTCTCTGCCTTAAGTTCAGATTGGACTAGGTGAACACATACTTCAGACTTTTGTGATCTATATATATATCACACTTATGGCCAATCAAATAGTGTCTCCAGATCTTCAAGGCATGTACCACGGCTGCCAACTCTAGGTCATGGGTCGGGTAGTTGACCTCATGTTTCCTGAGTTGCCGAGAGGCATACGAAACCACTCTGCCTTCTTTCATCAACACACGTCCCAATCCCTATCTAGAAGCATCACAGTAGATCGAGAAACTCTTATTCAGATCTGGCAATATCAATACTAGTGCTATGGTTAACCTCTTCTTGAGTTCCTCAAAACTCTTCTGGCATTGTTCTGACCATACGAATTTAGCATTCTTCTTGAGCAACACGATCATTGGTTTAGCAATCTTAGAGAACCCTTCAATGAATCTCCGGTAGTAGCCTGCCATTCCTAAGAAACTCCGAATCTCACTAACATCGCTTGGTGGATTCCAGCTAAGAACATCCTTCACCTTCTTAGGATCAAATGCTACTCCTCCATTAGAAATCACATGCCCGAGGAATGACACTTCCTCCAACCAAAAATCACACTTACTGAACTTGGCAAACAACTATTGTTCCCTCAATCTTTGTAGTACCAATCTCAGATGTTCTGCATGCTCTTCCTTATTCTTCGAGAAAACCAAGATGTTGTCAATGAATACCACCAAAATTTGTCCAGATAATCCATGAACACCTTATTCATCAGATACATGAAGTATGTAGGCGAGTTGGTTAGCCCAAAAGACATCACAGTGAATTCATATAAACCTTACCGAGTAGTGAAGGCTGTCTTTGGTATGTCAGACGAACGAATCCTCAGTTGGTTATATCCTAATCGCAGATCGATCTTAGAGAACACACAAGCTCCTCTCAACTGATCAAACAAATCATCAATCCTGGGCAAATGATACTTGTTCTTGATGGTAACCTCATTCAAAGCTCGGTAATCTACACACATTCCCTGGGTGCCATCCTTCTTCTCTACGAACAGTACTGGTGCTCCCCAAGGTGAAGAGCAAGGATGGATATAAACCTTATCTAACAATTCCTTCTATTGTTTCTTTAATTCTTCTAATTCATTTACCCCCTCCTATATGGTCTCTTAGCTATTGGTGCAGTTCCAGGTTTAAGCTCAATAAGAAACTCAGTGTCACGTTCTGGTGGTATACCTGGTAACTCCTCTAGAAAGACATCTGGGAATTCTCCCACAACTCTGATATCTTCCATGGCTACTCCCTTCATCTGGTTGATCTGATAGTTTCCCAGTGTAGACGGATCTGCTTGAAACTCAATCTTTTCCCCAGTCTTGGTTGTCAGTTCCACTGCCCTCTGTGCACACTTGATTATAGCATTGTAGGCTCCCAACCAAGTCATTCCCAAGATAAGATCAATTCCCATAGAGTTTAGGATTATAGGTGTGGCGTGAAACTCTACCCCCCTTATTTGTACACTTACATCTGGACATGCTAGTGTTGCCCTTAATTCCCCTCTAGGTGAATTAACTATCATGGTGTGTGGCATGGGTTGCATGGTCATTCTATACTTTTTCACATATTGAGCAGATATGAATGCATGCGTAGCAGCGGAATCAAACAGAACAAATGCGGGGTGTGAGTTGACTAGAAACGTACTGAATACCACATCGGCCGCTCCTTGGGCTGCCTCCTCACTCATGTGGTTCACCTTCCCACGTGCGACGTTCTGCTGCCCTCCATTGTTGCAAGGCTGCTGGGGGTTCTGACCATTGTTCCTTGGAGCATTGTTCTGTTTGTTGGCATTCTGGCCTCTCTTCGGACAGTTACTAGCATAGTGCCCAGGGTCACCACAGTTGTAGCAAACTCTGCCTGCCATGGGAGCTATAGGCACAATATTGCCCTGAGTGAGGTGTGGCACCGGGTTCTGCGGTTGCTGCTGCTGGTACCTCTGCTGGTACTGCTGTTGCTGGCGCTGTTGCTGGTGCTGCTGGTATGGCAGACGCTGTTGATACTGCTGGTGCTGCTGCTGATTCCCAGAGTTCGGCAAACCTTGGATGCATAGTTGGCCATTGGACTGTGGGTTGAAGCGGGGGCTTGTACTGCTCCCACCAGTCTTGTTGAGTTACTTCCTCTTCTTGTCCTCCATCTCCCGACGTTTGTGCTCTAGCATCAGGGCATTGTCGACCAACTCATGGAAGTTGTCAAAGGTGTGAGTAAGCAGCTGGTACTGGAGGCTATCATTCAATCCCCGAAGGAATTGCCTTTGCTTCTTCCGGTCATCAGCCACATTCTCCGGAGCATAGCGCGACAACTCAATGAACTTGTCACGATGAGCGGTGATAGTCATTGACCCTTGCTTCAAGGCTAGGAACTCTTCTTGCTTCAGAGTCATGAGTTCCTCTGGAATATGATGAGCACAGAAACTCTCACAGAACTCTGCCCACGTGATGTGACCAGGGTCCTGGTGAGAGTATAGGTATGTGTCCCACCAATCTTGTGCAGCTCCTTGTAGTTGCCCAGATCCGTAGAGCACCTTCTCCCTATCGGTGCACTGAGCGATATCCAGCTTACAGTTCACAGCCTTGAGCCAGTCTTCAGCTTGAAGTGGCTCACTGGCGTGGGTGAAGGTAGGCTGGCGTCCCTTCATGAACTCCCCACGTCGATCTCTGACTTGAGGCTGGTGCTGGGGAGGCGGTTGATTCTGCAGGTTCTGCTGCACTCCTGCGAATGCGTTGGCCATCTGCTATAGTAGCTGGTTCTGGTTGGCCAGCAGTTGGTCAAGGAGCACTGGAGGTGGCAGCGGCGGGTTCTGGTTAGCACGACCTCCATGAGCATTCCTCCTGTTTGCCATCTGTTACAGACACATATCACTGTTACTTATCAATTCCACACTATGAATCCATTCTAACTGATCATGAGAAACAAGGTTGAGACAGATTGAGTGAACTCAGCAGACAGAGAGTAGATAAATGATATGGGAGCAATACAATGAGACAGATAGATTATAGAAACCCAACTATTTATTCATTAATGACCTAAACCATTATTCTAGATGTATGTGAACAATAGGTTCACATGCACCACACTCATTACAATGATCCAAATCAAATAAGTTCACAAGAATAATAAATCAAACACACATTGACACTGTTCAAACACTAAGACTCCAAATGACTCACCGACTCAAACGACTCAAATTCGAAAGACTAAACGTTCTTATTACAACTCATGGCATTCTAGTTCTCTTCTATAATGGTGCGACTAGCAGCAGTCCCATAGCGAGTCCTCTTGCGTGGCGGTGCCTTCCCGATGTACTCTAGCTCCTCCATTGGTGGGTAGGTGTTTGGGTGCTCCAGCTCTGCGATCCTAAGCCTTGCTGCTTGTAGTTCTTCTCACATCCTGGAGTGCTCATCCAGCAACGAGTCGAACTCTGTGTTGATGGTTGCAGCAAAGCCCACGATCTTCACAAGTCTTCCATTCTGCTCTCCAGCTGGGTTGGCGATCCTGCTAGCAGTCCTCCCATGTGGCACACGTGGAATGTAGCGCTCTGCTCCATCGCGGACAAGGTTGCAGTAGAGTCCACGGTAGGTGTAGAGTGCCTGGCGAGCAGCATCACTGATACCGGCCTCCTAAGTCTCCCTGGGGTCTAGTGCGGGGTGCTCTGATTCAGTCCTGGCGGTGCCAAGCAGTCGAGTAGACACTCGAACATACGTCGTGATCTTCCAGTAGTCGGTGTAGCGGTGGTGAGTCCACCACTCACTGCGGTAGTCCACGCTGACTCAGCCATGCCCATAGTGGTGCTGAAGTAGACGAAGTAGACGATGATGGAAGTAGCAGTCACCTCCATCATGATTAGTCTCCATCACCTTCCATCCTACAGCTGGGGGTTGATGGCCTTCTCCTTCATCTTCAGTGTCGTCGCCATCAGAGTTGGAACCATCTCGATCTGAATCATCACCATCGCCTTCAGGGTCCTCTGGGCCTCCTCCGGCAGTGGCGCCTTCTTGCTTGACTGGCGCAGGTGGTGCCTCTGGTGGGGCGACAGGCACGAACTCTCCTTCCTCCTCATCATAGACCTCGACCATCTCGGGATCCTCTTCAGCTTCCTCCACTGGTGGCTTCTGAACTGGCGGCAGCTCTATTCCTCGAACTGGATCAGGGTTGAAGAAGTGCAGGGCATGCTCAGCAACTCTATGAGGCAAGAACTCTCCAACACTCTTGCGTGGAGTGACCTTAGTACGAGCTATCTGTAGAGGAAAGAGAACAAAAGAATAAATTAAAATTTTATAATAGAGTGAGATAGAATAATAAGAGTAAGGTTTGTATAAAATAACACAAAGTGAAACAAAAAGTTAAAGTAAGTCTGAAATAAGGAATAATAATAAGGATAAGTGAAATAATCAAGATTAAACTTAAATTGAATAAAGACAAGGACAAAAGAAGACTCTAAATGACCATTCTAACTAGGCTGTGTGTCCTATAGTCAGCACGGCTCTGATACCAATCTGTCACACCCGGATTTACGAATAAACCCGAATGCTACTATATGTGTACCCAAGAAGTCCATCACACACATATAGCCTTAGAATAACAGAATATCAAAGTAAATCCAGTGCTCGAATACAAAAGAATAACATCTCAGAATTATTACAATAAGACTCAAGTCTTTAATCAAAGTTTACACATATCAATAAATAAACTCTCATGGCGCCATTAACTCCACAAGGACACCGACTGGTTGACAGCTGCCTAGAAGTCGGGAATATCTTCAGGGAACTCCACAACACCTTCTGGTTCGTCTGATTACCCATCCGGGATTTTGTTGAATAGTGCAAGTGCAAGTAAACCAACTTAACTTAACAAATATAACACGAGGTATGCAGGCTTAAAAGGCTTGACACGGTTTAACTGCGGTAAGCACTTTTAATTGTTCAATTTTAGCATTAACCAAGTTACTACAATGTAATAGGAAAACCCTGTTGTAAACCCAATTTAAGAATATAGAGAAGTATCATTATTTCAACGTCATTCCATTATCAATTCATTTTAAACACCACCATGGTAAGTAGTCACCATTAAAAAAGGATCCAGGCCACTCGTAACCATGAGTACGGCTGATATATCAGTTTTCACTCTGCAAAGGTTGTACACTTTCCCCACTGGTCGTGATTCCCGTGATGCCCGGGTGGATCGGACCCATTTCACTCTGCCTTAGGTGTGCGGCTGGGTTTCACTACAAGACATTTCAAAAGTCCCTCTAAAAAGCTAAAGGGCCGCTGAGGTTTCAACATAGGCGCATGAACCCAACTCCCAGGATCAACAAAACACCCATGGACCCAAGAGTTGACTCATTCGACACTACAAAGATATGCTCGCTAGTAGAAAAATATTATCCCGCTGATTTCTCAAGTCAAGAAAGAGCTCAATTAGAATCTCAGTTACCCCATTACCAAATTGATGTGTGCAATCGTCAAGACCTAAAATTGCTGCCATCACTTGCTGACTTGACACATGGATTGTTTAAGATAGGTAAGAATGCTTCTTATAAAATGGTGGATAGGCTGCTAAGATTAGTCATCACTATTCCTGTGTCAACAGCGAGCACTGAGAGAGCCTTTTCAGTTATGAAACTTGCCAAGACACGTCTTCGAAGTAAAATGGGAGATGAATTTCTGCGGAATTACTTGCTAGTTTACATTGAAAAAGAGTTGGCAGCAGCGATCAGTTCTAAGGATATCATTGATTCCTATGATTTAGCTACTTCTCGCAAAGCTAAATTCAGTTTGAAAGATATGTAACTTTGTTTTGTCCATCAGATTTATTTCTAGAGCTTGATAGCAGACATGTGGGTTTCTATCTATCTCAAAACATATGCTGGCGTATTGTGATTTTGTTAGCCATGACACAACTAATACATATATATCTTGTTGTTTTATATTTTTTACTGCATTTTTTGACATATTTTTCTATATTACAATCAACATTGGATCGATGAGAGGATATGACCCCCCCCCCAACCTCAAATGCTGGCTTCGCCCCTAGCAGCATACACATTCTCCTCATTGTCTAAACTACTAGAATCATAGTTAACAACATGAACATTAGAACGACGAGTCTTATATGTGTCTTTAGCACTTTTCAATCAGTTTTCAGTAGTTATAGCCCTAACTTGCACTTGATTAACCAAAAAATGATCAAAGCCTTCTATTTTTATTTAATAAAGGATCTCAAACCATTAAAAGCAACATCAGCAAGATCCCTTTCAGAAAGTGAGAAATTAAAGCACCGGTTTCTAGTTTCTTTGAGTCGTTTAAAGTAATCAAAAACAGATTCATCTCTTTGTTGCTTAACCGATGTTAAATCTGTCAACTTTAATGAGTACTCCCACTATAAAAGTGATCACAAAAATTTTGCTCTAATTGATTCCATGAATTAATTGAGCCAGGAGTTAATGAAGAAAACCAGGAAAAGGCAGTTCCAGTTAAAGATAATGTAAACAAGCGAACTTTCGAAGCATCACTAGAACTAGCTTCTCCTAATTGAGCAAGATATTGGCTAATGTTTTCGCAAGTGGTCTTACTATCATCACCATTAAATTTCACAAAGTCAGGAACACGCCAATTATTAGGATAAGCAACGGTATCAAAATCAGCAGAATAAGGCTTTTGATATAATCTAGAATTACCCATATCAATACCAAGCTTATCTTGCATCATACTAGCTAACTCGTCTTTTAATTTCAAGAATTCAGCATGCAAATTTGGACAAGTTAATTAATTCTGGTTGCCTTACGACTGTATTTTGAACTTGAACAACATGAGACATGCGATTACGACTTTGCCGCAAATATTGATCATACACATCATTAGGGATCCCACTAGAATTAGTATTTTGATTAGGTATAGGGGCGATGTGTATGCACGTGTAGCAATATAAGCAAAATGATTAGCCACCTCTTTATTTCGGTTAGGGACTACCGAAAGAAGAGCCGCAGCAGGCGGTGCTGACTGCCGCACAATGGGGACGACAAACCCGGTGGTACCAGTTTTTGAAATCGGTTCCACTGGTTTCATCATGGCTGGCGAAACATGTATTGGCAGCATTGTTTGTCCTGAATAAAAATTAACCAGCATACCATATAATGGATTTTCAAGTGCTTGTCCTAGTGTAGCCAATACACTCGCATACATATTCTCATGTTGCATAGTTGGTGGTATATTATGTGCATAATATGACTTATCTACCATCCTATCTTTTTCAATTCTATCCATCCTATCTATAAGAGTGCATACCACCTCATCGGTTTGTAAAAGCGAAGCACCAATCTTATCAATAGGATTAAAAGTAGAAGTTTCATGTGGGTGTACAGTTACCGGAGGTATTTCTTCCATCTTCTTGTCCTTCAAAGTGAACGCCGGTATCATAAATTCATGAGTTCTTGTCACCTTGCCATGATGATCCTTCCCCATCATTAATTGATTTCTGATGTACTCTTGGGCTGCTTCAAGCTTTTGATGCTCCTCCTCATTGAGCTCCTCCATGGAGGGCGCAACAATGTTGTCCTTGTCAAGATTAGTAATAGAGCCCATAGGTTTGATAGATCAGTTATTAAAACCAAGATCAACAAATTCCCCAGCGGAGTCGCCAAAAATGTGTTGACGCTTTTTTATGGTCAACACACCGAGAATTACGCTAGCTCACGCAGATCTACAACAGATCGATCACCAGCAGCAGGCCTATCAAAACCGGTGGCCACAAAGACCTATGCACGCTGGCCTGGGAGGGACCACATCAGGGATGGCGTGCCTAGGGTTGCTCTGAGGTCGACAGGCCACTCAGAACGCCGTCAATGCCATAGAGATGAAGTACAAACAGTAATGTAGGTTGGAAAATCTAGGGTTTGGAGATGATGAAAAAGTAAAGGTATTTTTTTATTGATCGATTCGATAACCCCTCAATCGGTCGTGGCCCTTTATATTTACAGGGTAGGGAGGTCTTGCCCCGCTAGAAAAGTCCTATTCCATCTCGAAACCCTCAAAAGAGTCCAAACCTACTAGGACTAGGGGAAAACCGGTGCCACCAGTTTCTAAATCCGGTGCTACCGGATTCTGTTGCCAGACCAGCTACAGAGCAAAACCGGTCCCTCCGATTTTAGAATCTCGTGCCATCGGTTCTTGCTGTCAGACTGTTTTCGTGCCAATTTTGATCGTCAACACTCACCTTCTTATCCCAAAGCAGTGCGACCTTAAGGCCCTCGTCTCTCGCCGCCGCCGTCCACG
>CM014274.1:56123126-56166700 GCA_004135705.1 Alloteropsis semialata
GATCTTACTAAACTGGACTTGATGACTGGAGTTTTCTATTTAAAATAAAATAAAGATTTCCTTATGGTGATTAAATTCCCTACCAAAGCTCATAATGTTTTAAACCCCTACATAAGCAACTTGCTTTTGCAATGAGTTTTGTCAAGGTCACTATGATTCTTAGAGATTTACTTCATGCTTTTAAAGCCAAGATCACGTACACGCCACCTCATACACATGTTATACTTCTACTCTGGAAGTGAACATAATACCCATTGTTCCACCAAATAAAAGCTCTACATAAAGTATGGTACTCTTCTCCATTCTTATTGCAAAAAAAAAGAGGCATGGGCTTGTGAAAAAAAAAGAAGAGAAAGTGGGAGAGCGCAAGAAGGCTCTCGAATCAAAGCCATGCCTCTAAGAAGAAACTCTTTAAGGAGAAGAGGAACCTTAAAAAGGAGCTATCTCTTACCATGCCACCTATACACGTGCACATCTTGGTTTGAGAGTATGACTTATTTCTCTTTGAATCCTGATTTTGACTTTACAATATGTGCATTACAAGTATGCTATATAGCTCTCCTAGCACAAACTCCACTTCAATGAGTGACAAGAGAGTTGAGAGAGGAAAAGGGTAAGGAAATACGCCTTGAGTGACTCGAGAGTATCACATAAGGAACTCCACCTTTTGAAAAAAAAACCCCAAAACCTCCGGTTTGATTGTCAAGCGAGGTAGAAGGAAAGGTGCTTGGTCTAAGTCGTTCTAGCCATCAACCGCCCAAGACAGGAAGAAGCTACAAGCCCCATGAAAGGCCAAGGTAATAAAGAAAGTTTATTTTACCAGCTTATTCAATCCTTGGTAGAATATCTTGCTGAACCACTGGTACTTTTGTGGAGTAATGAGGAAGCAGCTCCTGATCCACTGAGCCTAAAAGTTCTAGTCTTTGCTCGGGACGAGCAAAGGTTAAGCTTGGGGGAGTTGTTGATGGTCCTTATAACATAAAATCTGACCGTCAATAGGCTCAGAAACCAATAAAGATCAAAGCATAACTTAGGCATTCGCATTCAAATAAGGTTGTACCATGCATATCTGGAATATATTTGAGTACAGGGACTACAATGCAAAAGATGGACAAAACTGGGCACAGGACCAGGTCGGCCGACCTGGCAAGGTCGGGCGACCTGGACTGAACCCCGATGGAGCCCATTTCCTACACAGGTCAAGAATCACACTAAGGAAGGATCGTGAACATTGATTCATGGTCGGTGGAAGTTAATGATGAAACATGAGCCACATGTCCATCCCATGGATTGAAGGGCCCACAACCAGTGCTAAGTGCACCCAAATCGACAGAACCCACTTGGAACCGACCTTAGGACCCACATATCAGTCTCCCAGAGGAAGATAGGCCCTAAAGGCGGTTATTGGGGGTCGGCCCACCCAGCCAGGTCGGCCGATCTCCTCGTGCGCCCGACTCGGCCCTCCTTTGACCTACAACTGTAAACCGCCATGGAGATTGCATCTGAGCCGTGAAGTGCTGAAGACGGTGGATCCAAGAGTCGGCCGACCAAGGGGATTCGGCCGACCTAGGCCCACCTCCCAACTGCCTCAACCGCCTCTGGCCAACTCCAACCGCCCTTGTGATGCTATAAATACCTGCAAAGGGCGCCGTACTCAACACACACCAGAAGAAGAGCTCTCCTTTGCTACAAGCTTAGTCTTAGTCTTAGTAGTGATAGTCATAGTGTTAGATCTTCTGAAGGGCTTCTGGAGGAGTCTTGGTAAGTTCTAGAGTTCAGTTCTTGTATTCTCTTACTTGCTGTAGTACTCTGAGCTTAATGGAAATACCTTCATACTTATGTTGTATGCCTCAGTTATACCTCATCCACTTAGCATATACTACTTATGTCTTGCACCTTATTCAAGTGAATGTATGTTATGGCATTGGCTCAATGTGCCTCTTGGTTGCTCTATGTATTAACGTGATAGATAGAGTTGTATTACATATTGTAAGCATGGTGTTTGGGATATGGAATACTGTTGAGGGTACCGCTGCCCCACGGATTAGAAGAGGTAGGCGGCAGGTGGTGACAGCCCTGTCCGTCCTTTGTAATCCTCCACATTCGGGAGTGGGTATTAGGCCTTTATGATAAGACGTCCTACTGTCGTCCCTTGATGAGGGAACCACTGGATACCTCGATATGTCCTCTTGCATATGATCATTGAATGAGCTTGTATAGGGTATTGTAGTATATCCAAGTCCCATATGTATGATGCTAATGAACCCTTATTAATCTTCACTAGTGTACTGTAAACTAAGACTACCATAATGATGAGCAATGAACTCCTGTGCGTCAACCTACCCGTTCATTTTTATATCATTTACCCCTGCTTAGATTATGGTACATTAATATTGTTGTACATAAAAGCATTGGATGGCACATCTCTCTTTTAACTAAACGCTTTCCCCGCGGATAAACAAATAACGATACTCTGAAATACTCCCAGGTGAAATGCTACAACGTACTTCTGTGCGCTTGCAGAATATCTGTAACGTCTAGATTTACGCTGAAGTATCTCCAGTACCATCACTACTTTAAGTGGTGATGCTAAGAAATACCAACAGTGGTCCGAAGTCCCGATCACCTTCGATCAAAGGGACCACCGGACACGTTGTACGACCAGCCACTACTACCACTGTGCATCAAGCCCTGGATCGGGTCACGCAAGGTCGGGCGAACCCTGATTGACAGTGGGAGCGTCCTCAACCTGTTGTTCGTCAATGCCTTTGACGAACTCAGGATCCCGAGGAGCTCATTGTCCCCAGTGGAGAATCCATTCTACGGAGTTATACCAGGCATCCAAGCCCTCCCTGTGTGGAGGATCGATGTGCAGGTGACCCTCATGGAGGGGAAAAACATCCGATCAGAGTTCCTCATCTTGAGGTGGCAGACATTACGTCAGCCTACAACTGCATCTTGGGCAGGCCGTTCTTGAAGAAATTCATGGCGGTCGCCCACTTTGCCTACTCCATGATCAAGATCCTAGGGCCATTGGGCCCGCTCACCGTCTGCGAAGATCGCAAGGGTGCAGCAGTGCGACATGAAAACCCTGGACATGATCAAGGGAGGAGAGCAGGAACAAGCCAAGGCTGCCGAACCTGCCAAGGAAAAGACCAAGAACCTACCGACCACCGCCAAGTAGGCTATAATTGCTGAAACGTCCCGGGCAGTGGAAGCCCGATCAAAGGCGAAGGCGAAGCCAGTGCCTGTGGAGGATAAAAGAACCAACGACGACGCCGCAGAGAAGCCGACCCCGGTGGACCAGACCCCGATCAAGGGGACGCCACCTCAAGCGGCAGGCGAGTCACCAGCTGACACCTCACCGATCACGCCGACAACTGTTGGTATTTCTTAGCGTCACCACTAGATTAGTGATGTCACTAGATATACCTTATCATAAATCTAAATGTTACAGATATTCTGCAAGCGCACAGAAGTATGTTGTAGCATTTCACCCAGGAGTATTCCAGAGTATCGTTATTTGTTTATTCGCAGGGAAAGCGTTTAATTAAAGAGAGGTGTCATCCGATGCATTTACTTACAACACTATTAATATACCTTAATCTAGACAGGGGTAAAGGATATGAAAGTGAATGGTAATGTGACACACAGAAGTTCATTGCTCGTCATTATGGTAGTCTTAGTTAGTAATAGAACATTAGTACAGATTACAAAGGGGTTCATTAGCATCATAAATTTGGGACTTGGATAGACTACAATATGCTATACAAGCTCATTCAATGGACATATGCAAGAGGACATATCGAGGTATCCAGTGGTTCCCTCATCAAGGGACGACAATTGGACGTCTTATCATAAAGGCCTAATATCCACTCCCGAACGTGGAGGATTACAAAGGACGGACAGGGCTGTCACCACCTGCCGCCTACCTCTACTAATCCGTGGGGCAGCGATACCCTCAACAGTAATCCATATTCCAAACACTATGCTTGCAATATGAAATACAACTCTATCTATCACGTTAATAAATAGAGCAACCATAAGGCACATTGAGCCAATGTCATAGCATACATTCACTTGGACAAGGTGCAAGACATAAGTAGTATATACTAAGTAGATAAAGTAAAATTGAGGCATACAACATAAGTATGAAGGTATTTCGATTAAGCTCAGAGTATTACAAGTAAGTAAAGAGATACAAGAACTGAACTCTAGAACTTACCAAGACTCCTCTGGAAGCTCTTCAGAAGATCTAATGTTAGCACTATCACTACTAAGACTAAGACTAAGCTTGTAGCAAAGGAAAGCTCTTCTTCTGGTGTGTGTTGAGTACGGCGCCCTTTGCAGGTATTTATAGCATCACATAGGCGGTTGGAGCCGGCCAGAGGCGGTCGAGGCCGTTTGGAGGTGGGCCCAGGTCGGCCGACCCTAGGATCCACCGTCTTCAGCATTGCTCGGCTCAGATGTCATCTTCAAGGCGGTTTACATGTACTAGTCAAGGAGGGAGCGAAACGGCCGCAGGGCCAGGTCGGCCGACCTAGCCAGGTCGGCCAACATGGTACCATCGCCTTTTGGTCCCACTCTTCTCTGGTAGACTGTCATGTGGGTCCTTATGACAGTTCCAGGTGGGTATACTTGGTTTGCATGCATTTGAGTTGAGGTGTGGGCCCTTCAATCCATGGGAGTGACACGTGGCTCATCCCTCACCCTTGACTTGAACCGACCATGACTCAGTGTCTATGATCATCTCCTACTGTGCTTCTTGACCTGTGTGGAGGATGGGCTCGATTGGGGCCCAGGCCAGGTCGCCCGACCTAGCTGTTGACGGTCCTTACAACAGAAAATCCGACCGCCAATAGGCTCAGAAAACCAACAAAGGTCAAGCATAACTTAGACATTAGTATTCAAATAATGCTATACCATGCATATCTGGAATACATTTGAGTATAGGGACTACGGTGCAAAAGATGGATGAAACTGGGCACAGACCTAGGTCGGCCGACCTGGCTAGGTCGGGCGACCGGGCCTGAACCCCAATCGAGCCCATTTTCCACACAGGTCAAGAAGCACACAAGGGAAGGATCATGGATGTTGAATCATAGTCGGTTCAAGTCAAGGGTGAGAATGAGCCACATGTCACTCTCACGGATTGAAGGGCCCACACCTCAACTCATTTGCACCCAAACGGAGTATACCCACCTGGTACCGTCATAAGGACCCACACGGCAGTCTACCAGAGAAGAGTGGGGCCGAAAGGCGGCAGAGCCAGGTCGGCCGACCTGGCTAGGTCGGCCGTCTTGGGCCTGCGGCCGTTTCACTCCCCCTTGACCCGTACCTGTAAACCGCCATCAGGAGTCCATCTGAGCCGTGCAACGCTGAAGACGGTGCATCCTACGGTCAGCCGACCTCGGCACATCAGCCGACCTGGGCCCACCTCCAAATTGCCACAACCGCCTCTGGCCGGCTCTAACCGCCTATGCGATGCTATAAATACCTGCAAAGGGCATTGTACTCAACACACACCAGAAGAGCTCTCCTTGCTACAAGCCTAGTCTTAGTCTTAGTAGTGATAGTCATAGTGTTAGATCTTCTAAAGGGCTTCCGGAGGAGTCTTGGTAAGTTCTAGAGTTCAGCTCTTGTATTCTCTTACTTACTTGTAGTACTCTGAGCTTAACGGAGATACCTTCATACTTGTGTTGTATGCCTCAGTTATACCTTATCCACTTAGTATATACTACTTATGTCTTGCACCTTATTCAAGTGAATGTATGCTATGACATTGGCTCAATGTGCCTCTTGGTTGCTCTATTTATTAACGTGATAGATAGAGTTGTATTACATATTGCAAGCATAGTGTTTGGGATATGGAATACTGTTGAGGGTACTGCTGCCCCATGGATTAGTAGAGGTAGGCGGCAGGTGGTGACAGCCCTGTCCGTCCTTTGTAATCCTCCACGTACGGGAGTGGGTATTAGGCCTTTATGATAAGACGTCCTACTGTCGTTCCTTGACGAGAGAACCACTGGATACCTCGATATGTCCTCTTGCATATAATCATTGAGTGAGCTTGTATAGGGTATTGTAGTATGTCCAAGTCCCATATGTATGATGCTAATGAACCCTTAGTAATCTTTATTAATGTACTGTTACTAACTAAGACTACCTTCATGATGAGCAATGAACTTCTGTGTCACATTACCCATTCATTTCTATATCATTTACCCCTGCTTAGCTTATGGTATATTAATGATGTTGTAACCAAATGTATTGGAATGACACCTCTCTTTTAACTAAATGCTTTCCCTGCGGATAAACAAATAACGATACTCTGGAATACTCCCGGGTGAAATGCTACAACGTACTTCTGTGCACTTGCAGAATATCTGTAACGTCTAGATTTACGATGGAGTATCTCTAGTACCATTACTACTCTAAGTAGTGATGCTAAGAAATACCAACAAGCATTTCTGGCTCCGTTGCCAGGGAAAGCAATGGTTAAAGAGATTTAATCTTCCATGCATTTAATGCAACATGATTAATTGCCAGTAATCTAGTAGGTTTACCCTTTTTGCTCTGTTTCTCTGTGATGTGGAACAGGGTAGTGTATGACTGGTTTCCAATTACCATCCAACTACGTCGAGAACCCGAATACCATAGGAAGGAGGGTACGTTCTCGTGTCGTAATCCCTCGGGTGTTCTTATCGGAGACCGAACCAGTCATCGGAGAATCCTCTAACCAAGGAGAACAACCCACTCCCGTTGCACCCCAAACGGAAGAAGCCATGGCCGACAGGACCATCCGTGACTACTCTGCCCCGTCCGCTGCTCAGATCCCTGTGGGTCCAGAGGTGGAAATGGGGGATCATGCTTTTGAGCTGAAGGCCTCGCTAATCAACATGGTGCAGGCTAGCCCCTTCTGCGGGAAAGCCAATGAGGATGCCAGTGCTCACCTGCAGCATTTCCTGGAGGTCTGCAGCACCATTACTATCCGAGGAGTGGATGAGGAGGCCATCAGGCTCCGCCTGTTTCCATTCTCACTACTGGGAAGAGCCAAACAATGGTTCTATTCCAATCTGATGCGGTGAACACGTGGACTAAGGGCTCCAATGCCTTCTTGGCGAAGTTCTTTCCCATTGGGAAAACCAATGCTCTTCGGGGAAGAATTTCCAGCTTTCAGCAAGAGTCTGGGGAGACGGTTCTGGAAGCATGGGATCGTTTCTAGGACTACATTCTGGCATGTCCCCACCATGGTATGCAAGAGTGGCTCCTGCTCCAGAACTTCTACCATGGGCTATCGCAGACAGCCCATGAACACATGGACGCTGCTGCTGGAGGGGCATTCCTCTCCTTGATTGTGGCCGCCACTAAGCTACTCATCGGGAAGATGGTGTCAAACCAATCTTGGAATGACGACCGCCTTCAGGGACGAAAACGCGGTATGCACACCGTAAAGGAGGTGGACATGCTGGCTGCCAAGATGGATCTTATCATGAAGCGCCTTGATGACCGCACCAAGGATGGAGGCACCGACAATGAAGGGCCAATGGATTCACACATGAAGTGAAGTCTACGGAGAAACTGGCCACTCGGGGAACAAATGCCCCGAGACGTAAGAGGAGGCACAGTTTGTGGACGGCAACAACGGGTACCGGCCTCAAGAGAATTGGAACCAGCAACGCCCATTCTACCAGGGAGGTAACAATAATAACTCTTTTTCTAACCAACCTTCCCTTAAAGATCTTGTCCTTGGTCAGGCCAAAATTAATGAATCTATCTCTAAGAGGCTTGCTGCTAATGATAAAGCTTTGGAGGGTATAAACTCTAAAATAGAAAGTTTGTCCTCTACCTTCCAGAGCCAGCTGAGCTTTAATAAAATGCTAGAAACCCAATTAGCTCAACTAGCCGCCGCTGTTCCTTCTGGTGACAAGGGGAGAATTCCTAGGCAACCAGATTCCTCCTTTGAAAATGTAAAGGCTATTTCTACGAGGAGCGGTAAGGCTACTCGGGATCCAGTCCGACCTAACCATGTAGGAAAAACAGCAGTGCAAAGTAAGAAGATTCCCACAGTGGAAGAAGAACCTGAAGCCGAGCTAGCACCAGTCGGACAAACTGTGCCACATGAGTTCTACGACAGCAACGTCTTGCCGTTCCCTCAACGCCAAAAGAAACCATCGGCGGATGAGCAATTTACCAGGTTCGTAGAAATTATACAAAAGTTAAATATACATGTGCCACGGCTGGATGCTATGCAGGTACCGACCTACGCAAAGTACTTGAAGGACATCCTCAACAACAAACGTCCACTCCCAAGTACCGAGGTCGTAAAATTGACTGAGGAGTGCAGTGCGGCCATCTTAAACAAGGTCCCGGAAAAGAAGAAGGACCCAGGATGTCCCACCATCACGTGTACAATCGGGACACAACATTTCGAGCATGCACTCTGTGATCTGGGGGCAAGCGTCAGCGTCATGCCAAAGGTAGTATTTGACCGGCTTAATTATACTACCTTGTCTCCTACTCCCATGAGACTGCAGCTGGCCGGTTCCACGGTCCGCTACCCGGAGGGGATAGCTGAGGACATTCCGGTGTGCATCCGGGATTGCTTCGTCCCGGTCGACTTCGTGGTATTGGACATGGACGTGAGCAATAACTCGTCGCTCATCCTTGGGCGACCCTTCTTGAGCACAGCAGACGATCACATTAATGTGGGTGCTGGAGAGATCCAGCTCCACATTAATGGTAAGAAGGAGAAATTTGAGTTCCGGCCAAAGGTGGACCAATGCTCCATGATTAAGATCAAGTATGGGAGAAACAGTCAAAACGTCAAGGAGGTGGAGGTAACGCCTCCAGAAAAAGACAGCCTGATTAAGTTCATGGAGAAGTTCTGGGAGAAAGATTTCCCCATCCAGTACTATGCAAAGAACAACAAGAAGTCCACACGAGGTGCAAAAGCACAGACGAAGAAAGCACTGGAACAAGCTGTCGACCGCCACAAAAAGGTAAAGCAGGTATGGCGGGTTAAATCATCTGTACCCTCATCTCCAGGGTCAGATGCTGCTTCGTCAAGTTGAAATCCTATGTCGGAGACGTCTCCGCTCGACGACGTAAAACACGAGTCCTGCGCCGACAGGTTTATCGGTGTCAACAAAATAGCTTGGGGGAGGACCCCCAATCAGGTAAGTTCAGGTAAGTATTGCTGAATAAAACTTTTCTTTTGAATAAAGTTAGTAAATGAGAGCGATCCATGCTAGTCCCCTAATGTTTTGAGTCTAAGCTTAAATCTTTACGTTGGACATGATGAATAGTTGCTCTTATTTCTCTCTTGTACCTATGTTTCAACCTGCTATTCTCCTAAGCTTTGAGTTTGATGGTTGAGCATGATCTTTTCTGTTATCTTGTCTATCTGTGGGTAGCACATGCACGCTCTAGTCTAGGTTGTTGATGGCTATGATATGATAAGATTTGAGTGACCTTAAGATCTCACTATGCTAGACTTGATAACCGGAGTTTTCTCTTCTAAAATAAAATAAAGAGTTCCTTATGGTGATTAAATTCCCTACCAAAGCTCATATTATTTAAAACCCCTTCATGAGCAACTTGCTTTTGCATTGTGTTTTGTCAAGGTCATGGTGATTTTTAGAGATTTACTTCATGCTTTTAAAGCCAAGATCATGCACACGCCACCTCATACATGTTACACTTCAACTCTGGAAGTGAGCACAACACCCATTATTCCACCAAATAAAAGCTCTACATAAACATAAAGTATGGTACTCTTCTCCATTCTTATTGCAAAAAAGAGACATGACTAATATATATATATATGGACACATGAAGGTCCAAGTATGTAAAAAAAAGAGAGAGCGCAAGAAGGCTCTTGGTTCAAAAATTAGAGACATGTCTCTAAAAGAAACTCTTTAAGGAGAAGAGGAACATGTTGAAAGGAGCTATCGTTTACCATGCCACCTATACATGTGCACATCTTGGTTTGAGAGTATGACTTATTTCTCTTTGAATCCTGATTTTGACTTTACAATATGTGCATTACAAGTATGCTATAAAGCTCTCCTAGCACAAACTCCACTCCAATGAGTGACATGAGAGTTGAGAGAGGAACTTGGTAAGGAAATACACCATGAGTGACTTGAGAGTACCACCTAAGGAACTCTGTTCTTTTGAAAAACTTCCAAAATCTCCGGTTTGATTGTCAAGCAAGGTAGAAGGCAAGGTGCTTAGTCTAAATCGTTCTAGCCATCAACCGCCCAAGACAAGGAGAAGCTGCAAGCCCCATGAAAGGTCAGGGTAATACGGGAAGTTTATTTTACCAGCTTATTCAATTCTTGGTAGAATATCTTGCTGAACCACTTGTACTTTTGAGGAGAATAAGGAAGCAACTCCTGATCCACTGAGCCTAAAAGTTCTAGTCCTTTGCTCGGGATGAGTAAAGGCTAAGCTTGGGGGAGTTGTTGACGGTTCTTACAACGGAAAATCCGACCGTCAATAGGCTCAGAAAACCAACAAAGGTCAAGCATAACTTAGACATTAGTATTCAAATAATGCTATACCATGCATATCTGGAATACATTTGAGTACAGGGACTATAGTGCAAAAGATGGACGAAACTGGGCACAGACCCAGGTCGGCCGACCTGGCTAGGTCGGGCGACCGGGTCTGAACCCCAATCGAGCCCATTTTCCACACAGGTCAAGAAGCACACAAGGGAAGGATCATGGACGTTGAATCATGGTCGGTTCATGTCAAGGGTGAGGATGAGCCACATGTCACTCTCACGGATTGAAGGGCCCACACCTCAACTCATTTGCACCCAAACGGAGTATACCCACCTGGTACCGTCATAAGGACCCACACGGCAGTCTACCAGAGAAGAGTGGGGCCGAAAGGCGGCAGAGCCACGTCGGCCGACCTGGCTAGGTCGGCCGACTTGGGCCTGCGGCCGTTTCGCTCCCACCTTGACCCGTACCTGTAAACCGCCATCAGGAGTCCATCTGAGCCGTGCAACGCTGAAGACGGTGCATCCTACGGCCGACCTGGGCCCACCTCCAAACTGCCACAACCGCCTCTGGCTGGCTCTAACTGCCTATGTGATGCTATAAATACCTGCAAAGGGCGCCGTACTCAACACACACCAGAAGAAGAGCTGTCCTTGCTACAAGCTTAGTCTTAGTCTTAGTAGTGATAGTCATAGTGTTAGATCTTCTGAAGGGCTTCCGGAGGAGTCTTGGTAAGTTCTAGAGTTTAGCTCTTGTATTCTCTTACTTACTTGTAGTACTCTGAGCTTAATGGAGATACCTTCATACTTTGTTGTATGCCTCAGTTATACCTTATCCACTTAGTATATACTACTTATGTCTTGCACCTTATTCAAGTGAATGTATGCTATGACATTGGCTCAATGTGCCTCTTGGTTGCTCTATTTATTAACGTGATAGATAGAGTTGTATTACATATTGCAAGCATGGTGTTTGGGATATGGAATACTGTTGAGGGTACCGCTGCCCCACGGATTAGTAGAGGTAGGCAGCAGGTGGTGACAGCCCTGTTCATCCTTTGTAATCCTCCATGCACGGGAGTGGGTATTAGGCCTTTATGATAAGACGTCCTACTATCACCTTGATGAGGGAACCACTGGATACCTCAATATGTCCTCTTGCATATAATCATTGAGTGAGCTTGTATAGGGTATTGTAGTATGTCCAACTCCCATATGTATGATGCTAATGAACCCTTAGTAATCTTTTATTAATGTACTGTTACTAACTAAGACTACCTTCATGATGAGCAATGAACTTCTGTGTGTCACATTACCCATTCATTTCTATATCATTTACCCCTGCTTAGATTATGGTATATTAATGATGTTGTAAGCAAATGTATTGGAATGACACGTCTCCTTTAACTAAATGCTTTCTCTGCGGATAAACAAATAACGATACTCTGGAATACTCCCGGGTGAAATGCTACAACGTACTTCTGTGCGCTTGCAGAATATCTGTAACGTCTAGATTTACGATGGAGTATCTCTAATACCATTACTACTCTAAGTAGTGATGCTAAGAAATACCAACACTAGCCAGGTCGGCTGACCTGGGCCTGTGCCCAATTTCATCCATCTTCTGAACCGTAGTCCTTGTACTCAAATATATTCTGGATATGCATGCTACAACTTTATTTGAATACAAATGCCTAAGTTGTGCCCTATTTTTATTGGTTTTCTGAGCCTATTGACGGTCGAATTTTCGTTATAAGGACCGTCAACAACTCCTCCAAGCTTAGCCCTTTGCTCGTCCCGAGCAAAGACTATAACTTTTAGGCTCAGTGGATCAGGAGTTGCTTCCTCATTACTCATCAAAAGTACCAGTGGTTCAGCAAGATATTCTACCAAGAATTAAATAAGCTAGTAAAATAGACTTCCCCTGTTACCTTGGCCTTCTATGGGGCTTGTAGCATCTCCTTGTCATGGGCGGTTGGTTGCCAGAACGACTTAGACCAAGCACCTTGCCTTCTACCTTGCTTGACAATCAAACCGGAGGTTTTGGAGTTTTTTTCAAAAAGGCAGAGTTCCTTAGGTGGCACTCTCAAGTCACTCAAAGTGTATTTCCTTAGCAAGTTCCTCTCTTAACCCTCATACCACTCATTGAAGTGGAGTTTGTGCTAGGAGAGCTCTATAGCATACTTGTAGTGCACATATTGTAAAGTGAAAACCAGGATTCAAAGAGAAGTAAGTCATACTCTCAAACCAAGATGTGCACGTGTGTAAGTGGCATGGTAAATGATAGCTCCTTTTTAAGGTCCCTCTTCCCTTTACAGAGGCTGCTTTTAGAGACATGGCTATTCTTTTGAACAAAGAGCCTTCATGTGCTCTCCCTTTTTTGTATACTTGGACCTTCATATGTCCATATATTTTTTTCCTTTTTTTTCATCAGCCCATGTCTCTTTTTGCAATAAAGTTGGGGAAGAGTACCATACTTTATGTAGATCTTTTATTTGGTGGATGGATAGGTGTCATGTTTACTTCCAGAGCAGAAGTGTAACATGTGTATGGTGACGTGTGCGTGATCTTGGCTTTAAAAGCATGAAGTAAATCTCTAAGAATCATAATGACCTTGACAAAACTCAATGCAAATGCAAGTAGCTCATGTAGGGGTTTAAACAATATGAGCTTTGGTAGGCAATTTAATCACCATAAGGAACTCCTTATTTTATTTCTAAAAGAAAAACTCCGGTTATCAAGTCTTACTTGGCATGAGCTTAAGGTAACTCAAGTCTTATCATATCATAGCCAACAACAACCTAGACTAGAGCTTGCATATGCTACCCACAGATAAACTAGATAACAGAAAAGATCATGCTCAACCAGCAAACTCAAAGCTTAGGAGAATAGCCGGTTGAAACATAGGTACAAGAGAGAAATAAGAACAACTATTCATCATATCCAAAGATAAAGATTTAAGCAAAAACTTATAACATTAAGGGACTAACTTAGATAGCTCTCATTTACTAACTTTATTTGAAAGAAAACTTTATTCAATAATACCAACCTGAACTTACCTGATTGGGGGTCCTCCCCCAAGCTATTTTGTTGACACCGATGAGCCTATCGGCGCAGGACTCGTGTTTTACGTCATCGAGTGAAGACGTCTCCGTTGTTGGATTCAATTTGATGAAGCAGCATCTAACCCTGGAGATGAGGATACAGATGATTTAACCCACCATACCTGTTTTACCTTCCTCTGGCGGTCGACAGCTTGTTCCGGTGTTTTCCTCGCCTGTGCTTTCGCACCTCATATAGGCTTCTTGTTCTTTGCATGATACCGGATGGGCAATTCCTTCTCCCAAAACTTCTCCATGAATTTTATCAAGCTATCTTTCTCTGGAGGTGTAACCTCCACCTCTTTGACATTCTCACTGTTTCTCCCGTATTTGATCTTGATCATGGAACATTGCTCCACCTTTGGCCTGAACTCAAACTTCTCCTTCTTTCCATTAATGTGGAGCTGGATCTCTCCAGCAACCACATTAATGTGAGCATCTGCTGTGCTCAAGAAGTGTCGCCCAAGGATGAGCGATGAGTCATTGCTCACGTCCATGTCCAGTACCACGAAGTCGACAGGGACGAAGCAATCCTGGATGCGCACCGGAATGTCCTCGGCTATCCCCTCCGGGTAGCAGACGATGGAGTCGGCCAGCTGCAGTCTCATGGGAGTAGGGGATAAGGTAGTATAGTTGAGGCAGTCAAAGACTACCTTTGGCATGATGCTGACACTTGCCCCTAGATCACAGAGTGCGTGCTCAAAGCGTTGTGTCCTGATTGTGCACGTGATGGTGGGACACCCTGGGTCCTTCTTCTTCTCTAGGACCTTGTTCAGGATGGCTGCACTGCACTCCTCAGTCAACTTCACGACCTCAGTACTTGGGAGTGGACGTTTGTTGTTCAGTATGTCCTTCAAGTACTTGGCGTAGGTCGGCACCTGCATAGCATCCAGCAATGGCACATGTATGTTTAACTTTTGAATGACCTCTACGAACCCGGTGAACTGTTCATCTGTCGATGTTTTCTTTTGGCGTTGTGAAAATGGCAAGACGTTGGAGTCGTAGAACTCATACGGCGCAGTTTGTCCTGCTGGTGCCAGCTTGGCTTCAGGCACTTCTTCTTCTGCCGGGATATCCTTCCTTGGCGCTGCTGTTTTTCCTGCATGGTTAGGTGGGACTGGATCCCGAGTAGCCTAACCGCTCCTCGTGGACACAGCCTTAACATTTTCAAAGGAAGAATCCGGTTGCCCGGGAATTCGTCTCTTATCTCCAGAAGGAACAGCGGTGGCCAGCTGAGCTAACTGGGTTTCTAGCATTTTGTTAAAGCTCAACTGGCTCTGGAAGGTGGAGGACAAACTCTCTATTTTAGAGTTTATGCCCTCCAGAGCCTTATCATTAGCAGCAAGCCTCTTTGAAATGGATTCATTGATCTTGGCCTGACCAAGGACCAGATCTTTAAGGGAAGGTTGGTTACAGAAGGAATTGTTATTGTTACCTCCCTCATAGAATGGGCGTTGCTGATTCCAGTTCCCTTAGGCCGATACCCATTGTTGCCGTTTACGAACTGTACCTCCTCTTGTGTCTCGGGGCAGTTGTTCCCCGAGTGCCCAGTTTCTCCATAGACTTCACACGTCATGTGTGAATCTAGTGGCCCTTCAGTGTTGTCGCCCCCATCCTTGGTGCGATCATCAAGGCGCTTCATTATGAGGTCCATCTTGGCGGACAGCATGTCCACCTCCTTTACGGTGTGTATACCGCGTTTGCGCCCCTGAAGACAATCGTCATTCCAGGCTTGGTTTGACACCATCTTTTCGATGAGCAGCTTGGCGGCGGCCACGGTCAAGGAGAGGAATGCTCCTCCAGCAGCAGCATCCATATGTTCACGGGCGGTCTGGGACAGCCCATGGTAGAAGTTTTGGAGCAGGAGCCACTCTTGCATACCGTGGTGTAGGCATGCCAGGATGTAGTCCTGGAAACGATCCCAAGCCTCCGATACAGTCTCCCCAGACTCTTGCTGGAAGCTAAAAATTCTTCCCCGAAGGGCATTGGTTTTCCCAATGGGGAATAACTTTGCCAAAACTGCGTTGCAGCACTTGGTCCACATGTTCACTACCTCACGGTTGGAGTAGAACCATTGTTTGGCTCTCCCCAGCGGCGAGAGTGGGAACAAGCGGAGCCAAATGGCCTCTTGTTCGACTCCCCAGATGGTGATGGTGCTGCACACCTCCAGGAAGTGCTGCAAGTGGGCACTAGCGTCTTCATTGGCCTTACCACAGAAGGGGCTGGCCTGCACCATGTTGATCAACGGGGCTTTGAGCTCAAAAGCATGGTCCCCCACGGCTACTTTCGGACCCGTAGGGATCTGGGCAGCGGACGGGGCGGAGTAGTCACGAATTGTCCTGTCAGCCATGGCTTCTTCCGGTTGGGGTGCTACGGGAATGAGTTGTTCTCCTTGTTTGGATGACTCTCCGATGACTGGCTCTGTCTCCGACAAGAACACCTGAGGGATTACGACACGAGAACGTACCCTCCTTCCTATGGTATTCGGGTTCTTGACGTAGTTGGATGGTAATTGGAAACCAGTCATACACTACCCTGTTTCACGTCACAGAGAAACAGAGTGAAAGGGTAAACCTGCTAGATTACTGGCAATTAATCATGCTGCATTAAATACATGGATGATCAAGACTCTTTAGCCATTGCTTTCGCTGGCAACGGTGCCAGAAATGCTTATTGGTATTTCTTAGCGTCACCACTAGATTAGTGATGTCACTAGATATACCTTATCATAAATCTAAATGTTATAGATATTCTGCAAGCGCACAGAAGTACATTGTAGCATTTCACCAGGGAGTATTCCAGAGTATCGTTATTTGTTTATCTGCAAGTAAAGCGTTTAGTTAAAAGAGAGATGTGCCATCCAATGCTTTTATGTACAACAATATTAATGTACCATAATCTAAGCAGGGGTAAATGATATAGAAATGAATGGGTAGGTTGACACACAGGAGTATTCTAGAGTATCGTTATTTGTTTATCCGCAGGAAAAGCGTTTAGTTAAAGAGAGGTGTCATCCGATGCATTTACTTACAACACTATTAATATACCTTAATCTAGACAGGGGTAAAGGATATGAAAGTGAATGGTAATGTGACACACAGAAGTTCATTGCTCATCATTATGGTAGTCTTAGTTAGTAATAGAATATTAGTACAGATTACAAAGGGGTTCATTAGCATCATACATATGGAACTTGGATATACTACAATACCCTATACAAGCTCATTCAATGGACATATGCAAGAGGACATATCGAGGTATCCAGTGGTTCCCTCATCAAGGGACGATAGTTGGACGTCTTATCATAAAGGCCTAATATCCACTCCCGAACGTGGAGGATTACAAAGGACGGACAGGGCTGTCACCACCTGCCACCTACCTCTACTAATCCGTGGGACAGCGATACCCTCAACAGTATTCCATATTCCAAACACTATGCTTGCAATATGAAATACAACTCTATCTATCACGTTAATAAATATAGCAACCATAAGGGACATTGAGCCAATGTCATAGCATACATTCACTTGGACAAGGTGCAAGACATAAGTAGTATATACTAAGTAGATAAAGTATAATTGAGGCATACAACATAAGTATGAAGGTATTTCCATTAAGCTCAAAGTATTACAAGTAAGTAAAGAGATACAAGAACTGAACTCTAGAACTTACCAAGCCTCCTCCGGAAGCCCTTCAGAACTTCTAATGCTAGCACTATCACTGCTAAGACTAAGACTATGCTTGTAGCAAAGGAGAGCTCTTTTTCTGGTGTGTGTTGAGTACAGCACCCTTTGCAGGTATTTATAGCATCACATAGGCGGTTGGAGCCGGCCAGAGGCGGTTGAGACCGTTTGGAGGTGGGCCCAAGTCGATCGAAGTGACCAGGTCGGCTGACCCTTGGATCCACCGTCTTCAGCATTGCTCGGCTCAGATGTCATCTCCAAGGCGGTTTACAGGTACTGGTCAAGGGGGAGCGAAACGGCCGTAGGGCCAGGTCGGCCGACCTGGTACCGTCGCCTTTCGGTCCCACTCTTCTCTGGTAGACTGTCATGTGGGTCCTTATGCTGGTTCTAGGTGAGTATACTAGGTTTGCGTGCATTTGAGTTGAGGTGTGGGCCCCTCAATCCATGGGAGCTACATGTGGCTCATCCTTCACCCTTAACTTGAACTACCATGATTCAACGTCTATGATCATCTCCTAATGTGCTTCTTGACCAGTGTGGAGGATGGGCTCGATTGGGGTCTAGGCCAGGTCGCCCGACCTAGCCAGGTCGGCTGACCTGGGCCTGTGCCCAATTTCATCCATCTTCTGCACCGTAGTCCCTGTGCTCAAATATATTCTAGATATGTATGCTACAACTTTATTTGAATACAAATGCCTAAGTTATGCCTTATCTTTATTGGTTTTCTGAGCCTATTGACGGTCGGATTTTCGTTATAAGGACCGTCAACAACAACAAAGCGTGCTGAGCCAGGCACGAAACCGGTGGCCCTTGACGAGGCAGACCCGACCAAGACCACGAATGCGGGCACTGGTCTGGGTGACAAATTGGAACTCGAGCTCATTACTTTCCTCTGGGCAAATGGAGACGTGTTCATTTGGGAACCGTCCGATATGCCCGGGATCCCCAGGGAGGTGATGGAGCACAAGCTTGGCATACGAACTGTCGTTCGACCAGTCAAGCAAAAGCAAAGAAGATATACCCCGAAGAAACAAGACGCCATTAACGAAGAAATCAACCGACTACTCAAAGCCGGCTTCGTTCAAGATGTCCCTTTTCCGGAGTGGCTAGCAAACCCAGTCAAGGTTAAGACGCCCAACGGAACGTGGCGGATGTGCGTGGATTACACCGATCTGAATAAAGCGTGCCCAAAGGACGAGTATCCGTTGCCTAGGATAGATCAAATTGTAGACTCAACCTCAGGATGTGAGCTGCTTTGTTTTCTAGATGCCTATTCGGGGTATCACCAAATCAGCAAGTGCATTGATGATGAGGAGAAAACTGCATTTGTAACTCCCTTCGGTGTTTATTGTTATATAAAGATGCCTTTTGCTGAAAAATGCAGGTTGCACTTATCAAAAATATGTTCACATTGTTCTCGAAGGCCAAATCGGCCGTAATGTGCAAGCATACATAGACGATATCGTTATGAAAAGTAAGTTAAAAGGCGACCTGATCGCCGATTTAACCGAAACATTCGACAACTTGCGCAAAAATAGGATGATGCTCAACCCCACCAAATGCACCTTCAGTGTTTCATCGAGTAAGCTCCTCGATTATCTCGTGTCACAACGGGGTATAGAGGCAAATCCACACAAGATCAAGGCAATCGATGACATGAAGTCTCCACGCAGCCGCCACGAGGTCCAAAAGCTAGCAGGAATGATAGCATCCCTGAGTCGATTCGTATCCAAGTCAAGCGAACGAGGTATGCCATTTTATAAACTGTTACGTAAAACTGATCGCTTTGAATGGTCGGTAGAGGCAGAAGAGGTGTTCCAAGCGTTTAAACAATAACTGTGAAAAATGCCCGTGCTGGTCCCGCCACAAACCAAAGAAGAGATGCTATTATACATAGCAGCAACACCAACGATTGTTAGCACTGTTCTGGTGGTCGAAAAACCCATAGAAAAGTCAACAACACAACACCCCGTTTACTTTGTGAGCGAGGTGCTGCATGATGCAAAGACAAGGTACCCCCAGATTCAAAAATTATTATATGTTGTGCTAATGACTTCCAGGAAACTCAAGCATTATTTTCTAAGCCACCAGATAAAGGTTGTATCGACCTACCCTCTAGGCACCACTTTACATAATGGTTTGTGGAGCTGGGGGCTTACGACATCGAATTCATACCCAAAACTGCCATCGAATCGTAGGCTCTGGCAGATTTCATCGCAGAATGGACTAATCCCGAACCCGAAGAAAGTGCCCAAAATCCCAAACACTGGACCATGTTCTATGATGGAGCATTTTGCAGAGCAGGCGTGGGAGTTGGGGTGGTCCTAATCTCTCCAAACAATGACATCATTAGGTACGCGTTACAAATCAATTTTGTTGATCCAACCCCTACTAACAATGTAGCCGAGTATGAAGGGCTTCTATCAGGACTTTGCATAGCTACATCTCTGGGCGTTAAGAGGCTGCTCGTGAAAGGGGATTCCGAGTTAGCTGCAAAACAAGTCATGAAGGAGTACAGCGCGCGAAGCGATGTCATGACCAAATACTTGGAAGCATACAGGCGGATGGAAAACAAATTTGATGGGCTTGAAGTGTGACACATCAAATGAGAGTACAATAGCGATGCAGATAAGCTGGCAAAAGCAGCTGCCGAACGCACACAGCTTCCAGGTAATGTGTTACTTGAAGTTCTTACTAAACCCTCTGTGTCAGTATCTTTACCGAACCAAAAAATTGCGCCTGGCAAAGGCTCAGTTACAACAACCAACAAATCCATCAAGGAGTCTATGTTGGTCGATATGGCTTGAGCTGCCACTCTAGTTGGGAACGAGGAGAACTAGATGGATTCAATCCGGTCGTACCTCACAAACCAAGCTATACCCGACGATGATGCGACACTAGAGAAAATCCATCGTAAAGCCAAGAATTATCAATTAGATGACAGACGACTATACAAAATAGCACGCAATGGATTGCTCCTCAAATGCATCACAAGGGCTGAGGGCATTAGTTTGCTCCAAGATATTCACGGAGGAATCTGTGGATCTCATACTTCTCCCCGATATCTAGTGGGGAAAGCATTCCGATAGAGCTTCTACTGGCCTACAGCTCTTCAAGACGCAAGTGAGTTCGTTAAAAAGTGCGAAGCATGCCAATTCTTCACGTGAAAATCAACTAAACCTGCGCAAGCCTTAAACGCTATTCCCCTATCATGGCCCTTCGCTACATGGGGAATAGACATCCTCGGTCCTTTTCCAAGGGCCATCGGGGGTTACAGATTTCTGTTCGTCGGCATCCACACATTCACAAAATGGGATGAAGCCGAGCCGGTTCAGAAAATAACAAAAGAGGCAGCTGTCAAATTCCTATGGAGCATTGTCGTATGATTCGGTGTCCCAAATAGGATAATTTTCGACAATGGAACACAGTTCAAGAGTAAAAAGTTCTCTGATTTTTGCTACGACCACGGGATCAAACATGATCAGTCATCGGTAAATCACCCAAAAACAAATGGGCAAGTAGAGCGCGCTAACGGCATTGTACTCCAAGGCATCAAGAGAGGATCTTCAACAGATTGCAAGCTTACAACAAACAATGGATTCATGAAGTCCCTATAGTACTATGGTCGATGAGGACCACCATGAACCGCGCAACAGGCGAAACACCTTTCTTCTTGGTGTATGGAGCTGAAGCAATTCTACCCTCTGATATCCGATTACAAGCCCCACGCATGGCAATGTTTTCAGAAACTAAAGAGCCTGACAGATGCACCAATGAGCTGCTCCTCCTCAAGGAGGCTCGCGATGCAGCCGCCTTCAGAGTGGCCCAGTATCAACAAAAGTTGCGACAATACTACAATGCCAATGTTCGCAACAGAAGCCTGTGCATCGGTGACATGGTGCTCAAATTAGACCAGCGCACCAAGGACAAAACTAAGTTGTCCTCTCCATGGCAAGGGCCTTACATCGTAGTGGACATCGCAAGACCAGGAGCCTACAGGATCGTGGAGATAGACGGAGACGTACTGCCAAACACATGGAACATGGATCAACTATGCAGATTTTACGCTTAAGTCAAGGTAATGAAGCAAGTTCAAGCCTATCCAACAATTTGGCAGGAGTAGTCATCATCCGCGTCACATCCGGCACCAACCAAAACAAAAAGATAAGTTCTACACACTCTACTCACCCTCACAATTACGCTCGGGGGCTGGGTTCTATTTTTCTATTTCTGTTTCTACTCTTTGTTACCATACTGCATATGCTAACAAAGAACCAGGGACTACTACGCTAAAAATTTTCAGACCTATTCTACGCACCCCAAGCACAACACTCGGGGGCTCCCCAAACGATCGGGAAATTCTTGTGACTAGTACTTCTAGACTCTTTTCTAGCATGTCTACATGCTACAAAAGAGCCTGGGGGCTACTATGGTACTATTACCTCACAAGAATCGAGCTTTTTAATCGACAAAGCTAAACTACGCTAAAATACCGAACACCATGGCTACAAGGAGTTACACAGTTCAGAAGACCGCTCGCGCCTCAGCAACTAAACCATTCCAAAATAGCTCGTGGCAATGGGACATTTAGCTGTGTCAAAGCTACCAGTTAAAAAGAACCATTAAAGCCCGATCAGCTCTATAAATTACGCAAAGGCATGCAAGCATATGTTTCATGAACAAAATAAAGGTCACAAACTAAAACTACCAAGTTCTTGCTCTATTACAGGAATTCATCACAAAGTTCAGGATGAGCCCTTAGAGTCGCTCAAATGAAGGCGAAGCTTCTTGACAAAGGGTTCCACCAAAGGGGCAAGATCATCAAACAATACATGTGCCTCCCCAACCGAGCACTTGAAACCTTGAGAGAGCAACGCAGCGTCAAGATCTGGAACATGGCTTTTCAAGGCTCCAACGGTATGTGTTGCAGCAACACACGCACCTTCCATGAACTTGCCTTCCAGGGTTAGGCCGCGCCTCTCTAAAGCTTCAAGATGGGCGGTGAGATCGGCAACTTCCTTGTCCCGGGCAGCAAGCTGACCTTCCAGATCTGAGCTTTTCTTCTTGAGCACCTCAATGCTCTTAGAGTTAGCTACAGGATCAGAGGCGTTGTGTTAACAACAGTTCGTGGGACAGGAACCAAAAACAGACATGTTCAACAAGTCAAGTACCTTCTTTCTCGGACTGGAGAACGGCAACTTGGGCCTCCAGTCTGGTCACCGACGCCTCCGCAGTCGAAGCGCGAGCGTCCAGCGAACACCATCGCTCCTCTGCTACGGAAAGCGAAGTGATGATCGGGCCCAAGGGCGTTAGGACAGGTCCCAGAACCTCCGCGTATTTCTCCTTATGATCGGGCTTGGCCGTCATGCCCAGATCGGGAGTTTCCTCCTTGTCCGACGGCTTGATCGGAGGGGAAGCTGCGGGCTTGGAGGGCCTGTTTTGTTCAAACAAAAATAAATCAAAGATTCCCCATGAGGGAGTTAATCAAGCAAAAAAACTGAACAAATCAAAGCCCTTACTCGGATGTCGGGAGAGTGACTCTAAACTTCTTTAGAGAAATAGAGGAAGGCTTTGATGGTGGTGGGGTTGGACGAATTTCCTGACGAGAAATCTTCCGAACACATTTAAGTTTGGTTACACAATCAAAAGCTGCAAACAAATGCCCGAATACGATCATACTTGATACCTGGTCTTCAGGGCGAGGCGGATCACGAGCGGCGGGCCGCTCCGTGGCATCTGGTGCCCCGAGAGATCCCGATCCAAGAGTCACCTTCTCCACGCTGGCATCGCACGAACGCTTGTGGATTCGAGGGAGGACGACTTTGGTGCTGCTCGGGTTCTCCTTCTCCTTGACAGGCGGCTGCTCGGGCATTTTAGCTTGTGGGGTCTCGGCACCCTGAACTGATGCTGGTTCAGCTTCATCCTCTAAGTCGATGGCTCCGCTTTGGGATGGGGTGTCGACGATAGGGGGAGCCTCCTTGGGAAAGAGAAGTCAAGATGATTATACTTAATACAGAAGGGATATTTTCTGAGAAAAGATTTACCTTTGGAGCAGGGTTGTCAGCACTATAGGGAGCTGGGATGCCTGTGCAATCAGGGATATCGGCATGCAGCATCTTCTTCAAGTGAGCAGCCACTTCAGAGTCTGGTACAGCTGTTGGTTAAGAGTCATGACACCTCAAATGACAGAACACTCTTAGAAATGTTACCAAACAAAATAAAAATGACTTACCATCAAGCTTCATTCCGTTCGGGTCGTTGTCACCCGTGAAAGTGTAGTCGTAGCGGTCTTGAGCCATGAGCGGGATGAATCTCCATTGGATGAAAATCTCCGCCACATGAATCGCTGTCAGACCCGCTTCATGGAGTGCCAAAACCCGATCAATATGCTTCTGCATGTCAAGGCTGACCTTGCGTAAGGCTTTGGTTTCTTCCTTGAGATAAGGCATCAAGTGTTTCCCTTTTGCCAAAGAGGCTTGGGGAAGGGTGATGTAGAACCAATGACATTGATAACCTTTCTAGGAATCTTTCACTAGAAAGGGGATATAAATGTCCTGATCTCTCAAGGAAAATCCGATCGACCCGATCATAAGCTGGTCCTTGTAGAATGCAGGGGTATAGAAATACCTCCACAGGTTTAGCGATGGCTTAATTCCCAACTAGGCCTCACACAAGAAAGCAAAGATGCTAAGCATGGTTATAGCGCCTGGCTTGATGGGCACGAGTTCTATCTTATAGAAATCGCAGACACTGTGGAAGAATTCTGACGGATAAACCCCAAACACACAGTGGAAGAACTCGAGGAACACCACAAGCTCAAGAGTGTTGGGCGTCGGGTAAAGCTGACCTTTTGCCGATCGGCGGGGGAAAGTGGTGGTGTCGGGGAGCAATCCGAGATCCTCCAACTGATGTAGCTGCTTCACTATGGTGGTAGAATTTTTCCAGTATTTGTCGGTGGTGCAGATGTTGGATCTGCTGCACAACTCCCTTCCGGGAGCGGCGGCGTTGCTCTGCTCTCCCGACGATTCGTCCCCGGATGAGGACTGGCGAGAGGAAACCACGGCGGCGAGAGTGTGGCTGGGAGGTTGGAGAAGCAAGAAGATGAATGTGCAATGGCGAGCTGTTGAGGATGCAAGCAGGGAAGACGAAGGTCTAAATGGTGACCAGGCGGCCGCGCTGAAAGGACCTAGATGTCGCATAGAGGGGGGTGAATAGGCGAGATGGCTGATTAAAACCACCAACTGCAATTTTCAGCCTGCTGTTAGGACCAACCCGGTCTAACTGGTATTGAAACCCGATTAAACCGGTCCTGGACAGTGAGGCTGCACAAGTATTGCTCGTCCCCCTCTTGATCTTCTAGCACCAAATAAGCTTGGGGCACTGCTTGTATAGCTGTCTTTCAGCGGGTTCACAAAGTCCCTGTACACAGATAGAGCACACCCAAGTAGATCGAAGTGGAAGCAAATATAAAGCTAGAAGTAAACAAATGAGGCCGACCAAAGAGAAGACACGAGGATTTGTTTCCCGAAGTTCAGACCCACTGCATATCCACCATGACAAGCTCAGTGGTTCCTAATCTCCGTTGAGGAAGCTTATGTGACCATCACCTAGGTCAAGCTATCTCCTCGGCTCCACTAAGTCGATCTTTTCCCACGAAGGAGGCAAGACCAGCCCTTACAAACTTCCAGCCGTTCACCACACAAATGGGAGCTCGCCGGCGACGCCTAGCCATCTAGGAGGCGAACCACCAAGAGTAACAAATGCAGACAGACTTTCTTGACGCCAACCACAAGTGCTCAAGCTAGTAATGCTCTCAAGTGCTCACTGATCACACAATGTTTTTCATCCAAATGCTTCTCTCAACCCAACTCAAGGATTTCACTCAAATCAAGCAAACTCACAAATAGGTGTTGGGAACAGCTTCTCTGCTGTTAGAAATATGTCTAGGAGGCTTGGGATTCACTCAAAACCAGCAGCCCTCAAAGGAGAAGGCTAAGGGGTATAAATACCTCGGCCAACAGAAACTAGCTGTTAGAAACCTGCCAATAGCAGTTAGACCGCTATCCATACCGGTTAGACCGGTATTTGAACTCAACTAGCCGTTACCCTTGTTAGAGGGTCAATAGAGGTTAAATCGGTCCTTGGACCCGGTTAAATTGGTATTGCCCTGTTAGCACTTATCACTCATCTCAAGGGCTAACTCTCAAGGCTATCTCACATAGGTCAACTATTTGAGCACTTTACTGGTGTTTTGTCATCCAGCCAATGCAACATCCCTCTTGATAGTACGGCATACCTATACTCAAGAATAAACATAAAACCAAATCATCCCCTTGAGCTTGTATGTCTTCAATCATGCCATACATGATTACTTCTTCATCTTGAGGAATGTCCACATTGTTCTTGCTGAGCAAAACTAACTTGAGCTAGTGACTTGAACCTTTGTCTTGGAATGAAATCCACTTCTAGTTCAATTCTCCCTTTTCACAATATGATTCTAGAAAGATTGATACTTGCCAATATGAATACCATATGTAACCAAAATTCTTCAAGTTGAAATCTCAAGAAAGTTTCGTCACCCTAGCAAAGATACATGACTCAAGTCCACCACTTGATCACACATTACTTAGTACCTTGAAACACTATCCCGGATTCCACCTCTTCATCCTTGCATCACATATAGCTCCATATAGGTTTGTATCACATTTAAATTCAACAATGAAAATCAATTCTTGATATGCAATATATCCACTTTACTTTGACCGTTCACTTCCTTCAAAGTCATCAAGTCTTGTATGCAAGCCATTCTTCAAATATAGACCAATATATCATACATTGTCAACATGTCTCTTTCTTTGTTTCACCATAGCTTGCCATTCATCTCATTCATGCTTAATGGGACCACACAGTTGTTTATATGTGTCACTATGAGCCATACACTTGCATTCAACCCATGAATAATAGTGTATCATAAAATATACATTTTAATCCCTGCTCATAATCTGTAACAAACACGTTAGTCCTTTAATCCTTTTGTCATTCAATTCACCAAAACCCACCTAGGGGTATAGATGCACTTTCAATCTCCCCCTTTTTGGTGATTGATGACAACCCGATTAAAGCTTACAAATAAATTGATAAAATCATTTTAGATCCTCAGATATAACAAGAGCCCCCCTTAATATGTGCTTTGAGTGGAATTTCAAAAAATTGGCCTCTCATGCCAATTGCACATATAACATGAACAACATGAGAGCTCCCCCTATATCTCAGAATCCGTGGGGTGCAACAAGTGTGTGACAGAAATAATCAAAACATGTGATGCATATGACAAAGGCACTTCAAGCAATAAAAAGAATATGTTTGGTTTTCTGTCAGGACCATACCGGTTTAACCTTTCCCAGGGGCGGTTAAACCAGTCCTGTCTGGCAGAAAACCAAACTGAACAAAAATCACCAATCAACCATGCCAATCAACCATGCATCATACTATCACAAAGTCACTTAACAGCATAAATAAGTTTAAAACACATAGTAGCACACATTACAAGTTCTCAAGCCCATAAATAGATAAAGGTTCGAATTTATTACAGATCCAAGTCTCTAACACAACAAGAGACCGGTCTAACCGCTCCTGAGGCCGGTTAGACCGCCCTTCCCAGAATAGATACACAAAACACTGAGATTGAAGCTTTAATCCTCGCTCTTCTCCCCCTTTGTCATCTATCATCAATGAAGACCTGAAGAGGAGCATGGTAGAGCTAATCACTGTCCCTCAGAGCCTTGCCTGTTGCCGCCCATTGAACTCATCGAAGGAGAGTCAGTGTTCCAAAACACGCCTGAAGTATTGGGACCGAAGATGGAAGTAGACAAATTTTGAGCCAATTCTTCAGTAGCACTGGAAGGTCTAGGAGGATATGCTGCTGCTGAAGAAGAAGCTCCAGGGTCACCAAGACCAAAGCTCATCGAAGAAGCTCCCATGTAGCAACTATATCCAAGGCCGGAGGCATGTGCTGACTAAGAGTGAGGCTAAGACATCATACCACTAGGTATAGACATGGGAGCAAAAGTGGATGAGAAACCTCCATAATCAGTAGCTATAAGAAGGAGGTGCATGTGATGGTGGCACAAATGGATGGGCTGCTGCTGTTGCTCTTGCTGCTGCTGCCATAGCTGCTGTTGCTCCTGCAATATCTTCTTGAGTAGGAGTTGCCTGAGTTGAAGAAGAGCCACCCTCATTAGGATAAAAGATTCTAAACATATTTGTCTCTTGAAAGCGCCAAATCATAGTGTTTGGAGAAGGAATCTCAGGCTCTGGAATAGTAGGTGAGATAGGTGACCGAGCGGGTTGAAGGTTTTGAGCTTCATATAGCCTCTTGAGAGTATCTCTTGCCTTCTTTTCTTTGATTCTTCTGTCCCTATCAGCAACCATTATGTCTCTCTGGTTCTTACAAATACCAGCAAGAAGATTGAAAACCTTTTTGAAACCAGATGAGGATTTTTTGGGCCTAGAAAAAGATGTTCCTTGCTATCTAGGGGAGGACCGGTTTAACCGGCCTGGGGACCCGGTTAAACCGCCCTGGGTCTGATGCTCACGCTGCTGCTCTTCTTCTTCAATTTTTGGCTGTCCAAGTCCTTCTGCTACTGCTGGTGCTGGTGCTGCTCTAGGGGATGGCAACCTGAGGTTCCTAGGCTTGTGTGGCCGGAGAGATTCATGTTTCACATCTTTTTCAATTTTGCCAACATCTGTGCCCTTCTCAATGAGATACATGACGTAAGGTGCATATCCACAGCCACTCAAGGGATGTTCAGAAATATACTTGATTTCTTCCCAAATATAATCAGCAACATTGAATCTAGGGGTATCCTCACATGTACCAAAGCAAATCCCTCATGTGACGTGATATATCCGATGTGTTTCCACCATGAGGAGAAATGGTCACTCTAAACAGCCGGTTAAGCACTCTGTAATATGTGTAGAGCTGACTCACATTGCCAAACTTAGAGGGATTGGTCCTTGATGGATACATGAAACCATGTTCCTTATCTTCCATAGGCTTAGGGTTGTTATGAATGACAGTAAAATCTTCATTATTGTCTAGGCCAAGACGAGCACAAAAATTAGAGAAAGTGATATAGTACAAGTCCCTTCAGTCATCCAAGTCATAGATCTTTCATTCTCTCTATATCCAAAGTGAACTGTGGCATAGAATTGAGCAATGAGCTCTCTGTTCCAATGGCGCTTGACCCCCATTAAACGCTTCATCCCTTGTTTCCTGCAAGCTTCAATGACTTGATCAAATACCACATTGTTGGCTTTTCTCATATGCTCCCAATCTATATATTTTGCCGCCAATGTGATTTCGGGCCTTTTGTCAAACATGGTGGTGTAGAAGTCTTGCTGAAAGATGGTCCAGAATCTATAATCAGTAGCTGTGGTCTTCTCTATATCATATGGATTATCTCTTCTTTTCTTTCTTGCCACCTCAGTCATCCCAGTACCTGAATAATCAACTGGCTTCATTCTACCTGGATAAGTAGGTCTCCTATGTGTAAGCACTAGAGCTTCATTACTAGCAGCCCTCTGTCTAGCCTCTGAGCTCTCATTGCTACCACCACTTCCCTCTTGAGCTGCAGCATCATCATCATCACTCCCTTCATCAGCTGGTCCCTTGCTATGTCGACGCTCGAATCTAAAATCCTGATCCTCAACACTATCGTCGCTGCTGGTTTCAGCTGGATCTTCCTCAAGTATCTCATCAACTGGTTGCTCTGCTGCCCTTTTTGGTGGCCTTGGTCTCAATGTTCTCCCCACTGCAGCACCTAAGCTCGACCCCTCTTGGGAAGCTGGATCAAGCTTCTTTTTCTTCCTTCTCTCATAGCTAGCCATGCTGCTGCTTCACTGAGTCATAAAAGATTGAAAGAAATGATGTAAGATCTCAGGAACTGATAGGATCGAAAAGTAAAGAAGATGCAGCATAATTTTGAGAATTTGGAGCAGCTCTGGGCAGGGAGGTCAAACCGGTCCTTTGACCCGGTTAGACCGGTCCTGACAGAGCTGAGCCCAAAAACTCAAAAATGCCAGATAAAGATGCTGATGACTCTAGATATGAGATATAGAATTGTATTCCTGTTCTAGAGACATGATGACTAAAATGCCAGATAAAGATGCTAATGACTCTAGATATAAGATATATAATTGTATTCATGTTCTAGAGACATGATGACTAAGCCTAGAAACTAGATACCTAATAGAGATTTTATCAATGATAAAAACATGTTCTAGATGTATTAGACAGGGCCTAGATAAAGCAGGTGTACAAGATATCAACCTAGAGAGACAGAGATTGAATGCATTGCACAAAACCATGATTTTTGGCTTTGGCTGGTAGGGCCGGTTTAACCTCCCCTAGGACCGGTTAGACCTCCCTGCCCAGTCAAACCCTAAATCATGAATCCAAGCAATGCACCCAACAAAGTTGATTCAGCTTCTAGGATATGCTTCTATAGACTAATCCAAGATGTTTGACCAAAGGAAATTCAAATATATGGGCTGACCAAGTAGATCGATGAAGAACAAGATTTGAATACCTTTGGAGAGGGAAACCGAGATTAACTCCTCCAAACAGCTTAGCCCTCGGTTAAACCGGCCAAGGGCACCCCAAACCTTCAAAGAACCGAGCCTTCCCTTGGTTGAATCCTCAAATCGCCATGGGAGGGAGAGAGCTCGGTGGAGGAGTCGTTCAGGAGGTGAAAGAAGGTGTCGGTGGTGAAGGGGTATGAGAGGATAAGGATAAGGAGCTGTAGATTCACGGGAGGGTAAAAAGGTAACTATCCAGGCAAAAACCGGTTAAACCACCCTCAGATAGCGGTTAGACCGGTCTTGGTCAGAGCACAGGAAAAAGCTGATATTGATAGATTTTTAGCTCCAAATATTCCTCACTTGATAGATATGAGATTATATTTATGGTAAATCCGATAATGCTTATTAATCTCAGAAGAAAGAGTTTTTCCAAATATTTCATATTTTCTTGCCTCTTTCAAGAAATATGGATGGGTAGATATGGATCTTTATAGACTTGAGAAAAAAATCTCACTACTAGTGACCAGCCAGCAAGCAATCAAGATGAACAATGGTCACCAGTAGATCAATTAGGTCAAAAAGACCAAAAACCAAATATTTTCAAATAAAGCACACTTCCTATCATGCTAGTTGATATTTTCAAAAACCTATCCTATGACATCACAGGTATGTGCTAGTCCAAGATAAAGACCTCATCGGCATATTTAGTTCATATCTTACACAAGAGCGCATAATTGACCAAAGTCAACATAGGAAGACATCAACTAAATATCCGAGAGGCACACCAAGAGAGATTACATTGGACTACACACATACAAAAGCACACTAGCATGAATAGATGACCTAAATGCTCAAAAGTAAAACATGAGTTCACAGGCACATACCTTTGCCATTTAAGCCATCCATTTTGTGCAATATGAATTTTTAGCTCAAGACTTGCTCTCTTATTAATGATTCCACTAGATCAGTCATAAAGAGAGAGAGAGAGAGCATTAATTTGCACAAGCACAAGTTTCACTTTTAGTGATCTTTTGATTTGGAAGGCATATGAGTCACTAAAGATGAAACCTCATAATATAGACTAAATTCCCTTTCTTAGTGCACATGTGAATATATGTGGAAGATTTGGCTCACATGCACTGATTTGATCAAGAGAGACCACACAAAGGAATTTAAGCTATATTATGGTGAGTAGCCATGCAAGAGTTAGCAACATAATCCAAAAAATGAAATTTCACACCTTACCACTTTGGATCACTATATAATGGCATACTCCAATGAGAGATACACTCTCATGAATGAGATTACAAATTCACTAGAAGAAATGTTAGTCCCATAGAGACACAAGTTTTAGAATGAGCTCCCCCTCAATTTGTGCACAAGAGATTTGAATTTCTTAATGATGCACTTTCAATCCAATTACGAATATAGAGGAGCTTACTCTAATACTTGGTCATGACACATAAATATTTTGCAATATTGAACTTGTGTCAAAGGTACTCACTGTCATATATGCAAGAAAACATGTTCCAAAGAATTTTTGGTCAAATGTTGTAGTGCTGGAAGATCTGGCTGTTTTTTTGAACCACCCAGGTAATACTGGTTAAACCGGTCATGGAACCCGGTTAAACCGGTCTTGCCAGACAGATCCCAGTTTGTTGTTTTCTTAAACTGGTTTTTCCCACATGCTACTCGATTTGATCAATATGTGTTCCCTGAAACTTTGAACAGAATGGTGCTCTACCAGGGAGCCATTAAAAGCAACATGTGGCATGGAAATGCATAATCACAAAGAGAACTATATCCATCATCTAGTACTAGACAAGCACAAAACTTGTGATCAAAACTAAATCAGATGATGACTACAGCATGATAGTAAGCATACTTTATTGAGATGTCATTGAATACCAAGATAGAGCAATATTGATTTTCATTTGGCCATAGTCATTTTCACACTCATCATTGATTAGCCAAATGTTCAATGCATCTCTGTGGTCCTGCAAGCTGAGCAAGCTAATTTTGGTACCCAAGTCTTGTTGGGTCCTTTGAGGTTAGTCACAAGGTGCTTAGGAACCCAAATGGCTCTTATACTAGTTTGAGGTGAGCTAATCACCTTAACAGTGTAAGTACCAACTTTGTGACTCCCAAGCTCAGTAAAATCATAATGAACAAGGTTAGACTTTGTTACCCATATGTCCCTTTTGTCGACACTCATAGCATAGACGGTGCTTGTTCTTGCTAGATGGTTCCTGACTCTTGTAATCTTGCTTCTGATCTAACCCCAACTTCCTTCTTGTCAAGGCAGCTTGCTTGTATTTGATATCAGAAGGTTTGACAACCTGATCCAATACCGGTTTAACCGGTATCTGAACCCGGTTAGACCGGTATCTCCCTGAGTCCACTTCATCTTGTGAAATCTTGCATTCACTGATCAAATGCCCCTTCTCTTTACACTTGTAGCAGACTCTATGTGTTCTTTTGTATTTCTGTCTGCTAGCAATCATTTTTTGACTCTTGGGCTTGCGGGAACCACTTGATGAAAGGTCCACTGAGGATAGGACTTTTGATCTGTTTATCTTCTCTTGAGTCTTGCATTGCTTGACTTGGTTTTGCTGAGATACTGAGCTAGTGGCAGTGGACCCCTTCTCAAGCTTCTTCACCATGAAGTCACGGTTATCTTGAGAAGGTTGCACTTGGCTCTTGTCTCTCACATTGGTCAAGTCACATTTTAGCTTTTCGACCTCTTGCTTGACTTCATCATCTTCTTTGGCAATGAGGTCATCACAAGACTCTACAAGTACATGCTCAATGCAAGATTGGCTTGCTTGAGAGCAGCAAGGTTTAGCACAAGATAAATTGTCGAGGTTGTACTCGTCAGATATTTGTCCGGCAGACACCCCGCTTTGTGCGAAGATTGATCACGGTGATGGACAGAAAGACACGGGATTTTTATACTGGTTCGGGCCCTCGAGATCGAGTAATAAACCTACGTCCAGTTGCTGCTTGTATTATTTCGTCAAGTACAGATTACAATGCGTAACAAGTACCCTCGGGTGGATTGTCTAAAGTTACAGATCAATGAAACATAGACCTGGATTGGATGTGGAATACCCTCTACGGACAGATCCCCGCTATTTATATCCAGGGAGACGTGCCTTACAAGACAAAACAGACCTAAACCTAGTAGGACTCGAACTATCTTCGGGCTTCCCTTCTGCGATCAGGCCATCGTGTCTTGTTCGGAGTCTTGGTAGCTTGGAGTCGGTAGTCGGCAATCCTCGTGGTCGGGTACCCTGGTATTATGGCCTCAACAGTAGCCCCCGAGCTTATCTTGTTCAGAAAAGGTTGATCGTTCAATAGTTCTTCGGGTCTTTTTGCTCTTCGGGTGATTTCTGGATATGCAAATACCTCGTCAATCATGAGAGCCAGAAAAGTTCCCGAACTCTTGAATGTGGAAACCTGCATCTGAATGATAAGGTCAAAGAAAAATATCAGCCATAATAATATAAAAGAACTGTTCCGTCTTGAAAAATGAAACGCCCCAGGAATGATGTAATTGCTGCCCAGTGCATTTAAAACCCACTCCGCACGTCTCCCGAAACTCTAGCAGCGCACGCGATACGGCTCTGCTCCGGCTCCTCGATTCTCGCGCGAAACGTTGCATCCCTGGGTCTTTAAGTATCAGATCTCCTGGATTGATCCGTACTTGAACTTTCCATTCTAAGCCTTCTCCCTCCCCTCGCCATGGGAAAGAAAAAGCTCAGCCGCAAGTTCAAGCTTCCTCGCCTCCTCTTCAGAGACTCCCCTCGCAGCTCCGGCGAGCAACCGCCCGACAAGCCGGAGGACCCGCCGGCGACGACATCACCCACCGCTCCTCCTCAGGCTCCGCTCCTGGCTCTCCCCTGGTACGGGGATGAGGGAGTCGAGGTTGAGCCACCAGAGGAGGAGGCTCCGGTGGTAGCGCCGCCATCTCCCGAGGCTGCTCCGTCGAGCATTGCCGCCGGGAAACGCCCTGCGTCTTCCTCCCCAGCCCCGGCATCTCCTATCTCCCTCTCCTCCGACGACGAGCCAGCACAAGGAGGGAGCGGAGTCCGGCTGAGGCCAGAGGCGGCGCACGCAGGCGCATCTTCGTCTTCTGCTCCGGTGGACACCAGCGGCGATGAGGAATTCGCCCGGCGCCTCTTCGTCTCCCTGAACCGCGACCTGATCGGGATTCCCGGAGACGGAGCGCTCGTGGATCTCGTCAGCGACTCCGAAGAGGAGAACGCGATAGATGATGATCCACCGGAAACTACGCCATCACCCTGATCAGCAGTTGATATTCATCAACCCAAGATCAGGGTGCTTTAGTATTTTGATTTTCAGGATAGTTATCAATCCATTGTGAAATGTTCCCTCTTTTGGACTTAATGAAGAAACTTCACTTGATAGATGTAACTTGAATCCTTTTGAGCTTTGGAATTTCATCTATGTCAATCTGTTCACAAAATTGTTCATCCAGAAACAAAATTCCCGGATATCAATTTTCTCCCGAACAAACTGACGATCTTTAGTGTGTTCGGAAAATTTGACCCTAATCAAATGTGATCGGGGAATTTCCTCGCTTCACACCAAGTGTTCGGTCATTTAAAACTGATAGCTTCCCTTGTAAGCCAACAATTCTAAATGCATTGAATCTGTCCTGCACAGTTTTCGAAACGACGCATGCCGCAGAAAAAGGAAAGAATCTTTTTGACCCAACAGTCACTGCGGATTGCACGGCTCAAGGGCAGGTTTTTCGGGGGTCGTGCTGCCCTGCAAAACCATAAAGCCCCCAAGCGCGGCCGCTTGAGACCTATTTGGGACTTCGTCTTCCTTTTTCACACCCACATTCGCCATTCTCAACCACTGTTCATCTGCTCCTCCAACCTTGCTAGTCTCCAGTCGCCATGGCATCCACGCACCAGTCGTCCTCCGGCACTGAGTCCACAGAGAACCAGAGCAGCGCCGCGGCCGGACGCGAACTCCGTAGTGGGACCACGATCCCCACTGCAGATGAGTACTGGAAGAAATCAACCACGACGGATAAACACCTGCAGAAACTGGAGGATCTTGGATTACTCCCAAGCACCGAACTCTTCCCTCGGCGTCATGCCAAAGGTCAGATGTTTCCGACCCCCGACACTCTCGAGATGGTGGTGTTCTTGGAGTTCTTTTATTGCGGATTCGGGGTTTTTCCGTCTGAGTTCCTCCACAGCGTCTGTGAACATTACCAAATAGAGCTTGTGCACCTTAAGCCCGGCGCTTTGACAATGCTTAGCGTCTTTGCCTTTTTGTGCGAAGCCTGGTTGGGAATTAAGCCCTCGCTGCTGCTGTGGAGATATTTTTATAGCCCTTCATACTATAAGAATCAAATGATGCTCGGGTCCATCAGTTTCTCCTTGAGAAATCGGGAGATTTACATCCCCTTTCCAGTCAAAGATAGCTGGAAAGGATATGAACGTCACTGGTTTTACATCACCCTTCCCCAAGCCTCTCGGGCAAAAGGGAAGTACTTGATGCCAAATCTCAAGGACGAGGTCAAAGCCGTGCCAAGACTCACCCCTGACATGAAAAAGCACATTGACCGAATCTTGAAGCTCCGCGACGCTGGTTTGACGGCAGTTCACGTAGCGGAAATCTTCATTAGATGGAGATTTATTCCACTCATGACTCACGACCGCTACGCCTGGACATTCACGGGCGTCAATGATCCGAACAGGATGAAACCTGACGGTGAGCATTTATTTTTCTGTTCAGTTGTTTTTCCGAGTTAGTTCGGTCATTTGAATTCATGACTCTTAACTAGCAGTTGTCCCAGAGTCAGAAGTGTCCGAACGCTTGAACAAGATGTTCGGGGCTGGCCTCCCGGATTGGGAAGACGTCCCAGCACCTTATAGCGCTGACAACCCTCCTCCAGAGGTAAACTGTTACTCAGAAAAAGCTTTTTTTATTTTAATAGTGATATGATACACCTCTTTATTCCTGACCAGACTCCAGCTATTGTTGATGCCCCCCCTCAGAGCGGGGCCATCAATGTTGAAGAGGAAGGAGAGCAGCCTGTTGATCAGGGTACCAGGGCCCCGATCAACGAACCACCCGAACTATCACCTGGTTTGGAAAAGGAGGTCCCGAGCAGCCCCCAGGCGACTATCCCCCGAACTCGGAAACGCTCTCGCAGTGTGGAGGGGATAGTTCCGGATTCGGAAGTCTCTGGATCGCCTGGGTCAGCCAATCTGCCGCCCAGTCGTAATCAGCCTCGTCCTGTCGCCCAGGTACCAAGCATGATCGTATTCGGGCGTTTATTCGCAGCCTTTGATCGAATAACCAAAGCTAAACATGATCGGGAGATTTCTCGACAGGAAATTCGTCCGACCAGACAGTTACCAAAGCCTACTCCTGGTGCCAAAAGGTTCAAAATAAACCTCCTGACGGCCGAGTAAGAACTTTGACAATTTTTGACTATGTATGAACATTCTTCTTCAATATTGTTTTCACTGTATTTGATTGTTCGGGAATTCAGGCACCCCGATCCCACAGCTTCTCCTCCTGTCAAGCCATCTGCCAGAGAGAAAACTCCCGAGCCAGACTCGAGAGCTCAACCTGACGGCTCAGAGAGGACTGCGGAGATTATGAGACCCATCCCGATGCCCCTGGACCCGATCATGAGCGCGCTTTCGGAGCAATGGCGTTCGCTAGACGCTCGTGCCTCTGCTGCTGAAGCGTCTGTGATCAGACTGGGAGCCCAGGTGACTGTTCTCCAGTCCGAGAAAGAAGGTATAGGCTTTAAACCTCATGCTTCGCTTATTGAGTCTTTATCTTTGAACTTTTGTTCATGCGCTGCCTTTGATCCTGTAGCTGACTCCAAGAGCATCGAGTTGCTCGAGAAGAAAAACTCGGACCTTGAAGGAAAGCTGGCTGATCTGACCGCCCGCTTTGAAGCATTAAAGATGCATAGTTCATCCTTGGAATCCAGGCTGATGGAAGGTGCCTGCGTTGCTGCAACTCACACCATCGTGGCTTTGAAAAGCCACCTCCCTGATCTGGATGTTTCCTTGCTCTCAAAGGGCTTCAAGTGTTCGGCGTCAGATGCTGATGTACTGTTTGATAGTCTTACCCCAGTGGTGGAACCTTTTGTCAAGAAACTTGGTCTTCACCTGAGTGATTCGGAAGAATCACCCTGAACATTGTGCAGAATTCCTGTAATAGGGCAAAAACTTTAACAGTTTAGAATGCGGTTATACTTTGCTAAACATATGCTTGCATGTTTTTGCGTAAATCTTAGAGCTGATTGGTATTTTTATGAATCTTTTTAACTGAGAGCTTTGTCATAGCCAAAAAGTCCCGTTACCATAAGCTATTTTGGAATTGTTTAGTTGCTGAGACACGGGCGGCCTTCTGAACTGTGTAATTCCTTGTAGTCATGGTGTTCGGTAATTTTAGCGTCTGCCTAGCTTTCTTGAATTAAAAAGTTCGTTTCTTGCATGGTAGTAGTACCGTAGTAGCCCCCGGGTTCTTTTACAGTCATGCTGGCATGCTGAAAAAGAGTCTAGAAGTACAAACTGCAAGAAACTTCCCGATCAAATGGGGAGCCCCCGAGCATAGAGCTCGGGATGCATAGAATAGGTCTGAAAAGAAAATTTTCAGCATGGTAGTCCCCGGCTCTTTGTTAGTGTATGCAGTATGATAACAAAGAGTAGAAACAGAATAGAAAAATAGAAAACCCAGCCCCCGAGCATAAAAGCGAGGGTGAGTAGAGTATATAGAACTTATCTTTTTTTTGTTGGCGCTGTAGGCAACGCAGATGATGGTTTGCACCTGCCAATCCAGATGGTCGGTCTAGAACTGTGCACGATCTTCATTGTTTAGGCGTAGAATCTGCGTAGTTGATCCATATTCCACGTGTTTGGCAGTACGTCCCCATCTATCTCTGCGATCCTGTAGGCTCCTGGTCGGGCGATATCTACTACGATGTATGGTCCTTGCCATGGAGAGGACAATTTATTTTTGTCCTTGGTGCGTTGATCCAATTTGAGCACCATGTCTCCAATGCATAGGCTTCGTTGCCGAACATTAGCATCGTAGTACTGTCGCAATTTTTGCTGATATTGGGCTACTCTAAAAGCAGCCGCGTCTCGAGCCTCCTCCAGGAGGATTAGCTCATCAGTACGCCTATCAGGCTCTTCAGTTTCTGAGAACATTGCCACGCGAGGGGCTTGTAGTCGGATGTCGGATGGTAGAATCGCCTCTGCTCCATACACCAAGAAGAAAGGTGTTTCGCCTGTTGCCCGATTCATAGTGGTCCTCATTGACCAGAGTACTGTCGGGACTTCATGAATCCAGCGCTTGTCGTAAGCTTGCAATCTGTTAAAAATCCTCTTCTTGATGCCTTGGAGCACGATGCCATTGGCACGTTCCACTTGCCCGTTTGTCTTCGGGTGGTTTACCGATGACCGATCATGCCTGATCCCGTGGTCGTAGCAAAAATCATAAAACTTTTTACTTTTAACAGCTGCCTGATCATGCCTGATCATGCCTGATCCCGTGATTATCAGAGATTATCCTGTTTGGGACACCGAATCGCACGACAATACTCCGTAGGAATTTAACAGCTGCCTCTTTTGTGATTTTCTGAACGGGCTCGGCTTCAACCCATTTTGTAAATGTGTCAATGCCGACGAACAGAAATCTGTATCCCCCGACAGCCCTTGGAAAAGGCCCGAGGATGTCTATACCCCAAGTGGCGAAGGGCCATGACAAGGGTATAGTGTTTAAAGCTTGCGCAGGTTTAGTTTGTTTCCGTGCGAAGAATTGACACGCTTCACACTTTTTCACTAAATCGTTTGCGTCTTGAAGAGCTGTAGGCCAGTAGAAGCTCTGTCGGAATGCTTTCCCTGTTAGATATCGGGGAGAAGCATGTGATCCACAGATTCCTCCGTGGATGTCGTGGAGCAAACTAATGCCCTCGGTCCGTGTGATGCATTTGAGGAGCATTCCATTGCGGGTTAGTTTGTATAATCGCCCGTCGACCAATTGATAGTTCTTGGCTTTACGATGGATTTTCTCCAATGTAGCATCATCGTCCGAAATAGCTTGGTTTGTGAGGTACGCCCGGATTGGATCCATCCAGTTCTCCTCGTTTCCAACTAGAGCGGCAGCTCGGGCCGTACCGACCAACATAGACTCCTTGACGGATTCGTTGGTTGTAGAAACTGATCCCTTGGCGGGTTCAGTTTTTAGGTTCGGTAATGAAACCGACACAGATGGTTTAGTAAGAACTTCAAGTAACACGTTACCTGGGAGCCGTGTGCGTTCTGCAGCTGCCTTTGCTAGCTTATCTGCGTCGCCATTGAATTCCCTCTTCACGTGCTGTACTTCAAGCCCATCAAATTTGCTCTCCATTCGCCTATATGCTTCCAAGTATTTGGCCATGACCTCGTTCNCTTTCATGACCTGCTTTGCAGCTAACTCGGAATCCCCTTTCACGAGCAGCCTTCTGACACCAAGAGACGCAGCTATGCGGAGACCTGTCAACAGTCCTTCGTACTCGGCAACATTGTTAGTAGGAGTTGGATCAACAAAATTGATTTGTAATGCATACCTGATGATGTCATTGTGTGGTGAAATCAGGACCACCCCAGCCCCCGCGCCTGCTTTGCAAAATGCTCCGTCATAGAACATTGTCCAGTGTTCGGGATTTTGGGCAGCCTCTTCAGGTTCGGGGTTAGTCCATTCTGCGATGAAATCCGCCAGAGCCTGCGATTTGATGGCAGTTCTGGGTATGAATTCAACGTCGTAAGCCCCCAGCTCCACAGACCATTATGCGACCCTTCCCACGGCATCTCGATTATGCAAAATGTTGCCTAGGGGGAAAGTTGACACTACCTTGATCTTGTGGCTCAGAAAATAATGCTTGAGCTTCCTGGAAGTCATTAGTACAGCATATAATAATTTCTGAATCTGAGGGTACCTCGTTTTGGCATCGTGTAGTACCTCGCTTACGAAGTAAATGGGATGTTGTGTTGTGGACTTTTCTGTTGGTCTCTCGACCACCAAAACAGTACTAACAACAGTTGGTGTCGCCGCTACATATAACAACATCTCTTCTTGTGGTTTTGGCGGGACCAGTACGGGCATTTTCCGCAGGTACTGTTTAAATGCCTGGAACGCCTCTTCTGCTTCTGCCGACCACTCAAAACGATCAGTTTTACGTAGCAATTTGTAAAATGGCATACCTCGTTCGCCTGACTTGGACACGAATCGACTTAGGGACGCCATCATTCCTGCCAACTTCTGGACCTCGTGGCGGCTGCGTGGAGACTTCATGTCGTCGAGTGCCCTGATCTTACGTGGATTTGCCTCTATACCTCGTTGGGAAACAAGGTAACCGAGGAGCTTACCCGATGACACACCAAAGGTGCATTTGGCGGGGTTGAGCATCATCCTGTTTTTACGCAAGTTGTTGAATGTTTCAGTTAAATCAGCGATTAAATCGCCCTTTAACTTACTTTTCACAACAATGTCATCTATGTATGCCTCCACATTACGGCCGATTTGGCCTTCAAGAACAATGTGAACACATTTTTGATAAGTGCAACCTGCGTTTTTCAGACCAAAAGGCATCTTTATATAGCAATAAACACCGAAGGGAGTTACAAATGCAGTTTTCTCCTCATCGTCAATGCACATGCTGATTTGGTGATACCCCGAATAGGCATCTAGAAAACAAAGCAATTCACATCCAGAGGTTGAATCTACAATTTGATCTATCCTAGGCAATGGGTATTCATCCTTCGGGCAAGCTTTATTCAGATCTGTGTAGTCCACGCACATCCTCCACGTTCCGTTGGGCTTCTTGACCATGACTGGGTTCGCCAGCCACTCCGGAAAAGGGACCTCTCGAACGAAGCCGGCTTTGAGTAGCCGGTTGATTTCTTCGTTAATGGCGTCTCGCTTCTCCGGGGTGTATCTCCTTTGCTTCTGCTTGACTGGTCGGACGCCAGCTCGTATGCCAAGCTTGTGCTCGATTACCTCCCTGGGGATCCCGGGCATGTCAGTTGGTTCCCAAGCGAACACATCTGCGTTTGCCCGGAGGAAGGCAATGAGCTCGAGTTCCTATTTGTCACCCAGGCCAAGGCCCACCTGGGTGGTCTTGGTCGGGTCTGCCTCATCAAGGATTACTGCCTTCGTGCCCGGCTCGGGGCGTCTGGCAGGTGGCTCGGCTGGTGAGGCGTCGGCCGGCGACTCGCCAGCTGCTTGTGGCGGCGTCCCCCTGAGTGGGGTCTGGTCCACCACGGTTTGCCCTTCAGCGGGACGGTTGTCAGCTCCCTGTCCGCCGACGAGCTCCTGTTCGGGTACTTCTTTCCCCTTGGCCCTTGATCGGTCTTCAGCTGCTCGGGAGGTCTCAGCCAATGCGCCCTTGGCGGCAGCCTTGGGCTGGCTTCTTGTCTTTTTCTTGGCAGGTTCGGCAGCCTTGGCTGGTTCCTGCTCGCCACTCTTGATCATGTCCAGGGTCTTCATGTCGCACTGGACCGCGCCCCTGCGATCGCCACAGACGGTGATCGGGCCCAGCGGCCCCGGGACCTTGATCATGGAGTACGCAAAGTGAGCGACCGCCATGAATTTCTTCAGAAACGGTCGGCCCAAAATGCAGTTGTAGGCCGACGTGATGTCAGCCACCTCGAAGGTGAGGAACTCTGATCGGATGTTTTTGCCCTCTACGAGGGTCACCTGCAGATCGATCCTCCCCAAGGGAAAGGCTTGAATGCCGGGTATGACCCCATAGAAAGGCTTCTCCACGGGGGACAAAGACCTTCTTGGGATCCCTAGTTCGTCAAACGCGTTGACAAACAGGAGGTTGAGGGCGCTTCCACTGTCGATCAGGGTTCGCCCGATCTTGCGGGGCCCGATCCATGGCTTGATGCACAGTGGGAGTAGCGGCCCGTCGTAAAGCGTCTCGGGGTGGTCCCTTTGATCGAACGTGATCGGGATATCTGACCACCTCAAGAGCTGCTTGCAGGGCTCGGCGCTGTTTATCTGCCTCTCGACCATCTTGAGCTGGGATTTGGAGGTTCGGGTTGAACAGCCACCGAAGATCGTAGCGACCTCTAGATCTTCGGGGAGATCTAGATCGTCATCACAATCCATGTAGTTTGCCGCGCGAGGGTTGTGAGCTGCCTGGTCGCGTGGAGCCCCTTGCTTCTGGCTCTCCTCCTCCTGCTTCTGCTTCTTGTACACCGTGCAATCCACGAAGTGATGCTTCGTGGATCGGTGAATCGGGCAGTACATCGGGAGGTTCTCCGGTTTGCCTTGACGCCTGTACGGGGGCTTGTTGTCGACGGCCATGACTTCGTCACCCTCGGTCTTGCGCTTCTTATTCTTGTGTTTATTTTTCTTCTTGCCCTCCCCGGCTGGATGGCTTTGTTCGGGCTTTCCGTGAACCCGCGCTCGGGCGTCCGCCATCTTGGCGGTCTCTTCCAGGATCCCGTACAGTTCTGCCACCGTCTTCGGGTTCTTCTTGGCAAGTTCCTCCGCCGTTCGCTCGTCCTTGCAACCTTGATTGAAGGCCACAATCACCCGATCATCCACCATGTCGGGGATGGTGTTACGGGTGTCGCTGAACCTGCGGATGTAGTCCCGGAGGGATTCTCCAGGTTTCTGCACACAGTTGAGCAGATCTCCCTCGTGCCCGGGGCGTTTATAGGTGCCTTGGAAGTTGGCCTCAAACGTCTCCCGGAGATGAGTCCATGACTTGATGCTTGCTTCGGGCAGGTTCATGAGCCACGTACGGGCTGATCCCTGCAGAGCAGTCGGCAAGTAGTTGGCTTTGACGTAGTCGTCTCCCCCGGTGGCATCGATGATCGTGGAGTAGATCTGAATCCACTCGCGAGGGTTGGTTGTTCCGTCGTACTTCTCGATGTTAGTAGGACGAAACTTTTCGGGCCACCTGACCTTGCGCAGGGCTGGGGAGTACGCAAGGCATCCCCCCATGCCTGGTCGGGAGTCTCGTGGCGGTGAATCTTGATGGGACCGATAGTAACCCTCACGTGCTCGGTAATCTCGATTGTGATTGAGAGTTTCCCGAGCGTCGCGAGTGCGACGATTGCGCTCGAGTTGTGGCCTCATGTCGCGCCCCTCGTGTGGGCGATAGTATGGTCGTCCGTTGACAGATCGGGACCGAACCGGCTGTGGCTCGCGTGGTCTGTTTGACGGAGCTGGTGGTGCGGCAGCGGCGGCTTCGATGCGCTCTTTGGCCTTGTCTGCTGCTTCCCGAGCCTTCTTGGCTATGGTGGCCATCGGAGTCCCTTCGGCCATAGCTTCCATGGTCTCCAAGAGGGTTCGGATCTGCAAATTGTCCTGTTCGACGGCCCGGAAATCGTTGTTGAGATCTCGGGGAGCCAACGAGGATGCAACCTGCTGTGTACGGGTTTTAGCCGTTTGAAGTGTCGGTGCGTTGCTCAAACGTGGAGGAGGCACGGGTCGACGCGAGCTAGACGACTCGGCCACGGCCTCTGTCCCGTTTGCGTTCAACACATGGATGCGGCGGTCTTCAGATGATTCTGACCCATTGCTAGATCCACTGTAGTCGAGATCCAACTGCGCAGTGCGATCTGCAATGTCTTCAGGAGTTGGCTCCGTGAAGGTGGCGAAGACTTCCTGACCGGCGCATGTGAGATC
>CM014274.1:56167700-56187253 GCA_004135705.1 Alloteropsis semialata
CAACAATGAAAATCAATTCTTGATATGCAATATATCCACTTTACTTTGACCGTTCACTTCCTTCAAAGTCATCAAGTCTTGTATGCAAGCCATTCTTCAAATATAGACCAATATATCATACATTGTCAACATGTCTCTTTCTTTGTTTCACCATAGCTTGCCATTCATCTCATTCATGCAGGGACCACACACTTGTTTATATGTGTCACTATGAGCCATACACTTGCATTCAACCCATGAATAATAGTGTATCATAAAATATACATTTTAATCCCTGCTCATAATCTGTAACAAACACGTTAGTCCTTTAATTCTTTTGTCATTCAATTCACCAAAACCCACCTAGGGGTATAGATGCACTTTCAATCTCCCCCTTTTTGGTGATTGATGACAACCCGATTAAAGCTTACAAATAAATTAATAAAATCATTTTAGATCCTCAGATATAACAAGAGCCCCCCCTTAATATGTGCTTTGAGTGGAATTTCAAAAAATTGGCCTCTCATGCCAATTGCACATATAACATGAACAACATGAGAGCTCCCCCTATATCTCAGAATCCATGGGGTGCAACAAGTGTGTGACAGAAATAATCAAAACATGTGATGCATATGACAAAGGCACTTCAAGCAATAAAAAGAATATGTTTGGTTTTCTGTCAGGACCATACCGGTTTAACCTTTCCCAGGGGCGGTTAAACCGGTCCTGTCTGGCAGAAAACCAAACTGAACAAAAATCACCAATCAACCATGCCAATCAACCATGCATCATACTATCACAAAGTCACTTAACAGCATAAATAAGTTTAAAATACATAGTAGCACACATTACAAGTTCTCAAGCCCATAAATAGATAAAGGTTCGAATTTATTACAGATCCAAGTCTCTAACACAACAAGAGACCGGTCTAACCGCTCCTGAGGCCGGTTAGACCGCCCTTCCCAGAATAGATACACAAAACACTGAGATTGAAGCTTTAATCCTCGCTCTTCTCCCCCTTTGTCATCTATCATCAATGAAGACCTGAAGAGGAGCATGGTAGAGCTAATCACTGTCCCTCAGAGCCTTGCCTGTTGCCGCCCATTGAACTCATCGAAGGAGAGTCAGTGTTCCAAAACACGCCTGAAGTATTGGGACCGAAGATGGAAGTAGACAAATTTTGAGCCAATTCTTCAGTAGCACTGGAAGGTCTAGGAGGATATGCTGCTGCTGAAGAAGAAGCTCCAGGGTCACCAAGACCAAAGCTCATCGAAGAAGCTCCCATGTAGCAACTATATCCAAGGCCGGAGGCATGTGCTGACTGAGAGTGAGGCTAAGACATCATACCACTAGGTATAGACATGGGAGCAAAAGTGGATGAGAAACCTCCATAATCAGTAGCTACATAAGAAGGAGGTGCATGTGATGGTGCCACAAATGGAGGGGTTGCTGCTGTTGCTCTTGCTGCTGCTGCCATAGCTGTTGTTTCACCTGCAATATCTTCTTGAGTAGGAGTTGCCTGAGTTGAAGAAGAGCCACCCTCATTAGGATAAAAGATTCTAAACATATTTGTCTCTTGAAAACACCAAATCATAGTGTTTGGAGAAGGAATCTCAGGCTCTGGAATAGTAGGTGAGATAGGTGACCGAGCGGGTAGAAGGTTTTGAGCTTCATATAGCCTCTTGAGAGTATCTCTTGCCTTTTTTTCTTTGATTCTTCTATCCCTATCAGCAACCATTATGTCTCTCTGGTTCTTACAAATACCAACAAGAAGATTGAAAACCTTTTTGAAACCAGATGAGGATTTCTTGGGCCTAGAAAAAGATGTTCCTTGCTGTCTAGGGGAGGACCGGTTTAACCGGCCTGGGGACCCGGTTAAACCGCCCTGGGTCTGATGCTCACGCTGCTGCTCTTCTTCTTCAATTTCTGGCTATCCAAGTCCTTCTGCTACTGCTGGTGCTGGTGCTGCTCTAGGGGATGGCAACCTGAGGTTCCTAGGCTTGTGTGGCCGGAGAGATTCATGTTTCACATCTTTTTCAATTTTGCCAACATCTGTGCCCTTCTCAATGAGATACATGACTACTCAAGGGATGTTCAGAAATATACTTGATTTCTTCCCAAATATAATCAGCAACATTGAATCTAGGGGGTATCCTCACACATGTACCAAAGCAAATCCCTCATGTGACGTGATATATCCGATGTGTTTCCACCATGAGGAGAAATGGTCACTCTAAACAGCCGGTTAAGCACTCTGTAATATGTGTAGAGCTGACTCACATTGCCAAACTTAGAGGGATTGGTCCTTGATGGATACATGAAACCATGTTCCTTATCTTCCATAGGCTTAGGGTTGTTATGAATGACAGTAAAATCTTCATTATTCTCTAGGCCAAGACGAGCACAAAAATTAGAGAAAGTGATATAGTACAAGTCCCTTCAGCCATCCAAGTCATAGATCTTTCATTCTCTCTATATCCAAAGTGAACTGTGGCATAGAATTGAGCAATGAGCTCTCTGTTCCAATGGCGCTTGACCCCCATTAAACGCTTCATCCCTTGTTTCCTGCAAGCTTCAATGACTTGATCAAATACCACATTGTTGGCTTTTCTCATATGCTCCCAATCTATATATTTTGCCGCCAATGTGATTTCGGGCCTTTTGTCAAACATGGTGGTGTAGAAGTCTTGCTGAAAGATGGTCCAGAATCTATAATCAGTAGCTGTGGTCTTCTCTATATCATATGGATTATCTCTTCTTTTCTTTCTTGCCACCTCAGTCATCCCAGTACCTGAATAATCAACTGGCTTCATTCTACCTGGATAAGTAGGTCTCCTAGGTGTAAGCACTAGAGCTTCATCACTAGCAGCCCTCTGTCTAGCCTCTGAGCTCTCATTGCTACCACCACTTCCCTCTTGAGCTGCAGCATCATCATCATCACTCCCTTCATCAGCTGGTCCCTTGCTATGTCGATGCTCGAATCTAAAATCCTGATCCTCAACACTATCGTCGCTGCTGGTTTCAGCTGGATCTTCCTCAAGTATCTCATCAACTGGTTGCTCTGCTGCCCTTTTTGGTGGCCTTGGTCTCAATGTTCTCCCCACTGCAGCACCTAAGCTCGAACCCTCTTGGGAAGCTGGATCAAGCTTCTTTTTCTTCCTTCTCTCATAGCTAGCCATGCTGCTGCTGTCCTGAGTCATAAAAGATTGGAAGAAATGATATAAGATCTCAGGAACTGATAGGATCGAAAAGTAAAGAAGATGCAGCATAATTTTGAGAATTTGGAGCAGCTCTGGGCAGGGAGGTCAAACCGGTCCTTGGACCCGGTTAGACCGGTCCTGACAGAGCTGAGCCCAAAAACTCAAAAATGCCAGATAAAGATGCTAATGACTCTAGATATAAGATATATAATTGTATTCATGTTCTAGAGACATGATGACTAAGCCTAGAAACTAGATACCTAATAGAGATTTTATCAATGATAAAAACATGTTCTAGATGTATTAGACAGGGCCTAGATAAAGCAGGTGTACAAGATATCAACCTAGAGAGACAGAGATTGAATGCATTGCACAAAACCATGATTTTTGGCTTTGGCTGGTAGGGCCGGTTTAACCTCCCCTAGGACCGGTTAGACCTCCCTGCCCAGTCAAACCCTAAATCATGAATCCAAGCAATGCACCCAACAAAGTTGATTCAGCTTCTAGGATATGCTTCTATAGACTAATCCAAGATGTTTGACCAAAGGAAATTCAAATATATGGGCTGACCAAGTAGATCGATGAAGAACAAGATTTGAATACCTTTGGAGAGGGAAACCGAGATTAACTCCTCCAAACAGCTTAGCCCTCGGTTAAACCGGCCAAGGGCACCCCAAACCTTCAAAGAACCGAGCCTTCCCTAGGTTGAATCCTCAAATCGCCATGAGAGGGAGAGAGCTCGGTGGAGGAGTCGTGCAGGAGGTGAAAGAAGGTGTCGGTGGTGAAGGGGTATGAGAGGATAAGGATAAGGAGCTGTAGATTCATGGGAGGGTAAAAAGGTAACTATCCAGGCTAATACCGGTTAAACCGCCCTCAGATAGCGGTTAGACCGGTCTTGGTCAGAGCACAGGAAAAAGCTGATATTGATAGATTTTTAGCTCCAAATATTCCTCACTTGATAGATATGAGATTATATTTATGGTAAATCCAATAATGCTTATTAATCTCAGAAGAAAGAGTTTTTCCAAATATTTCATATTTTCTTGCCTGTTTCAAGAAATATGGATGGGTAGATATGGATCTTTATAGACTTGAGAAAAAAATCTCACTACTAGTGACCAGCCAGCAAGCAATCAAGATGAACAATGGTCACCAGTAGATCAATTAGGTCAAAAAGACCAAAAACCAAATATTTTCAAATAAAGCACACTTCCTATCATGCTAGTTGATCTTTTCAAAAACGTATCCTATGACATCATAGGTATGTGCTAGTTCAAGATAAAGACCTCATCGGCATATTTAGTTCATATCTTACACAAGAGCGCATAATTGACCAAAGTCAACATAGGAAGACATCAACTAAATATCCGAGAGGCACACCAACAGAGATTAAATTGGACTACACACATACAAAAGCACACTAGCATGAATAGATGACCTAAATGCTCAAAAGTAAAACATGAGTTCACAGGCACATACCTTTGCCATTTAAGCCATCCATTTTGTGCAATATGAATTTTTAGCTCAAGACTTGCTCTCTTATTAGTGATTCCACTAGATCAGTCATAAAGAGAGAGAGAGAGCATTAATTTGCACAAGCACAAGTTTCACTTTTAGTGATCTTTTGATTTGGAAGGCATATGAGTCACTAAAGATGAAACCTCATAATATAGACTAAATTCCCTTTCTTAGTGCACATGTGAATATATGTGGAAGATTTGGCTCACATGCACTGATTTGATCAAGAGAGACCACACAAAGGAATTTAAGCTATATTATGGTGAGTAGCCATGCAAGAGTTAGCAACATAATCCAAAAAATGAAATTTCACACCTTACCACTTTGGATCACTATATAATGGCATACTCCAATGAGAGATACACTCTCATGAATGAGATTACAAATTCACTAGAAGAAATGTTAGTCCCATAGAGACACAAGTTTTAGAATGAGCTCCCCCTCAATTTGTGCACAAGAGATTTGAATTTCTTAATGATGCACTTTCAATCCAATTACGAATATAGAGGAGCTTACTCTAATACTTGGTCATGACACATAAATATTTTGCAATATTGAACTTGTGTCAAAGGTACTCACTGTCATATATGCAAGAAAACATGTTCCAAAGAATTTTTGGTCAAATGTTGTAGTGCTGGAAGATCTGGCTGTTTTTTTGAACCACCCAGGTAATACCGGTTAAACCGGTCATGGAACCCGGTTAAACCGGTCTTGCCAGACAGATCCCAGTTTGTTGTTTTCTTAAACTGGTTTTTCCCACATGCTACTCGATTTGATCAATATGTGTTCCCTGAAACTTTGAACAGAATGGTGCTCTACCAGGGAGCCATTAAAAGCAACATGTGGCATGGAAATGCATAATCACAAAGAGAACTATATCCATCATCTAGTACTAGACAAGCACAAAACTTGTGATCAAAACTAAATCAGATGATGACTACAGCATGACAGTAAGCATACTTTATTGAGATGTCATTGAATACCAAGATAGAGCAATATTGATTTTCATTTGGCCATAGTCATTTTCACACTCATCATTGATTAGCCAAATGTTCAATGCATCTCTGTGGTCCTGCAAGCTCAGCAAGCTAATTTTGGTACCCAAGTCTTGTTGGGTCCTTTGAGGTTAGTCACAAGGTGCTTAGGAACCTAAATGGCTCTTATACTAGTTTGAGGTGAGCTAATCACCTTAACAGTGTACGTACCAACTTTGTGACTCCCAAGCTCAGTAAAATCATAATGAACAAGGAACCTCACCATTTGGACAATCCTTACCCATATGTCCCTTTTGTCGACACTCATAGCATAGACGGTGCTTGTTCTTGCTAGATGGTTCCTGACTCTTGTAATCTTGCTTCTGATCTAACCCCAACTTCCTTCTTGTCAAGGCAGCTTGCTTGTATTTGATATCAGAAGGTTTGACAACCTGATCCAATACCGGTTTAACCGGTATCTGAACCCGGTTAGACCGGTATCTCCCTGAGTCCACTTCATCTTGTGAAATCTTGCATTCACTGATCAAATGCCCCTTCTCTTTACACTTGTAGCAGACTCTATGTGTTCTTTTGTATTTCTGTCTGCTAGCAATCATTTTTTGACTCTTGGGCTTGTGGGAACCACTTGATGAAAGGTCCACTGAGGATAGGACTTTTGATCTGTTTATCTTCTCTTGAGTCTTGCATTGCTTGACTTGGTTTTGCTGAGATACTGAGCTAGTGGCAGTGGACCCCTTCTCAAGCTTCTTCACCATGAAGTCACGGTTATCTTGAGAAGGTTGCACTTGGCTCTTGTCTCTCACATTGGTCAAGTCACATTTTAGCTTTTCGACCTCTTGCTTGACTTCATCATCTTCTTTGGCAATGAGGTCATCACAAGACTCTACAAGTACATGCTCAATGCTAGATTGGCTTGCTTGAGAGCAACAAGGTTTAGCACAAGATAAATCAATATTGACTTGTGAGCATGTGCATGTATGTGTGAGAGGTTGATAAAATTTTACCGATGTGATCACAACCTCATGAGCTATTTCTAGTGAAGCATATGAGTCGACAAGCTTCTCATGAGAATATTCAAGTTCTTTATGAGTGCCTTGCAAATCCATATGCTCCCTAGTGATCTTGTCAAGTTGAGCTTTGAGCACTTCATTGGCCTTCTCTAATTTTGCTATACATGATAAAGAATTAGTAGCACAAGCATAATCATTTGCCAATGAATCATACTTACAGACCAAAGAGGCATGAGAAGATTTGAGAGCTCTAGTTCCTTTGTCAAAGAACTTAGTCTCCCATCAAGTTGATCGTTGCCTTTCTTGGTCTTCTTCTGCTTCTTCTTGGCCATCAAGCACATCATGCTCTCATCACTGGAGGATGAATATGTTGAGGTAGAGACTTCGCTTGAGTCATCGCTTGTGCCTTGAGTAGAGCTGGACATGGGCTCTCTACCAGGAGTGGTTAAACTGGGGTTGCAGGCTGGTCTAACCGGTTCCTGCACAGGAACCAAGTCAAGTATGTTTTGCTCCATGGATGTTGTCATCTGAGGCTCATGACAAAGTGTTGATGCGGTTGGGCACTTCTCAGGTGATCCCATGACTTCTTGCTCTTCATCATCACATTTGGGTGTTGAATATAATTCGGACCGAAAAACCTAAATGAGATGTGCATCTTTTTGAATTTCTGTTCTTTCATAGATGATGTTCTGTAACTCTGCACAAACATATCTTTGCAAGAAGTTGGAAACACAAGCATTGAATTGCATGCGACTTAAGTCCTCTTGAGAGATATTTGACCAATCAATATTGTTCATATCAAACTTGGGAGGTAAAATGCTTGCTACCAAAATATGCTCTATAGCAGGACCTACATTCCTAAGAACATTATGCACATGAGCAGACCAAGAAGCATAGTTTGAGCCATCACTTACAAGAGGCTCAAATTGTACCTCAAATGATATCGACATCTTTTCTTCACGGCGGTTAAGCTTTGATGTGAAGCCAAGCTCTGATACCAATTGAAAGGACCTAGATGTCACCTAGAGGGGGGTGAATAGGCGAGATGGCCGATTAAAACCACCAATTGCAATTTTCAGCCTGCTGTCAGGACCAACCCGGTCTAACCGGTATTGGAACCCGGTTAAACCGGTCCTGGACAGTGAGGCTGCACAAGTGTTGCTCGTCCCCCTTTTGATCTTCTAGCACCAAATAAGCTTGGGGCACTGCTTGTACAGCTGTCTTTCAGCAGGTTCACAAAGTCCCTGCACACAGATAGAGCACACCCAAGTAGATCGAAGCGGAAGCAAATATAACGCTAGAAGTAAACAAATGAGGCCAACCAAAGAGAAGACACGAGGATTTGTTTCCCGAAGTTCAGACCCACTGCATGTCCACCATGACAAGCTCAGTGGTTCCTAATCTCCGTTGAGGAAGCTTATGCGACCACCACCTAGGTCAAGCTATCTCCTCGGCTCCACTAAGTCGATCTTTTCCCACGAAGGAGGCAAGACCAGCCATTACAAACTTCCAGCTGCTCACCACACAAATGGGAGCTCGCCGGCGACGCCTAGCCGTCTAGGAGGCGAACCTCCAAGAGTAACAAATGCACACGGACTTTCTTGACGCCAACCACAAGTGCTCAAGCTAGTAATGCTCTCAAGTGCTCACTGATCACACAATGTTTTTCATCCAAATGCTTCTCTCAACCCAACTCAAGGATTTCACTCAAATCAAGCAAACTCACAAAGAGGTGTTGGGGAGAGCTTCTCTGCTGTTAGAAATATGTTTAGGAGGCTTGGGATTCACTCAGAACCAATAGCCCTCGAAGGAGAGGGCTAAGGGGTATAAATACCCCGGCCAACAGAAACTAGCCGTTAGAAACCTGCCAATAGCGGTTAGACCGCTATCCATACCGGTTAGACCGGTATTTGAACTCAACTAGCCGTTACCCTTGTCAGAGGGTCAATAGAGGTTAAACCGGTCCTTGGACCCGGTTAAACCGGTATTGCCCTGTTAGCACTTATCACTCATTTCAAGGGCCAACTCTCAAGGCTATCTCACATAGGTCAACTATTTGAGCACTTTACTGGTGTTTTATCATCCAGCCAATGTAACATCCCTCTTGTAGTACGGCATACCTATACTCAAGAATAAATATAAAACCAATTCATCCCCTTGAGCTTGTATGTCTTCAATCATGCCATACATGATTACTTCTTCATCTTGAGGAATGTCCACATTGTTCTTGCTGAGCAAAACTAACTTGAGCTAGTGACTTGAACCTTTGTCTTGGAATGAAATCCACTTCTAGTTCAATTCACCCTTTTCATAATATGATTCTAGAAAGATTGATACTTGCCAATATGAATACCATATGTAACCAAAATTCTTCAAGTTGAAATCCCAAGAAAGTTTCGTCACCCTAGCAAAGATACATGACTCAAGTCCACCACTTGATCACACATTGCTTAGTACCTTGAAACACTATCCTGGATTCCACCTCTTCATCCTTGCATCACATATAGCTCCATATAGGTTTGCATCACATTTAGATTCAACAATGAAAATCAATTCTTGATATGCAATATATCCACTTTACTTTGACCGTTCACTTCCTTCAAAGTCATCAAGTCTTGTATGCAAGCCATTCTTCAAATATAGACCAATATATCATACATTGTCAACATGTCTCTTTCTTTGTTTCACCATAGCTTGCCATTCATCTCATTCATGCATAATGGGACCACACACTTGTTTATATGTGTCACTATGAGCCATACACTTGCATTCAACCCATGAATAATAGTGTATCATAAAATATACATTTTAATCCCTGCTCATAATCTGTAACAAACATGTTAGTCCTTTAATCCTTTTGTCATTCAATTCACCAAAACCCACCTTGGGGTCTAGATGCACTTTCACGCGCCTGGAGGCTTTATAGTTTCGAGAGGGAGCATGAATCCCGAGAAAACTGGCCTCGATCCATGTTTTGCGCAGTCACTGTTAGATCAAAAGATTATTTCCTTTCTCTGGGCGAGTGTCGTTTAGAAAACTGTGCGGGTCAAATTCAATGCATTTAGGATCGCTGGCTTATTGGAGAAGCTAACAGTTTTAAATGACCGAATATAATATGTTCCAAGGAAATGACCCGATCATCTTTGACCGAGGAGCAAATTTCCCAAACATGCTGTGACAATAAGTTGATTTGTTTGGGAAGAGTTTTGTTCGGGGGATTTTGTTTCTCTGTATAATCAATTTCTATAATCTAATCAACGCAAAAAGTTCCGAACGCAGGAAAGGGATCATTGCCACATCTTCCAAGTGAAATTACTTCATTGATTCAAAAGGAGTACATTTCACAGGAGATCGATAACTATCATGCTACTAAAAATTTAAAATAACGATCCTAGCACGAGCTAACATCATCGGCCAGGATCAAGGTGCCGTGGCACCAGGCGGTGGGGGCTCCTCCAGGTTCTCCACCTCGGAGTTGCTGACGAGGTCCACGAGCGCACCGTCTCCTGGGATCCCGATCAGCTCACGGTTCAGAGAGACGAAGAGGCGCCGAGCGAACTCCTCGTCGCCGTTGGTGTCAACCGGAGCAGAAGATGAAGATGGGCCTGCGCGTGAGGATTCCGGCTTCAGCCGAGCCCCACTAACCCTTTGATTTGATTCATCATCAGAAGGGATGGAGATGGGGGACGCCAGGGCTGGGGATGGTGACGCAGGTCTTTTCCTGGCGGCAATGCTTGACGGAGCAGCCTCGAGGAGCGGAGACGCCATCGCCGGAGTTTCTCCTCGCGGTTCAGCCTCGACTCCTTCATCCCCATACCAGGGGAGAGCTAGGAGAGGAGCCAGAGGGGGAGCAGGGGGTGGCGCAACTGCCAGCGCTGGGCGGCGGCTCGGCGGAGCTGCGAGGGGAGTCTCCAAAAAGGAGACGAGGCAACTTGAACTTGCGGCTGCGTTTCTTCTTTCCCATGGTGTTGGGAGGAGGAAAGCTTAGTGTGGAAGGTTCAAGTGTGGATCTATCCAAGGGATATTTAAAGACTCTAGGCCGACACTTCGCACGTGGATCAAGGAACAGGAACAGTGCAGTGATTTATGTTGCGTGTGCTGCTAGAGTTTCGGGAGGCATGCGTAGTGGGTTTTAAATGCACGGGGCAGGATTCATCAACCCTTGGCGTTTCAGTTTCCAAGATAGAATATTCTTTATTCATTATAATTATGGCAAATATTTTCTCTGACCATATCATTCAGTTGCAGGTTTCTCCATTCAGAGTTCGGGGTCTTTTTCTAACTCTCGCCATAAAGTGATTATCGAGATATTTACATATCCTAAAATCACCCGAAGAGTAAAAAGACTCGAAGGCTATTCAAGGAACAACCTTTTTCTGAACAAGATAAGCTTGGGGGCTACTGTTGAGGCCATAATACCCGGGTGCCCGATCACAAGGATTGCCGACTACCGATTCCAAGCGAAGAAGACTCCGAACAAGACACGACGGCTGGATCGTAGAAGAAAAGCCCGATGATAGTTGGAATCCTACTAGGTTTAGGTCTGTTTTGTCTTGTAAGGGGGGTCTTGCACGTAGAGGGTATCCCAATCTTAGTCAATCCACCCGAGAGTATTTGTTACACAATTGTAATCTGTACTCGCCGAGATAATACAAGCAAGCAATTGGACGTAGGGTTTTTACTCGACCCCGAGGGCCCGAACCTGTATGAAATCCCGAGTCTCTTTGTTCGTCTACTGTGATCGATCTTTGCAAGAAGCGGGATGCCTGCCGAACAAATATCTCCCGAGCACAACCTCGACACTATATTTTCCTCTCTCTTCTTTCTTTTGCTCCTTAGAACCTTTAGCAACATAATACTTACTTAGCATCCTCCCCCACATGCTTAAACAATTGCTCGTCCTCGAGCATAGAAGTGAGGGTCGATAATTGTTGAAGTAAGTACACAAAACCCATCTTGGTCTTTTGGAAAACCACTTGAATCTTCGGGGGAGTTTCTTCTTGTCAAAATTTTGAAGCCATCAAAGGAGAAAAGGGTGTAGGCCGAATGGCATAGGGGTGCTCGGGCCAGCCGGCCCACTCTTTGTGGACCTCCGTTCCTTCTGATTTTTCTTCTGCGTACTCTTCGATGCCTCCCAAATTAATGTTATCTGAATTAGGCTCTTGATTCTTCTGTTTTCGTCGAGAAAATGATCCATACTCAAATGTGGGTTGTGGTCAAGGAGGTAATCACAAAAAGATATATTTGGTTTTTTTTGGTGGATATCCAGCGAGGTTTGCAAAGCTTTCGGTGTAGAAACTCGCAATGCATGGATAGAAAGGCTAGCAAAAAGAAGGTATGCAAAGATGGAATGGCCAGCTTCTTAGTCTCGTACCACAGAAATCAATCTTAGTCCAACTCATCAAAATATAAGTTTGCAATTCTAAAAGTTTCATCATGACAGATCATGTAATATGTAAAGGCTTTGGTAGGTAGAACTTTGCAAGAGATTCATAAATGTAGATAGCATAAGAATCAAGTTTTAAATAAAACAATACAAGCCATAAGGTCATCGGTAAACTTAAATAAAAGAGCAACATGAGGAATGTGGGTCTAGAATTTAGTCATTTAACTTCTACAAATAAAAGAGCCGGTTTTTAATCAATTTAAGATCATTTTATAGAGAGCAAATGGTCAAGTCATATACAACATGGTGTAGGTAGAACAAAGCCGCAACTTTCATCACTTTTCCATAAGCAAAAGCATTCAAAATATTTCATTATGGTGAGCACAAAGCGATGATGATCATTATTTATAGAAAACAAAAAACAAAACTAGGTTGTCCTCCTAGAAGCCATGTTATTAGCGAGAGATATATACAAAGGTTTCTATGGTTGAAGACATACATATATATAAGAATTTAGAAGTAGAAGAACAAAGAGAAGGTTGAGAAAGAGTTACTGTCCTTTTCGATGCTTGCAACGAAGTGTAGCATGGCTTCCCCCATGCTTAAGCATTGTGCTTAGTATGGAATAAGAATTACGAGCATCTTGTGGTGAACATAATCATTGTACTCCATGTGGCTTTTTTCTTTTCGTCCAACAAGTCCTCCCCATGCTTAGCATGTTGCTAAGCGTGGAAGAAGATGGTGAACCGTCATGTGATTCTTGAAATTCTATTGCCATGTGTTTGAAGATTATCTTTATGCTCCTTCACCTTTGTTGCCTTAATTTTCTTCAACCCCTTCCCATTATCACTAAGCCATGGTCCCAATCATTCCTCGTATTGTTATCACCTCCTTGCTTGTTGTCTTCATTGCTGCCTCATCTTCCATGAATTTTTCCTCTACTTCTAGAACAGAACATGTATTGAATCATTGCTCCATTGCAAAGTGCACAAATTTGTCTTTTCAATGAGTCATCATTCGCCCAAAACGGATTCTGAACAAGAGAGTTATGCCTATTTTATTCCAGCATTGCAATTTGTCCCGAGCTAATTTCAGAACACGCAGCGCCCAATGTGCTTGTCGTAACTCCTTGTATGGGTCTTCAAATTCGTTGACCTTGAGTGCGTTGGAACGAGAATTCAGTGGAGTCTCTTAATATCCACTTTTTCTTCCTTGTACATCTCTGAACATGTGCAGATTTTTTATGAAAACACAGCATTTTCAATCTTTGGAGACGTTAATGATCTTGGTTGCAACTTTGATCATGAATTCATGGGATCCCTTAGTCATGCCTGCAAAGCAAATGAAACGCACAAACTACCCCCGTGGTGACGGTCGGGAGTATAAACAAATGCCAACAAACCAATGACATCCCTAAGACCTTAACTTGTGGCATAATTAACCTAGTAAACGAGAAAAACAAAAACATAATGGGTGTGTGTGTGTGTGTGCAAAGTGAGTATGCAAATGAGAGAAAAGCATATAAACGATGATAATGTTTACACCTAGTTCTAAATGCCATGTTTACAACTAAGTTGCCGAATCTCTCCATAGTCATAAAGATCTATTAACCAAGGTTAAAACACCATATCTATCCCAAGGTCAATAATTTCTTATAGCACAAGAAAAATAAAGCGCATTACAAAGCTTACAAACCGACCAATGCAATATGGAGATGATATGAAAATGCTAGCAAGGTGAACTAAATGATGATGGTCCGCGATCTAGTCTAAACACCGTGTTTACACAAGACCGTATAGGGAAAATGACCCGAGACGCATTGACATAGATATGAAAGCATTCATCATGAAGTTTTGTGAAAGAACCAAACTAACAAATGCATAATGGAATGATGGAATGAATGCAAAATGCAAATGCAAAAAGTTAGCAAAATCAAGCGCTAGCAAAGGTTGAAAGGACTTTTGATGTTGTTTTGCAATTGATTGATTCAAAAAATAATTGCTTAGAGCGACAAAGCTTGGCCGGCCATTTCATAAAAAGTGAAGCTTCATCAACAAGAAAGTCGTTCATCAAAAGAACAAATCAACCAAGCTAACAAGGTTTAAGGGACGGTTCATGGGTATCCTATATTTTTGGCTTGAGACAAGAATTTTGAAGAGAGAAGTCAAGTTTAGAAATTCTACCTAAGGTGATCGAAAACAAAAAGGAAAACAAAGGCAATTTGTTCGGGGAAACAAAACCTAAGGTTTTAGGATGACTATAGGTATGAGAGAATTTTCTAAGGGTTTAGGATCTCGCAGGGAGGCTAGTTAAAGTTTTCAGTTAGGATAAGGAATAGAGATAGACTTGACAAATCTGAATGGTGCAGCAAACCGATCAACACAAGTCAATCCTACCCTTGTTGGCTCTGGTTTTTGGCGGGGTGATAGGAAGGATTAGGTGGGTTTAACAAAAGGTTAGATCAAAACAAAATATACAATGCAATGCAAGGGTGAGAACGACATGGCATGAAACGTAACATGAGGTGAATGAACAAAATGACATGACATGATATGGTGGTCTAAAAATAAAACAAAAGTTAGCCTAAATTAACTAGCCACAAGTTTAGAATCAAAGGGCGGTGCCATACTTCATAATTCTCTCTAAAAAAGACTCTAAACACTAATAGCAATAGGCACACAAAAAAGGTCTACAAGTTTCCCAAGATCAAATAACAAAGTGCTCTCGAAATAACATTTAAATCATACAACATAAAGTTGTGGTATTTATTAGAGCAATGGTACAATTTTACTTGATGATTCAATTAAAAAGAGCACAATATATACCGTCGTCTTATCTATATACTATAAGGATCCAAAACTTTTGAAAATAGCCTCCACCTTAAAAACACACCCATACCCCTCACATGTCTCAACTTGAGGCCCACACCACAGTCTAAAATAACCAAAATTTCTCAAATCTTAAGAAAAAATCACATTTTCTAAAATAATTCATATTTTTTTCTATTTTTTCCCCCAGGGACTTCCGCTTACCCGCTTGGCGTACCTGCTGGCTCCAATCCCGCGCACCAATCGCGCTCGCGGACCCACTCCCGATTCTTCCCTCAATCACGCTCCATGATTTCGCCCACTCCTCGATTCCGCGTCCAGCATCCTGGGCAGTCAGCACACCCTGTCCGCCTGTCGCACTCTCCTTCCATTCCATCCAACAGATCTCTTTGCTGCCCCAATCCCCCTGCTCCCGCGCCATCACCTTGTGCGTATGGCGATTGGCGAGGAGCAGCGACAAGGCGACGCGCGGTGGCGGCGGTCAATGGGGCAAGAAGCAACATCGGCTGAAATTTTTGCAAAATGGCCTTTTACTCGAAAGATTTTGACATTTGGACCCCTGGAGGAAAGAATTGCGGAAATGGACCCTCATGTCGGCGCCAGGCAACCTGGCGCCAAGGTTAGATGGGTCGGCGCCAGCTGACATGGCGCCGACCCCCGCCACGTCAGCCGTCCAGTGGCCATTCACGCCGTGCGTTGACCGAAGCTCGGCGCCAGCTGATCTGGCGCCGACCCATCTAACCTTGGCGCTAAAGGAGCTGGCGCCGAGCCTGGGGACTTAACCCCAGCGCGCGGCCGCCAGCCCCCCAGCGCCCCCATTCCTCTCGGCCTCTGTTCGAACAGAGGCCTCCTCCAGCCGCGCCTCCGCCGCCCCCACGGCCAGATCCGGCCGGCGGCGGGCCCCACCTCACCGGCGGCGGCCGCCCGGACGACGGGGAAGGTGAGGTCCCTCTCCTCTCTTGTTTTCTTTCCATTTCATTGGTTGTGTAGTGCCCAATCTAGGGTTTAGGTTTTGGGTATGAATTCGTTTGATCTATGATTTCCGTGCATAATATGTTGTATTAGATGTTTAGATGGACAATGTGGGTATGTGTAGAAGTTTCCCTAATAGTTTAGCCATTTGTTGAGCTTGAATTGATGTATTTCATGGTTTTGGCCCAAAAATGCATCGAAATGCTCAATGATTTGTTGTTGTCTTTGATGAAATAGATGGATAAACTAGTGACATTGCGCCATGGTGGAACCGTTGTGACCAATCGTTTGGGGGATTTTGAATTTAAGAGGATGGAAGTGGTTTCTTTGTTTTTCAATGCTAGGCCATCTTTGATGAAATAGATGGATAAACTAGTGACATTGCACCATGGTGGAACCGTTGTGACCAATCGTTTGGGGGATTTTGAATTTAAGAGGATGGAAGTGGTTTCTTTGTTTTTCAATGCTAGGCCATCTTATGATTTGCTTGTGAGTCGAATAAAGGATAGTTTGCAATGGTCAGATGTTGGAGCTGCAGTTTTATTGGAAGGGGTGATTGATGTTGGATTAAATGGAAGAAATAATAAGCGGTTGATACCCATTGGTGGTGAGGAGGATTGGCAGAATTATGTAACTCTTGTGATGAACACTGAAGTGAGAGCATTGGACTTAATTCTGCGGAACGTGGTGAGGCAGTCCTCCGCCGCTAGGGCTACATTGACCGCTCCTGGTCCTTCTGAAGTTGTCATGACTCAAGATGAGGAAGAGGATGATGATATGGGAGGCAGTGGTTTTGCTAATGATGAAAGGGGAGATGAATATTTGGGAGGTGGTGGCTTTGCTGACGATGAAAGGGGAGATAACTCATATTCTGAATCCGATGATGAAAGGGATGGTAATTGTGATATAGAAGGTGGTCAAGAAGATATGGAAGAATCTTTGCCAATAGTCGAGCCACCTGCGGCTGCCTTTCAAGTTTGTGAGATGGGTCAGGCTTCGAATCGTGTCAATGTTCGCTTTAGTGGCGATGACGAGACATATGAGACTGCACGGGCTGTGGATTCTGAGGATGACCGTGAAATGCCTCCTTTGTCACCACGCACTGTTCAATTTATGAGGCAGTTTCTTCCAGACCGGGACCCTCTTGTGCCTGATTTCTGTGACCTACGTGATTCACACAGAGCCGTAGCTGATGGCGGGGTGTTTGAACCCGTCATTCCTTGTCCAGAGTCTGGGTCAATGATTCAGAAGGGACATGTGTTTCCGGATATTGATGCACTGAAGTTGTGGATGAAGGAGTATGCTGTAGTGCATAACAGGCCTCACCGTGTCAAGAACTCGCAAGCCCAGAGGCGGTACACCCTTATGTGCGAGGATAGAAACTGTTTATGGAAAGTTTGTGCTAGGAAGATCAAAGACTCGACACAGTTCAAAATCACAAGTGTTGTTGGTCCGCATACTTGTGGTTCTGCAGTGCCTGACCAGAAGCATCGTCAGTTGACTTCGAAATTCATAGCGACACGCATATTGCCTGTTGTGAAGCTGCAGCCTCAGTTGCCTATTCGTGCTGTGATTGGGCTTGTGAATTTGAAGTGGAAGTACAGAATCAAGTACGGCAAGGCATGGAGGGCTCATCAAAGGGCTTTGAGGATGATCTATGGATCTTGGGAGGAGGCCTACGAGCGGTTGCCTGTGTTGTTCAATGCAATTAAAGCGGCGAATCCAGGTATGCACTATGAGTATGCCCCCGTTCCAAACGTCATGAAAGACGGACGACAGATTTTTCAGCGTGCCTTTTGGTGCTTTGGCCAGTGTGTGGAGGCATTCAGGCATTGCCGACCAGTTTTTTCGATCGATGGCACTTTCTTGACAGGCAAGTATACGGGCACACTACTCATTGCAATTGGGATTGATGCGGACAATCATCTCCTTCCTATGGCATTTGGTTTGGTTGAGAAAGAGAACAAAGGTAGTTGGTCTTGGTTTCTAAGGCTAGTTCGCATTCATGTGGTAGGTCCTGGGAGGCCGATTTGTGGGTTGTCAGACAGGCACGCCGGAATCCTGAACGCCGTTACTGAAACAATTCCAGGACATTCACAGGTGGTGCATAGATGGTGTACTCGCCATCTTGCTGACAACTTGATGAAGAAGGATCATGTCAAGGAAAATTTTGAGCTCTTTGAGAAAACAGCTAGGCAGCTCACGGAGAAGTCATTTGAGGAGCAATTGGAGGAGTTGAAAACAAAAACAAATGCAGAAGGGCGTGATTGGCTCCGTGACTTGCTGGGTGACGTTGAGAAATGGTCCAGGGCACATGATGGTGGGTGGAGGTATTCGTTCCAAACAAGCAACATGGCCAAGTGTTTCAATGCTTTGCTAAAAGGGTCACGACAGTTGCCAGTTACCGCCATAGTTGTATTTACGTTTTACAAGTGTGTAGAATGGTTTGCATTGCATGAGCAGAAGGCAAGGACTCTGTTGAGCAAGGGAGAAACATTGTCACCAAAATCCAAAGAATATCTTGACAATGCCAAGCTAGCAGCAAACGACCTTCAGTGCATGGTATTTGACCACCAATCGGGGACATATGAGGTTGCCGAGCCTTCTGGGATCAATGAGGCTGGTGAGGTTAGAGAGGGACAGAAGCACATCGTGGTGATAAATGCCAATACCTGCACTTGTCGACGGCCACAGCAATTTCATTTCCCTTGTTCGCACATGGTCGTGGCTTGCAGGGCACGTCGGGTGTCTATAGAGTCAAAGATTCCTACAGTTTTCTCCGCCCAGGCTTACTTGGACACTTGGTCTCCTCGCTTTGTGCCCTTCCATGACGAGAGCGAGTGGCCACCCTACGACGGTCCAAAGTACATGGTCGACGATGCCCTTAGGTGGCCGACGAAGGGATCACGTAAACGAACGAGGTACAAGATGCAAATGGATAGGATTCCTGGCAAGTCTCGTAGGGGCAAAGGTAATCCGTTTGTAGTTGACCCCATGGAGACGCATTGCGGAAGATGTGGTGAGCTCGGTCACAACTCGAGGACTTGTGAGCGTCGCTAGGTTAGAGTTGTTTCAAAATTTGATGTCATATTCACTTGAATTAAATTGTAACTAATCTTGTCATATTTACTAATCATGTATTTTTTGAATGTGTGCAGGATGGCGGCGCAGTACCGCCTGCTTGACGAGCACGATGACGCGAGCCACCACGCTAGGCGCATCGCGGATAACCCGGACCTGGTAAGATTTTTCTTTCCCAAAGTTTATCACGGTTCTAAAATGTAATTGCCAAGTTGTCGGGGTTCTCTACCGCCAACAAATAATAAGATCGTGGAGAGCGCGTCGGGCCTCGGGTGGTAGTGCAAAAGGACACGGGGGTTTATACTGGTTCGGGCCACCCCTGGGGTGTAAGACCCTACGTCCAGTTCGTGCTGCTCGTGTTATTTGCACTGGTTTACAGTAGGGGGTACAAATAGGGCGAGAGAGGGACTAGCTCCCAAGTCTCTGAAGTGCGAATCGAGCTCAGTCCAGTGACCGGCTGGAGGAAGAAGAAAGTCGAGGGAGAGAACCCCTCGGGAGAGAAGAGAGGCTCCCTGCCTCCCGTAGGAGGCCCAGGAGAGAAGAGGAAAAGAGTCCGTCTTCCCTCACGCAGGAGGCCTGGCCTC
>CM014274.1:56188253-56260435 GCA_004135705.1 Alloteropsis semialata
GAAATTGAACTAGCCGGTGGAGAGGCCTTTGGTCCCGGTTTGTATTACCAACCGTGACCAAAGGACCCCTTTAGTCCCGGTAAAAATCGTGATGGGAGAAGATTCCTGATGCCTTCTTTAGTCCCAGGTGGTATAATCACCCGGGACTAAAGGCCTCACCTTTAATCCCGGGTGATGTCCAGCACCGGGATTAAAGGTGCATCCGAGACCTGAAATTTTTGCAAAATGGCCTTTTACTCGAAAGATTTTGACATTTGGACCTCTGGAGGAAAGAATTGCGGAAATGGACCCTTAGGTCGGCGCCAGGAAACCTGGCGCCAAGGTCAGATGGGTCGGCGCCAGCTGACATGGCGCTGACCCCCGCCACGTCAGCCGTCCAGTGGCCGGTCACGCCGTGCGTTGACCGAAGCTCGGCGCCAGCTGATCTGGCGCCGACCCATCTAATATTGGCGCTAAAGGAGCTGGCGCCGAGCCTGGGGACTTAACCCCAGCGCGCGGCCGCCAGCCCCCCAGCGCCCCCATTCCTCTCGGCCTCTGTTCGAACAGAGGCCGACTCCAGCCGCGCCTCCGTCGCCCCCACGGCCAAATCCGGCCGGCGGCGGGCCCCACCTCGCCGGCGGCGGCCGCCCGGACGACGGGGAAGGTGAGGTCCCTCTCCTCTCTTGTTTTCTTTCCATTTCATTGGTTGTGTAGTGCCCAATCTAGGGTTTAGGGTTTGGGTATGAATTCGTTTGATCTATGATTTCCGTGGATAATATGTTGTAATAGATGTTTAGATGGACAATGTGGGTATGTGTAGAAGTTTCCCTAATAGTTTAGCCATTTGTTGAGCTTGAATTGATGTATTTCATGGTTTTGGCCCAAAAATGCATTGAAATGCTCAATGATTTGTTGTTGTCTTTGATGAAATAGATGGATAAACTAGTGACATTGCGCCATGGTGGAACCGTTGTGACCAATCGTTTGGGGGATTTTGAATTTAAGAGGATGGAAGTGGTTTCTTTGTTTTTCAATGCTAGGCCATCTTATGATTTGCTTGTGAGTCGAATAAATGATAGTTTGCAATGGTCAGATGTTGGAGATGCAGTTTTATTGGAAGGGGTGATTGATGTTGGGTTAAATGGAAGAAATAATAAGCGGTTGATACCCATTGGTGGTGAGGAGGATTGGCAGAATTATGTAACTCTTGTGATGAACACTGAAGTGAGAGCATTGGACTTAATTGTGCGGAACGTGGTGAGGCAGTCCTCCGCCGCTAGGGCTACATTGACCGCTCCTGGTCCTTCTGAAGTTGTCATGACTCAAGATGAGGAAGAGGATGATGATATGGGAGGCAGTGGTTTTGCTAATGATGAAAGGGGAGATGAATATTTGGGAGGTGGTGGCTTTGCTGACGATGAAAGGGGAGATAACTCATATTCTGAATCCGATGATGAAAGGGATGGTAATTGTGACATAGAAGGTGGTCATGAAGATATGGAAGAATCTTTGCCAATAGTCGAGCCACCTGCGGCTGCCTTTCAAGTTTGTGAGATGGGTCGGGCTTCGAATTGTGTCAATGTTCGCTTTAGTGGCGATGACGAGACATATGAGACTGCACGGGCTGTGGATTCTGAGGATGACCGTGAAATGCCTCCTTTGTCACCACGCACTGTTCAATTTATGAGGCAGTTTCTTCCAGACCGGGACCCTCTTGTGCCTGATTTCTGTGACCTACGTGATTCACACAGAGCCGTAGCTGATGGCGGGGTGTTTGAACCCGTCATTCCTTGTCCAGAGTCTGGGTCAATGATTCAGAAGGGACATGTGTTTCTGGATATTGATGCACTGAAGTTGTGGATGAAGGAGTATGCTGTAGTGCATAACAGGCCTCACCGTGTCAAGAACTCGCAAGCCCAGAGGCGGTACACCCTTATGTGCGAGGATAGAAACTGTTTATGGAAAGTTTGTGCTAGGAAGGTCAAAGACTCGACACAGTTCAAAATCACAAGTGTTGTTGGTCCGCATACTTGTGGTTCTGCAGTGCCTGACCAGAAGCATCGTCAGTTGACTTCGAAATTCATAGCGACACGCATATTGCCTGTTGTGAAGCTGCAGCCTCAGTTGCCTATTCGTGCTGTGATTGGGCTTGTGAATTTGAAGTGGAAGTACAGAATCAAGTACGGCAAGGCATGGAGGGCTCATCAAAGGGCTTTGAGGATGATCTATGGATCTTGGGAGGAGGCCTACGAGCGGTTGCCTGTGTTGTTCAATGCAATTAAAGCGGCGAATCCAGGTATGCACTATGAGTATGCCCCTGTTCCAAACGTCATGAAAGACGGACGACAGATTTTTCAGCGTGCCTTTTGGTGCTTTGGCCAGTGTGTGGAGGCATTTAGGCATTGCCGACCAGTTTTTTCGATCGATGGCACTTTCTTGACAGGCAAGTATACGGGCACACTACTCATTGCAATTGGGATTGATGCGGACAATCATCTCCTTCCTATGGCATTTGGTTTGGTTGAGAAAGAGAACAAAGGTAGTTGGTCTTGGTTTCTAAGGCTAGTTCGCATTCATGTGGTAGGTCCTGGGAGGCCGATTTGTGTGTTGTCAGACAGGCACGCCGGAATCCTGAACGCCGTTACTGAAACAATTCCAGGACATTCACAGGTGGTGCATAGATGGTGTACTCGCCATCTTGCTGACAACTTGATGAAGAAGGATCTTATCAAGGAAAATTTTGAGCTCTTTGAGAAAACAGCTAGACAGCTCACGGAGAAGTCATTTGAGGAGCAATTGGAGAAGTTGAAAACAAAAACAAATGCAGAAGGGCGTGATTGGCTCCGTGACTTGCTGGGTGACGTTGAGAAATGGTCCAGGGCACATGATGGTGGGTGGAGGTATTCGTTCCAAACAAGCAACATGGCCGAGTGTTTCAATGCTTTGCTAAAAGGGTCACGACAGTTGCCAGTTACCGCCATAGTTGTATTTACGTTTTACAAGTGTGTAGAATGGTTTGCATTGCATGAGCAGAAGGCGAGGACTCTGTTGAGCAAGGGAGAAACATTGTCACCAAAATCCAAAGAATATCTCGACAATGCCAAGCTAGCAGCAAACGACCTTCAGTGCATGGTATTTGACCACCAATCGGGGACATATGAGGTTGCCGAGCCTTCTGGGATCAATGAGGCTGGTGAGGTTAGAGAGGGACAGAAGCACATCGTGGTGATAAATGCCAATACCTGCACTTGTCGACGGCCACAGCAATTTCATTTCCCTTGTTCGCACATGGTCGCGGCTTGCAGGGCACGTCGGGTGTCTATAGAGTCAAAGATTCCTACAGTTTTCTCCGCCCAGGCTTACTTGGACACTTGGTCTCCTCGCTTTGTGCCCTTCCGTGACGAGAGTGAGTGGCCACCCTACGACGGTCCAAAGTACGTGGTCGACGATGCCCTTAGGTGGCCGACGAAGGGATCACGTAAACGAACGAGGTACAAGATGCAAATGGATAGGATTCCTGGCAAGTCTCGTAGGGGCAAAGGTAATCCGTTTGTAGTTGACCCCATGGAGACGCATTGCGGAAGATGTGGTGAGCTCGGTCACAACTCGAGGACTTGTGAGCGTCGCTAGGTTAGAGTTGTTTCAAAATTTGATGTCATATTCACTTGAATTAAATTGTAACTAATCTTGTCATATTTACTAATCATGTACTTTTTGAATGTGTGCAGGATGGCGGCGCAGTACCGCCTGCTTGACGAGCACTACGACGCGAGCCACCGCGCTAGGCGCATCGCGGAATAACCCGGACCTGGTAAGATTTTTCTTTCCCAAAGTTTATCACGGTTCTAAAATGTAATTGCCAAGTTTATTTTGTTACTACATTATTCTTTTACTACATTACTAATCCATATCTACCTTTTTAAAAATAGTTCTCATGTTTGCAATAACCAATGATCTACCTTTTTAAAAAATGATCATGTTCTGCTGTGATATGATTACAGTCGTTGTCATCTTGGAAAATGCACATGATAAAGATTGATAAATTGCCCTATTTGCTTTTTGCATCTCAAAAATTAGCATATGGTTTTGTATACATGACAGTGTATCTGACAACTTCATTGTTTCTATATTGTTTTAGGCTCTTTCGATCCTTCGCCCTCGAACCCATGAGGGCATCGCAGTCATCAACTACGACCCCCATTACGCGCCTCTCCTTCAGCGTGCTGGCCTCCACGTGATCTCCAACATTGTTAGGAGAGGCTTGCCGACTTTCAACGCCACAGCACTCACTGCCTTGATCGACAGGTCAGCACTGCCCCACTCGGACCTTTCGAACGGTGTTTCCTATTACTTGTGTCTAACATTTGCATCACATTTTTTTGTAGGTGGAGGCCAGAGACTCACACCTTCCACCTGTCCTGTGGTGAGATGACAGTGACGCTGCAGGATACAGCGATGCTTTTGGGCTTGGCGATCAGAGGCCGTGCAGTTTGTGGGTCTGCAGTTTCCGCTGGGTGGAGGGACCGAGTTCAGGCTTTCTTGGGCGACGCACCACCGGCACCAGTTGCGGGGGACGACGGCCAGGCACCGAGACGTACTCGGGTTTCGGGCATCCCGTTACGTTGGCTCAGAGGCACTTTCGCAGTGTGCCCTCCAGAGGCCGACGAGCAGACAGTCACCTACTACTGCCGTGCCTGGGTACTCAACCTATTTGGGTCAGTTCTGTTTCCAGATGCCACAGGGGATTCTGTTTCTTGGATGTACCTACACTGCCTACAGGACTGGGACGACGCAGGGACTTATAGCTGGGGTTCAGCAGTTCTAGCTTTTCTGTATAGGCAGTTGTGCGAGGCTTGTCGTCGTCAGTCTCAGTCCTCTAGTGTTGGTGGTTGCACCCTACTCCTACAGCTGTGGATGTGGTCAAGGCTACCGGTGGGGAGGCCACAGGTGTTGCAGCCTCGTGTTTGGGACGTGGCGGGGGCAGACCACGCGCCTACTGTCGCGTATCTTTGGGACCAGGTCAGTGCCCCCTACGCGACGACTTGGAGGGCCTACCTCGACTTTCAGAACGAGCTGGACGCACTCGTCCCTTCCACGGTAAGATATTAACCTCTTCTTCTTTCGGCATAATGGAATGGTCAAATGGTTGTAGCTTGTGTAACTAACATATTATTTGTGCCCAACAGGTTGTATGGGATCCATACAATACGCAGGAGGTCCTGGCGATGCCACTCAACCTGATGTGTAGGCGCGACCAAGTCCTTTGGAGGTTGCGGTGCCCTTTGATTTGTTTCTACGCGGTCGAGATTCATCTCCCGCATCGTGTAGCCCGACAGTTTGGGTTTGCCCAGGCGTTCCCCCAGACGAGGTCTCCACTTCCATCACCTTGCACAGGTAAGACTTCAAATATTGAATTGAGCACAAGCTTGTACCATTGACTTACATTTCTATTGACAACTAAGTCTGATCGATTCATATCTTGTGTAGCTTTGATCGTGTGCGCCAGAAGAAGGTGACAGACTTTCTAGACTACCACCGAGAGCGCATCGAGTGGTGGGATAGGATGGAGACCAACGCGGAGCCAGAAGGGACCCCGCATACAAATGCAAACTTCAGAGCATATTTGGCATGGTACCACTCTGCTACACGCTACAGACTTCGCGCGGGGTGGACCAGGGACGACTACGCAGAGATTGCATCCTCCGATGATGAGGACACCGCGTACGACGTGAGGGGACGTACCGGACGGGCTGTGGAGCTAGGACCCCTCCTCGACAGAGTGGTAAGGTCATAAACCACTATTAAGGAATAACTACTCTTCAATGTCTTATGTCTTTATTTCAAACATGTGTATTGGCAGGGCACTTCTATGAGGGAGTCAGTGGTTGAGATAGATGCTGCACTTCAGTCCCCTCCTGGCCACCCTGACAATGAAGGGCAGATGAGGACCTTGCTTCAGGTAGAGATTGCTTGATTGACCTGTTACGGCACTGTTTTGTTGAATGCAGAGGTTACGCAGACGTTTGAGTCGAGCAGCCGCTCGTGTTGGTTGCCGGACTCAGGCTGCGGCAGACGTCGACATACCAGCCATCTTGCACCCGTCTGGCTCCGCGTCGTCCCATCGGGCAGCAGCCGGACCGAGTCACTCGCGCTCTGCCACCTTCAGCTCCCAGGCAGGTGACGGCGAAGATGATGACGACACCCAGGACGACGAGGGGGAGGACGACGACGAGAGCGAGGACGAGGCCGAGGGCCAGGACGAGGACGACCACGGCTACGACGAGCTTGGCTCCTCACAGTTGTCCGACGCACCACCTGCCACACAGCCATCACAGCGACCTCGCCGGACTCACCGGCCGCCTGATCGTCACACTCCGGGCACCGATGCCCTTGGGAAGGGCAAGGGCAAGCGTTGGGCGAAGGGAGGCTGATACGGGACTTGTTATGACCTCTATGTAGTCACTTCTATGTGTCGTATGCTTATGTATGTGTATTGTTTGTGACCTAAGTTTAAACTATGGGATCTCAATTTGTGTTTTCCATTCCAATTCTGTGATCTAAATTTTGAGATATACACTGTCTGATCTAAGTGGAATTGAGCTAAGTTCTTGGTTCTGGCGCATGTCGGCGCCAATACTAATGGCACCATGCTATTCAAGCTAGGCGCCAACTCTTTTGGCGCCGAGATCACGAAAGCACTGCCTTGTCCGAACCTAGGCGCCAATAGTAATGGCGCCATGATATTCAACAATGGCGCCAACTCTTTTGGCGCCGAGTTACAAAAACCCTGAAATGTTCGAACGCTGAATTTTCAGTGAGATCTCACAAACCCCGTACCCGGATATTTCACAAAAATCAAGTCCAAACACATAGAAGAGAACACAAGATTGGTTTAAACATGACACAGACAAAGTTCAAAGTTCATACAAGACAGAGAGCTAGTGCCAAGGTTGAAACAACACATATAGAGTCCAACAAATGGAAAAAGGACAAAGTTCATCACATAAACATAATTCATGACAAAGACATGGGAATTCATACACTTCCAGCATCAGGCCTAATCCGACTCACACCCAGGGAACACCTCGTCGTCGCCCCAATCCTCCTCGTCCTCATCATCCGAGCAAATGACGACCACTCCTTTGCCTTGCCTTGCCTTTGGGTTGGGCAAATCTGACACTAGAGCCCTCATAGCCTCCAGCTGTGCCTCTTCTACCCTCTGCCTCTTCATGTTCTCTGCCTCTCTAGTCGGCGGCGTCAGACTTTCAAGAATATCAGCATCTGACCTCCTCCTAGAATTGTTCAGCCACACAGGCTTGTCCTTCTTCTTTCCATTTGGTCGAGGCCACAAACCCATCTGTCGCGCATCCTTCCTTTGCTTTTCCTTATGGAACTTGAGAAAGGTCCTCAGCACCTCTGGATGGAGTCCCGGCTTCTTTCTCCTTGCAATCTCATCCTGTACTTGCCGTTCCAAACAATGGGCCTCATAGTCACACTTTCGAGTACTCTGCAAACAACAAAACATACATTTTCACATTCAACATAAACATATGAACCTTATATAAGCGGATATTGATTTCAAGTCACGCTAATGAACTCACCAAATCATCGCCAACCATATGCCCGCAATAGTATCCTATTCCAAGTTCCGAGGGCAGTAAACCATGGTTAGCTACTACACCACAAGCACACTTCCTATCTGGGGCAGGGTCAATGTACCTCTTTTCCCCTTTTTCCTCCTAATCCCTTCCTGCTCAGGCCAATAAGATTTGGGACCGTAGTCATATTCCGAAAATGAACAAACCGGATACCTATTCTGCTTTTGTGTAAAACATGAAATTAGCAACCACAACAAATTAAGCAATGCAGATGGATGGAAACTAGATTACACTTACGGCTGTACGGTTGGGACACCCGAAGGTGCGAGGCCAAGGACAGTTGGGCATCTGCCGACTAATCTCAGCTGGATCACCGCAATTGCATAATGGTGGATTTGACATACGTCTGGCAATGGCTTCTTTCTTCTCCTCAGCTGTCATGGGTGGTGGGTTAGGAGGAGGAGGTAGCCACCGCTGGAAAGTCTCATAATTCTTCGCGGAATTGGGTCTGAAGAGAAGAATGCGTTGATCCACCATCTCAGGGCCATCTATCCACTGAAAAAGTTGCATTGCTCCCAGTCCTGCATCAACACAACCAAATTAGCAAATCTTCATAATATATGAGAGTTTGGGCAATCAAGTAAGACAGTCTATGATTGCATTATCTTACACGGTAATCAGGACACGTGTAGTACGCTCGAGCCGCAGTATCTGGATGCATCAATTGAGTGACCTTCGCAGGCTTCCCACACTCACACAGAGGTTGCGGGAGAGCGGGAGGAACAGGCGCATCCTTGCAAGACACGTCGGGATAACTCTTCTGTCCACGTTCCTTCCACTTTCTCTCACGCCACAGGGCATCCATTGATTTCCTGTACAATGTGTCAACCCATGACTTTATATAAAAAAAAACTTAAACCATTCAAAATAAACGCACAAGCAATGTAACACTATCTCACAACCTTACATTGGTGCAAAGATACTTCTATTTCTAATCCTAAGTCATTCACTGCTCCATTCCAACCAAATCATTGATCCATCCATTTTCTATTTTAACCTAGGGTTCCTAGTTTTCCACCTAAACAAAGCAAAAAACAGGAAGAAAAGAAGAGAAGGGAGGGACCTCACCTTGCCTCTCCTCCTGGTGGCCGCCGCCGGCGAGGTGGGGCCCGCCGCCGGCCGGATCTGGGCGGAGGGGGCGGCGGAGGCGCGGCTGCAGCCGTCCTCTGTTCGAACTGAGGAGGAAAGAATGGGGGGCTGGCGGCCGCGCGCTGGGGTTAAGTCCCCAGGCTCGGCGCCAGCTCCTTTAGCGCCAAGGTTAGATGGGTCGGCGCCAGATCAGCTGGCGCCGAGCTTCGGTCAACGCACGGCGTGAATGGCCACTGGACGGCTGACGTGGCGGGGGTCGGCGCCATGTCAGCTGGCGCCGACCCATCTAACCTTGGCGCCAGGTTGCCTGGCGCCGACATGAGGGTCCATTTCCGCAATTCTTTCCTCCAGGGGTCCAAATGTCAAAATCTTTCGAGTAAAGGGCCATTTTGCAAAAATTTCAGCAACAGCGGTGTGGGAGCGCGTCGTAGTCTCGTAGAGGGACGCGTCGCAGTAGGGCATGTAGAAGAGCGTGGGCTCCTCCACGCGGCGGCGGCAACCGTCGTCGAGTCTCAGGACGGAGAAGCCGAGCTCAGCGGCGGCCGCGCACTCGACGGAGGAGAGAACGGGGTCGAAGAGCTCGGCAGAGGCGGAGTCAGGGAGGAAGTCCCGGCGGAGGAGGGCGGCGAGAGCGAGCTGGAGGCGCTCGGCGTGGGAGGCCTCGAAGCTGCTGACGCCGAGAAGGGAGAGGCGGGTGGGGGTGAGGAGCTCGAGGCGGCGGCTCGATTGCTGCTAGCGCCTGCAAGGTATGTTCCCGCCGGCGACGCGCACGTTCGACCGGGCGCTGCGGCAGGGCAGCGACAACGTCCCGCTCACGGACCCGCGCCTCGAGCCCCACGTGCGGCCTCCCGCGCCGGAGCAGATCGCGCTCGCCGCCTCCGCCGACGCGGACTCGCTCTGGGTCTCCTGGGTCACGGGGCACGCGCAGGTCGGCTCCGAGCTCACCCTGCTCGACCCTGCCGCCGTCCGCAGCGAGGTCTGGTACGGCGAGCGCAGCGCCGCCGCCGCCTCCTCCTACTCGCGCGTGGCCACGGGGTCCTCCGAGGTGTACAGCCAACTGTTCCCGTACCCAGGCCTGCTGAACTACACCTCCGGCGTTATCCACCACGTCCGCCTTCGCGGCCTGCGCCCCGCCACGCGCTACTACTACCGCTGTGGCGACATTGACCTCCCCGGCGGCCTCAGCGACGAGCGCTCCTTCACCACGCTGCCTGACGCCGGCACCGGCTCCTACCCGCGCCGCGTGCTGTCGTCGACGACCTGGGCCTCACCGGGAACTCCACCGCCACCGTGGAGCACCCGGCCCAGAACGACCCCTCCCTGGTCCTCATGGTGGGGGACATAACCTATGCCAACCAGTATCTCACCACGGCGGCAAGGGGATGCCCTGCTTCTCCTGCTCTTTCCCCAATGCTCCGATTCGGGAGTCCTACCAGCCAAGATGGGACGGATGGGGAAGGTGACTACTTCGTTTCTTCAATCAATCCCAAATTAATTTCCTAATCGGGGAACTACTTGCAATTGTTAATCAAAAATGTTGTCGTTCTGTTGTGTGCTAAAAAGTAGCTCCTATGGTCTTTTTATTCGTTAGATTTGCTTATGCCTGCATGGATTTAGATTCATGGAGCCGATTACGTCCAAGATTCCACTAATGGTGATAGAGGGGAACCATGAGATCGAACCACAAGGGCACGGCGGCGTGGTGACTTTTGCACCATACTTGGCGCAATTCGCTGTTCCATCCAAGGAGTCTGGATCCAACACCAAATTCTACTACTCCTTCAATGCCGGTGGCATCCATTTTATCATGCTTGGTGCCTATGTCGACTACAACCACACAGGTAATAGTTTATTCAGTATGGTACCATCTTGATGTTTCTTAGCAAATCGAACATACAATATAAGCAATATACCATCAGACCTCATGGAGGGAAGTTCCCAACTTGTTTACTGCTGAGAATGTAACATTTCGGTGTGGGCATTGTCTGCAGGAGCTCAGTACTCATGGTTGGAGAGGGACTTGCCTATGAGTGCGTCGTCGCTCAATTGGTGATTTGGATTGATGGTCAAGTTGTAAATCTTAATATCTATTCAGATCCATGATATTCACTTTCTTGGGATTTTTTTCTGGACAGTCCCGGTGGAGGATGCTCTTTGGTGTAGCTGCTGGACCTGATAGTGGTTTCCCTTCATCTTTGATGAATTCTCGTATTCCAGAAAATGAGCATCAACTACCACTCAATTCCACAATAGGTGACACTTGGTAGCATTAATATTCTTTTGTCCTCAAGTTGCCGTGAAACATATCGGATACTAGGACAATTCTTTGCTCAGATATAGAAAGAAACTGTGGTGCTTAAGGCCACTGATTTTGGCCTGTCTATATTTTTCACTCCAGGTACAATTTGCTACCTTTATCTATTTGTCATTTTGCTTCATCAGTAATTATTTTTGATATCATCTTGTTGACTATGTGATCACACTGGATTGAACATTTATTGCCTCGCTTCCAGTATTGCTATTAGTACTTATAATTCATCTGCATAGATTCTTTTCATATGATTTAGATTTAAGCGTGGTTTAGCACTAGGTCCCTGTAGCCTCAAAGGCATAATATTTTAGCATGTTTTAGAGCTATGCTCTGAGGCTTTATACGCAAGGCTTAAGAACATACATGTTTGCTTACTATCAGATTAGTATGGCTTGTCAATAGTGAGAGCAATCATGCTTCTTTTGAAAATGATATTGAACTGGTCTGAATAATTTTTTTTACATTGCTTATGTGTCAGTCAATTTCAATTTGCATTACTAATAATTTCAATTTGCCTTTACCCGCAAAAATAGTGATGAAATTTATTCCTTTTGTTTGATGCATTTGCTCCATTCAGAATGTTGCTGCTGTCACTTCGACCTCCACTCGCACACCTATCTACAAGGCATATGCAAAAGGAGAAAATATTGGTGATGTCACTGCTAGAGGAGAAAGTGTTGGAAACATTGCTGACCTAGTAATTGTTCAGTATTTTCCAACTATTTTGTCTTATTATTTATAAGACATGAATCTTTCATCTGCATCTTTCTTTTTTTTCAAATTTTAATGTTTCTTTTCTTTTCTGTTGTTTGTTTGTGAAGTTGGGAACTGGTTTGGGCATTCTAATTTCCAAAAGCAATCCATCATTGGTGACTTCATTCGCCTTCCTGTCTTGCGGATATCTTCTCAGTTCATGTCATGAGGTTAGTTTTGATTCCTTCAGTTTGTTTCTCAATCTTTCTGATATTTGAGGTAACCAAACTAATGTTGTTTATTACCAGGTGCGATCTGTTGTATTGAATACTCTAAATAGGGCAAGATTCACTGTGGCTGTGGATTCTTTCATCAAGACTGGTATGTCAACACTGTCTTTTTGATTCCTCATAATCAGAATTTTTAAGCTCTGTCCAAAGAAAGAAGTTTGTGTGTACTGCTGTATTTCTCGGCCTAACCTAGGTAGCAACAAATACACCAGCTATATTTGTGAGAAGGAACTGGAATAATATTTAGAGGGATCACTAGATGTCCGCATAATACTTACAGATTCAATTTCACAGTGTAGAATTACAACAGTGGAACTACCAGAAGTTCCAGAGTAGTCTAAATACCAACCTCTACTCAGAGCTTGTTTACATACATTAAGGCTCAGTGTTTGGTTTCCAGTTGGCTTCTTACATGGCATCCAGTCTGATATTGGGTCTCCCACTTTACTGATGCAGGGTATGTACCCACATTGAAGGATGGGAACTCACAAGAGACAATATTTAATCCACCTTGGCGACATGAGCCAGTTGCACTCTTGACCATACATTTCTTTCTGCAGGTCCAATGTGGCATTTTGTTTACCAATTTTGTTTCTTTACATGATCAAGATTTGGCGAGGCATTTCAGGAACCTGCTTCATTTATTCGTATAAAGACTTTTTTGTTACTGCTTGATATTATGCTACACATTATAAGTGGATCAACATCTAGCAAAAATAAAAACAAAATTAGCTACATTCTGTTGACTTTCGCTCACTGAAATGCTGCCACTGTTGATCTATCCATGCACGCATCTATATTCTTGACTGCTATAAATATCTGAATTTTTTGTTTTAATTTGAAGATGTCGGTTCCTAACTGAAATTATATCTTTCTTAAAACAAGCAAGGGCTGTAGTATATGATTTTTCCTTTCTGTGTGCATTAATGTGTTACCTTGGGGACTACTTGAACACGAGCGTCTAAACAGATTGTTGCAGCCTACTGATGATCGAGCAGAATATTGTGCAGTGGTTGGCAACCCTTCTTGCCTGTTCATTGTTTTACAATTATTTGAGATGGGTCTGTGAATGGTCGCCAAGTGAATATCTTTGTTGAATAATCTTTGTCAATACTTGTACAACACATTTAATTTTTTACAATTTTTTAAAGAGTAAAATACACCACGGGTCCCTAAACTTGTCCTGCATGCTCATCTAGGTCCCTAAACTCTCAAAACGTGTATCTGGATCCCTAAACTCTGTAAAGGGGTCCACTGCAGGTCCCAAACGCGCCACGCAAGCTCCCGATGCTGATATGGCATGCCACGCTAGCAACATATACAGAAAACCCCCTCAAATATCTAATCATTCACAATAATCCCCTTTCCTCACCTCTCTCTCGCCCCTTCCCCCCGTCGAACTCGACATGCTCATAACGAGCGCCACGAAGCTAATGGACTCTCAGCTCCTTTGGGAGTTCGTGGCTTTCCTCAAGGCCAGGTGGTCAGCGCGCTCCCACGTCGACCAGCGCCGCCGCCGCTTGCTCCACGTGCTACGGGCCGACGCGCTACGCGGGCAGGAGGTCCTGGAGGCCCCCGGCTGCGACGCCGCCGTCGTTGCGGGCTCCGCGAGAAAGTTCGTGGCGGGCATCAGAGAGCTGCTCGTGCGCAGCGCCGAGGTGGACTGCCTCACGGACGCTGTCGAGGAGCTCGAGCGCCTCGCGGACCCCTGCGGAGACCTCGACATGTTCGTCAAGGTCCTCTGCCTCGACCCCGGCCGCGCCACCGCGATGGAGGTCGACGGCGACATGCCCGACGGCGCTCGAGGCCGTCGCGAAGAAGGGAGCAGCAGCAGGGCCGGCTCGATCGATACCTGCGCCGGGCTCGTGACCCCGGGCGCCAAGAGGAAGCGCGCCACCTGCAGTTCCAGCGCTGACGGGGGCCCGGTCCAGCTGCCGAAGCGCCGGCCCGCGAGGTGGATCTGCAGGAGCGCTGCTCGGCGAGGTGGATCTGCAGGAGCCCCAACGGCGTCTCTTCTCCTCCGGCGAGGGTCCTGTGGCCGCCGCCACCCTACCTGGCGTGGAGCACGAGGCCCCAGGACCGCTGCCCCTCCTCTCCTCAGCGGCGCCCTTCTTGACCGTGAGCGCCTAGAACATGGCGACCGTCTTAGTCGCGTTTAGCACGCCGCCGCCCACAAGCCAACGTGCGTGGAATCCATGGCCGCAGGCGCCCGCCAGCTTCATCTTCAACATCGGGGACGGGAGGCTGGAGCGAGTACGCCTCCTCCGGCAGCCGCGTCACCGCCGTGCCCGTGTCCATCACCGACGCCGATCCCCGACAGTCCCACGTAGTAGAAGCTCGGCGCGTGCGGGTTGTGCACAAGTGGCATGGGCCCCCAGTCGAGGCCCAGCAGCCCGGCCTCCTCGATGAAGAAGCCGCGGTTGCGATGGTCACACCCGATGGCAGAGGCGGTGGAGGACGACGACACGCGAGGTACGGCCGCGATTCCATCCAGGTGCACGCCTCCATCCGCAAGCCGGCCGTCGACTCCGTCCAGGTGCTCGGCGCGGCCTCCAACGCCCGCGGCGGCGCACGACATGCTCGGGCGGACATGGGCCCGCCCATGGCCGAGCCGGAGCAAAGAGGAGAGAGGATGGGGAGAGAAATCGGAGAAGATGAGATGGAGAGAGAGAGAGAGCAGGGACGATTTATTGTGAATGACCAAATTAGAAGGGTCTATTTGCATATTGGTGCTAGCGTGGCAGGCCATGTCAGCATCGGGAGCTTGCGTGGCGCATTTGGAACCTGCAATGGACCCTTTTACAGGGTTTAGGGATCTAGATACACGTTTTGAGAGCTTAGGGACCTAGATGAGCATGCAGGACAAGTTTAGGGACCCGTGGTGTATTTTACTCATTTTTAAAACACGTGCGTGCCGCACATGTACCTTACTAGTATAGATAATAAATAAAAAGATCGAGTTGCCTCCCGCAAAGCGCTTCATTTAAAGTCATAGAGCTCGACTTCTCATCTCGATTATGTTCATGCGAAGCCATGGTCTTTTGAGCGAGAATCCAAAATGTCCATGCAGCTTGATGTCACCTGTTGTAATCCGTCATGGTTTGTTTTAAACATCTTCATGCATTGAATGTCGCCGGCTTGTGTCTTCGTATGCTAATGTTCTAGAGGTCTTCATTTTGTTCTAGGCTTCTGAATTTGATCATGTACGCTTGATGAAAGCATTACCCTAGCTCCTCTTCATTGTTGTTATTGTTATCTCCTCTACCTTGTTCTCGTCACGTTGCTCTTGTCTTTTCTTCGTGGATTTTCCCCTACGTCCAGAATAGAATATATACCAAAATACACATCTATTGAAAAGTTTATGACATTACCTTTCCAACGAGTGGTCATTCATCTTAAACGAAGTTCAAATAAAAGAGTTACGCCCATTTTATTTTAGTGCTGCGTGCTGTCCAGAAAATTTTAGAATGCACGATCTTCGATATTTTGATCATAACCGCTTGTAGGAATCTCCAAAATTAGTGATTCTTGATGGGTTATAAAGAAGACTTGATGGAGCTTCTTATTTTCTAATTTTCCTCCATGGTACCTCTCTGATCATGGGCGAAAAGCTGGTCACAACAGCAACTTTCCAGAGATGTTGATGATCGGATCTCACGACTTCTTTGGGGCATGATTCATCACCTATGGCTTGGACAAACAAATCTCCAAAAGACATTAGTCTTTAAAAATCAATTGACACGGTGACATATCTTGTTCATCTTCACTTGGTTTAGTCGTGGGCTCGATAGCGGATGATGGGCCACTAACAAAAGTTAGCACCTACCACTAAAGAGCGGATCTTCATATAGTTGCCATCTTGTCGAAGTGTGTTTGGACTTCTCGAAGTCTAAGCTTATTGTTTAAATTTTCACCTGCTTTCAAGGACACAAATAAGAAAACAAGGGAATATGCAATAATAAAAATTTAGGGTTAGTCCGAAAAATTAGATAGATCACCCTAGGGTTCGAGTTGCCGATACCCGGCAACGGCGCCAGAAAAGCTTGTTGACGGTCCATAGACGCGCCAATTGTGAACCGCAAGCGCACGGATCATCGTAGCTTTTTCCCTTAGAGTATTCCATCCAAGGTTTATCAATCCGNGTTTTTTATTACATGACAGAAATGTTTGTAGCATGTATGCGGTGTCGTTTTTTAGCGTAAAATGCAAACCATAATGAATCTGCAGTGTATGCATACTGAACCTGCAGTGGATTTGAATTGAATCTGCGGTGGAATTGTAGTGAATCTGCAGTGAATCATAGACCCCTGTACTGAATATGTAGTGAAATTGCATTGGATCTGTAGTGAATCTGTAGTCAATCTGTAGTGAAACAAAAGGGTGTAAAATGCACGTAGTGAAACTGTAGAGGATTTGTAGTTAATTTGCAGTCTCTGGTGAATCATAGATATTGGCTATATAGTAAAATTAACGATCAAGCCATAGTAAACTGCATGAAGTAATTTATTCACTTTATTCCGATAGTAATTTATTCATTTTCACACTAAAGCATTTAGTAATCCATTTCATTCATTCTGGTTGTAAACTTATTTTGTGAATTTACTTCATTTAAAGGAATGCATGTAGTAATTTAGTTCGTTCAATTTTTTTAACCCTGTGGGCAGTGCCCTTTCGTATCATAATAATTCTATTGTAGTGGATATGTATTGAACCTGTACTGAATCGTACACTCCTGTAGCGAATACATGGTGAATAATAGCCTCCTGTTGTCAATCTGTCGCATGTTTTTGTTCAGTCTCATGGTTAGCAAATATCCATTGACTCCTGTAGTGAATTCGCATTTGATCTGCAGTGAATCCGTATACTCCCGGTGTGAACCTGCAACATGATTGCAGTGCGTTTTTGTAGTGCCCCATTGTTAGTAAATATTCATTGACGCATGTATTGAATATGTGGTAAATCTGTAGCGAATCATAGACGTCAGTGTTGTAGTTAAAAGTAGTGAAACTGTAGTGAATCTGTACTTACTATGTAGTGTTCTTTTTCCGATGAAATTGTAGTAAAAGAGCGGTGGATCTGTAGTGAATCTGTACTTGATCTGTAGTGAATCATATACATCATGATTTGTAGTGAAAAATAGGTACAAAACGTAGTAAACTGCATGTAGTATTTTATGCAGTACAATTTGGTAGTAATTTAAACGAATGCGCTTAGTAATTTAGTTCGAACATACTACACCTGCCAAACGGTGATGGGTGTGACAACATAGGGACAGAATGGGACAATGAGGATGAACATGACAACATTTCAACACCAAGGTTCCAGGACGTACCTAGCAAGAGGCAGGATGTGAACCACCAGTCAGTGTATGTCAGTGACATACCTGAATCATCGAGTGCCCATAGCCAAACAGGCGCTCGTTTCATAAGCAACATCGCGCCACCGAGGTCAAGGGTGAAAGGAGGGAGCGGTGCTCCAGTGGAAAAAAGAACTCTGGGGGGCCCAAGGAGCCAAGCTGTGTACCAGAAACTGCTCCTTGTGTGGATTGGACAATGGTCACAACAGGGCTAGCTGCCCAAAGAATCCCAGGAGCGCAATCAGGTTGCAAAAGTCGATGCAGCCAAAGAGAAAAAGAGGGAGGCCAAGTGCACTGGACAAGGCAATGGAAGCTGCAAGAAAAAGGAAGGCAGACAGGACCCTTGATGACCAACTCTATTATTACGGGGATCACAGTGGTTACATCAGCACAGATTCATTCCATGGCGATCAAGACGATGAATTTTGGGCGTGATGCCATTCGTCATGAAATTTAATATTTTATCGCACATGACCGTGGTTTTTACTTCAGACTATTTTCCTGGTTTCAGAATGATGTGAGAACAATTACTTAGTTGCTGGGTTCGCAATGTTTGCCATTTGATTTAGGGCTTAATTTACCGTGACACTGTTTCCTGGTTGATGTGTTCTTGGTTCATTGCTCCCTAGCTCTTGGTTTGCTTCAGGGCCAAATGCGTGACCAAATTAGTCATTTTTTGCCATTACATTTCGTTACCAGATAACATACTCAGCAATAGTTTCCTTACAATTTCCATCGCCCATGTATTGACATGTTAGACTAGGTGTGTTCATATATTTGAACCTTTCCAGAGTTATATGTTTAACATCTATGGGAATTCCTTGCCCGATCCAATTTCAGGCGGTCAGCCTAACTCTGAACATTTTCTTACAATTCTAGTCTGCATTCAGAATTATTCAGAACACGAGTTCCATCGCTTCAGATTAGAATTATTCTGAACTAGATTACCTCCAGTAAGAAGATCGCGTGCAGGTAAACATCTACATGGATGATTAACTGTTCAACAAGTCGACACAGCATAAAAGCAGTTTTACGATTGAACACGCAAACTCCCGCCTTCACATTGTGTTTTTCGCCACAAAGTGCAAAAATACTACCACTTACACAGGCTGAAACAACTACCACTCCCGCCATGACATTGGGTAGTTAAAACTATTGTAGTGTACGATATTGATACAAGGTAGTAAATAACACCCTCATGCGCCCTTTCACTCCACACAGCCTGCGATGTTCAAATTTGAACTCGTTCCCCCACGCGGAGCACCATGACTGACGCCATTAGCATTAAGGACTCATTATGCCTGTTGGTATTTCTTAGCATCACTACTTAGAGTAGTAATGGTACTAGAGATACTTCATCGTAAATCTAGACGTTACAGATATTCTGCAAGCGCACAGAAGTACGTTGTAGCATTTCACCCAGGAGTATTCCAGAGTATCGTTATTTGTTTATCTGCAGGGAAAGCGTTTATTTAAAAGAGAGATGTGCCATCCAATGCTTTTATGTACAACAATATTAATATACCATAATCTAAGCAGGGGTAAATGATATAAAAATGAATGGGTAGGTTGACACACAGAAGTTCATTGCTCATAATTATGGTAGTCTTAGTTAGTATAGTACACTAGTGAAGATTAACAAGGGTTCATTAGCATCATACTTATGGAACTTGGATATACTACAATACCCTATACAAGCTCATTCAATGATCATATGCAAGAGGACATATCGAGGTATCCAGTGGTTCCCTCATCAAGGGACGACAGTAGGACGTCTTATCATAAAGGCCTAATACCCACTCCCGAACGTGGAGGATTACAAAGGACGGACAGGGCTGTCACCACCTGCCGCCTACCTCTTCTAATCCGTGGGGCAGCGGTACCCTCAACAGTATTCCACATCCCAAACACCATGCTTGCAATATGTAATACAACTCTATCTATCACGTTAATAAATAGAGCAACCAAGAGGCACATTGAGCCAATGCCATAACATACATTCACTTGAATAAGGTGCAAGACATAAGTAGTACATGCTAAGTGGATAAGGTATAACTGAGGCATACAACATAAGTATGAAGGTATTTCCATTAAGCTCAGAGTACTACAAGTAAGTAAGAGAATACAAGAACTGAACTCTAGAACTTACCAAGACTCCTCCGGAAGCCCTTCAGAAGATCTAACACTATGACTATCACTACTAAGACTAAGACTAAGCTTGTAGCAAAGGAGAGCTCTTCTTCTGGTGTGTGTTGAGTACGGCGCCCTTTGCAGGTATTTATAGCATCACAAAGGCTGTTGGAGCCGGCTAGAGGCGGTTGAGACAGTTGGGAGGTGGGCCTAGGTCGGCCGAATCCACCAGGTCGGCCAACCCTTGGATCCACCGCCTTCAGCACTTTATGGCTCAGATGTGATCTCCATGGCGGTTTACAGTTGCAGGTCAAAGGAGGGCCGAGTCGGGCGCACGGGGAGATCGGCCGACCTGGCTGGGTCGGCCGACCCTCCATAACCGCCTTTAGGGCCCATCCTCCTCTGGGAGACTGGTATGTGGGTCCTGAGGTCGGTTCCAGGTGGGTTCTGTCGATTTGGGTACACTTAGCTCTGGTTGTGGGCCCTTCAATCCATGGGACGGACATGTGGCTCATCTTTCATCATTAACTTCCACCGACCATGAATCAATGTTCACGATCCTTCCTTAGTGTGCTTCTTGACCTGTGTAGGAAATGGGCTCCATCGGGGTTCAGTCCAGGTCGCCCGACCTAGCCAGGTCGGCCGACCTGGGCCTGTGCCCAGTTTCGTCCATCTTTTGCACCGTAGTCCCTGTACTCAAATATATTCCAGATATGCATGGTACAACCTTATTTGAATACAAATGCCTAAGTTATGCTTTGATCTTTATTGGTTTCTGAGCCTATTGACGGTCGGGTTTTATGTTATAAGGACTGTCAACAATGCCTAAAAATGCAACCAGCTCACGGAGAGAAATTCAAAACGACTGTCTCTGCGCCTATAAAATACAAACGGTTGAACGAATTCCCGTCTGCCCCACGTCCTGACCCACCATCATGAGCTCTCCTAGTCTTGATCAACGTGTAGACAAGAAGCAGTTCAAAGAATTGTTCCTAAAACATTTCTGCATCAAGGACGAGCCCCTGCCGCCGGACGTAAAGACTCTAGAAGATTACAGCGCATTTCTGTGTTACAAATCCATTTGCCTCTTGGACGGCGAAGGACACGACCCTTCACACTTTGACACCTTGTCCTTCGATGGGCAGATTATACAGGTGACCTTTCTTATTATAGTCAAATGCTCTGTTCGACATAAGATTCAGTGCACATGTACTTTCTAAACAACGTACATATTCACAGGACAGTGACGACGATGATGATGATGGTGAAGTGAGCAGCTCCTATAAGCCATGCACTCTCCCATTAGACGACACTCAACATGCGTGATGCAGGGACCGTAGGCGCACTCAGTCGGTTTGGAGTCACGAAGCAACATCGACGTCATCTGGGACCTAGCGATGTCTTCTTCCTGTTTTACTGATTAAGTGTTCTACCAATGTATGCATCTCGCATGCAATCTGAATGGAATAAAAACCGGTCCCATATGCTGAATCATCGTTGTCTAATACATATACTTCATATGCGCTACTTGAGTAAACAAAATCGTCTTTGCAATGAATGAAATCGTTTCATACAAATCTCTCGCATATATTTCGATTACTACAGTTCACATGTGCGGCGTGCTTGAACTAATCGTCTCTACCATGTATGGAATCGTTTCGTATAAATCTCATGTATGTCGTGCCATTACAATGAAACCGAATCCAGAAGATTGGATGCCCTAGGATACCGGTATCGTGACGATGATCACGGTGTAAAAACTACCGATATTGCCCATATGCCGATTTGACACGATGAGATTATTTCCTCCATGCACATCATTTACGAAGTGATCTTGTGAGAATAGAATTATTCAAAATGGGTGGCCGCCGAGATCCCAGTGCGAAATAACTTATCACGGCGCGACTCGCCGTCGTCCCGGCGTAGTTGCAGGAGCATCAAAACTAATACCTGCCCATTAACCACGTCTTAAATGCGTAGGCGAGGTAGCTCAGGATCCGTTTTCCTCGCAAGGGGAGTATGCAGATTTTGGTGATGTAGTCACATTTGACACCACATACAAGACTGTTGACGGTCCTTACAACGGAAAATCCGACCGTCAATAGGCTCAGAAAACCAACAAAGATCAAGCATAACTTAGACATTAGTATTCAAATAATGCTATACCATGCATACCTGGAATATATTTGAGTACAGGGACCACGGTGCAAAAGATGGACAAAACTGGGCGCAGACCCAGGTCGGCCGACCTAGCTAGGTCGGTCGACCGGGCCTGGACCCTAATCGAGCCCATTTTCACACAGGTCAAGAAGCACACAAGGGAAGGATCATGGACGTTGAATCATGGTCGGTTCAAGTCAAGGGTGAGGATGAGCCACGTGTCACTCCCACGGATTGAAGGGCCCACACCTCAACACATTTGCACCCAAACGGAGTATACCCACCGGGAACCGTCATAAGGACCCACACGGCAGTCTACCAGAGAAGAGTGGGGCCGAAAGGCGGCGAGACCAGGTCGGCCGACTTGGCTTGGTCGGCCGACTTGGGCCTGCGGCCGTTTCGCTCCCCCCTTGACCCGTACCTGTAAACCGCCATCAGGAGTGCATCTGAGCCATGCAACACTGAAGACGGTGCATCCTCGGGTTGGCCGACCTTGGCACATCGGCCGACCTAGGCCCACTTCCAAACTGCCACAACCGCCTCTGGCCGGCTCCAACCGCCTATGTGATACTATAAATAGCTGCAAAGGGCACCGTACTCAACACACACCAGAAGAAGAGCTCTCCTTGCTACAAGCTTAGTCTTAGTCTTAGTAGTGATAGTCATAGTGTTAGATCTTCTGAAGGGCTTCCGGAGGAGTCTTGGTGAGTTCTAGAGTTCAGTTCTTGTATTCTCTTACTTACTTGTAGTACTCTGAGCTTTATGGAAATACCTTCATACTTATGTTGTATGCCTTAGTTGTACCTTATCCACTTAGTATATACTACTTATGTCTTGCACCTTATTCAAGTGAATGTATGCTATGACATTGGCTCAATGTGCCTCCTAGCTGCTCTATTTATTAACGTGATAGATAGAGTTGTATTACATATTGCAAGCATGGTGTTTGTGATATGGAGTACTGTTGAGGGTACCGCTGCCCCACGGATTAGTAGAGGTAGGCGGCAGGTGGTGACAGCCCTGTCCGTCCTTTGTAATCCTCCACGTACGGGAGTGGGTATTAGGCCTTTATGATAAGACGTCCTACTGTCGTCCCTTGATGAGGGAACGTGGGTATTAGGCCTTTATGATAAGACGTCCTACTGTCGTCCCTTGATGAGGGAACCACTGGATACCTCGATATGTCCTCTTGCATATAATCATTGAGTGAGTTTTTTAGAGTATTGTAGTATATCCAAGTCCCATATGTATGATGCTAATGAACCCTTAGTAATCTTTACTAATGTACTCTTACTAACTAAGACTACTTTAATGATGAGCAATGAACTTCTGTGTGTCGCACTACCCATTCATTTCTATATCATTTACCCCTGCCTAGATTATGGTATAATAATTATTGTTGTAAGTAATTGCATTGGAATGACATCTCTCTTTTAACTAAATGCTTTCCCTGCGGATGAACAAATAATGATACTCTGGAATACTCCCGGGTGAAATGCTACAATGTACTTCTGTGCGCTTGCAGAATATCTGTAACGCCTAGATTTACGATGGAGTATCTCTAGTACCACCACTATTCTAAGTAGTGATGCTAAGAAATACCAACAAGCATTTCTGGCGCCGTTGCCGGGGAAAGCAATGGTTAAAGAGATTTGATCAGCCATGCATTTGCTGCAACATAATTAATTGCCAGTAATCTAGCAGGTTTACCCTTTTTGCTCTGTTTCTCTGTGATGTGAAACAGGGTAGTGTATGACTGGTTTCCAACTACCATCCAACTACGTCGAGAACCCGAATACCATAGGAAGGAGGGTACGTTCTCGTGTCGTAATCCCTCAGGTGTTCTTGTCGGAGACCGAACCAGTCGTCGGAGAATCCTCCAACCAAAGAGAACAACCTGTTCCCGTAGCACCCCAACCGGAAGAAGCCATGGCCGACAGGACCATCCGTGACTACTCCGCCCCGTCCGCTGCCCAGATCCCTACGGGTCCAGCAGTGGAAGTGGGGGATCATGCTTTTGAGCTGAAGGCCCCACTGATCAACATGGTGCAGGCTAGCCCATTCTGTGGGAAAGCCAATGAGGACGCCAGTGCTCACCTATAGCATTTCCTGGAGGTATGCAGCACCATCACCATCCGATGAGTGGATCAAGAGGCCATCAGGCTCCGCTTATTCCCGTTCTCACTGTTGGGAAGAGCCAAACAATGGTTCTATTCCAACCATGAGGCGGTGAACACGTGGACCAAGTGCTCCAACGCCTTCTTGGCAAAGTTCTTCCCCATTGGGAAAACCAATGCCCTTCGGGGAAGAATTTCCAGCTTCCAGCAAGAGTCCGGGGAGACAGTTCCGGAAGCGTGGGATCGCTTTGGTTGGCTTTTGGCTTTTGCAAAAGCAAAAGCAGGTTGGAAAGCTCAACCAAAGGGATCCTTAGTTGATTGTATATTATTATCATTGATTTCTAGTAGGTTGAAAGTTGTTCTCTGCACATCAAGAACAACGTGGATCCAAAGCCGCGGTGGTTGAGGTGTGGCATCCTTAATGTTGCAGTAGAGCATTGAGGGTCTGTTTGGCTCCCGCCGATAACTGCCACGCCTCAGCTTCATCTTGCCGCAGGTGCGGCGTCCAAATTGATCGCCTGACTTTGAGCGACAAATAGCGTAGGAAATAACTGAAGAGGTGCCGCAGTTTTTTTGGCAAGCCCCCGTTCAGGTTGCAAACCAAACAACCGCGTAAGTCAGGCAAGGCAAGTTCTGGCGAGGTTGGGTCATAAACCAAACGCGCCCTGAATCCACCACCAATCAAAGGCATCCATTGTCATCCAAAGATCGGAAACACCTTACTTAATATTCATGTGCGTGTATTTATAGGAATGAGTGTGTGTATGTGCGAGCGTATGTGCTGGTATTTTTTTAAAAAAAATAAGAGAGGGGTAAGAAAAAAAGCTGGAACGGGGTGGCCGTGGAATTGCATTATACTGTCATCTGTAGATTACATTCAGGCCCAACTGAGACCAATCACAGGAGCATTAGGCCTCTTGGATCACCGGCTCCTTCTCGGCCCAGCAGGTAGCCCTAGCAACATAAACTGTTTCTTTTATCCTTCAATGAACAATAGCATAGCTCCTACCATTCCCCGGTAGCATCTTCTTTTAAAATAGGTTTTGATCAGGTCCGTTGGTTAAGGTTATCAGTCAGAGCTCGAGGTAAATAAAAAAATTGCCACGAGATCAAAGAGATTGGGAGAGTCTCTGTTCGCCGTTACTCCACCAAGGGACAAGGCCACGAGATCTTCTGCTTCTCCATGCCCTTGTGTGGGCCCGAGCATCAGCATTTTGTCAGCAGACCAATTGGCGCACGAGGTGTGGAAAATCCATAGAACTGACCCGAATTATCTGGTACTAGTATCCATTAAAACGTTGATACAGTCATACAGATACTTTCATGCTCAGAACCTTCAAAACGATGATGTTACTTCTGAAATGCTACCAACTATCCGACCATTCTCCCACTGTGCTCCAACCAAACATCAGGCTATTTTGTTTGTAAACTTGCAAAAGATGTCTTGCACGTACGAGTATAGTTCACTAGTATACTTGATCGTTGCCTGCTTCATCGAGTCATCAAGTGATCAGCTTCCTCTACTGTACATATATATTATATCACTCACTACAAGTCTACAACAACAAGGGCAAGTTTGGTTAACTTTGGTAGTTTGAAGCCAGATCATCCTTCTAGTGACGCCTTGCCTGGTAAACCTCTTACTGTATGCTTGCACTGAAACCTGTATGAGACAACATAAATTACTTATAAGGTGGACTAGAATCGTGACAAAAAGAAGTTTATTGTAGCTAGGATCAGTATTCTGTAACAGCTTAAGGAGACTTAAGTAAAGTTGTTTCCCTCATCCAGAACCTTCAAGCACTGTGGGCCCATGTAGATGCATAATCAAAGAATTTGGTAGCAAAAAACTTTGTTTATTCGTGAAATAAATTTTAGCTTTACAATGCAGCCCTGAAAACTCTATTGCATAGCTCATGAACAGCCTGAAGTATTACAAGAAGACAGTACACTGTAAAAGGGACAAAAATTGTGGAAGAATCCCACAACTGAATCAATGGCAAGATGGCAAAAAAATTACCAGATAGAATCAGAAAGAGAAGATTCTAATGTGGAACATGGGGCATCAACAATTGACATATGGTGCTGGCTATTCCCTTGACAGTCTGCTTTAGTGCACTTTATATGCATTTGAAGAGGTACGACCTGAGGTGAAAAGTTTAGGTTCAGGGGATTAATCTTGGGTACTTGCTATATGTTCCAAAGGCTGGCTGGTAAATACAAATGAGTCAAGTAAATTAACCTTGACAAAAGAACAATACCTTCTTGCTGTAACGAAAATCACGCTTTGGCAGGAAATCCAGTGGTAAGTTCAATGTACTGGGACATCTTACCAGCAAAAACAATTTGCTTGGCGCTTGAAGAAAATACAACTGAATGTACTAAGTCAAAGTGGACTGTGATCTCAGCCAAATATACTTATATAGGAAAAGAAAAAGAAAGAATACCTGTGTAGGACAAACTACCTGCTCCACATGATACAAGAGCACGGATAGCCTAGAAATATGCAATTGTGATATCATTCAAAAAGGATATATTCAAAATAGATGCTGATGATTTAAGAACTGTGGCAATAAATATGAAAAGATTCAACTACTTAATTATATGCAGAACAGCAAACTGATAATCGACATAAAGATAACAAAAATTTGCAAAATCAATGTTCAACTAGAGACAAAAAGGCATCATGTTTTTCATTCAACCATGGATAATGTACCAATGTTGAGATCTTAAGTCGATAGAACTTCAATGCTTAACCAAGAACAGATCATAAAGAAATTTAGGGGAAAATGTTGGTACAATAGTAGCTCACCTTCCGTGAAACAGATTGAGCTACCTTGGTTAGAGCATGATCTTTGGCACTTCCTGAACCAAATGTACCATGAGAAATTGTAATGTCATACACAAATAAGGGTCGTACAAGGCTTCCTCCAAGGATCAGGACAACTCCTTCAATGCTAGAAACTTCATCAAGTGCATGCTGAAGAGCACACAATAAGGTAGAGATGCCATTCATCAATTTCTCGTGCTTCTTTATTCTACGTCTAACCTCCCTTTTTCGTGTGTTGTACTTTCTCTGATCAGATGGTTTGAGTTCAGCTGGTTGTAATGTCATTTCTGTCTAGAAATAGCCATAAATTCACAAATCAGTTCCTTTCCAAAATAGAAGTCAGTGGGAAAGTGTTTACTGAATGCCGAACTTACCATTTCCTCCTTTAAACTTGCAAATTCATTTTCAAGACTCTGCAAAACCCTGAAAAATTGAGGAAATTTAATATACACTCCAAATTCATTTGGTAATTACATAGCACAGTATGTAACAATCCTACCCTAGTTTACTGAAAAAATAATATAATGTTCTTCAATTGTTATGGATGGATATGTTAAAAAACACTCAACAATGTTCTATCATAAGATCTCCTGCACTGTTGTAAAACAAGGTTTCCTTTGTGATCAACAAAGTAGCCCCAGACAAACAAGGATATGCAAAATCTGACTTCAATCACTTGTCAAATTGTTGGGACAGTGCTCCCATGAAACAAGAACTGATAATGTCCATGCGTACAGATGTAGGGAACATCTCTCATGTGTTTGGATAGTACAATTGCAAACACAAATCAAACATTTATCAGTCAATATATATCAGAACATCAAGCTCCACATGTACATTGTTTTTCCAAGTTTCCTTGAGTGTGCATTGTTGCTACAGGTTGTTGAGTGTTAACACTAATCAATGGTGTCAGAGGTATATGCTTCATCAAGAACTTAAGTAAAAAAGAGTGGCCTATAACTATTTGGACCATGCTTTTCTTGTGATTATCACAGGAAATTTTAGTCTGCAAACGACCACGCTGTGAAACTCCTTGAGCATTAAAGACAGAAAAGAATAAACTCAACCTACAGTGTTTAAGAAGCTACAAACTATCTCCATGGGACATCAATTTAGTCTTTATCAAAACAGAACTAAATGAAGACAGTTTAGGCTTGGGACCAAAAGACAAGAAACAGCACAAATGATGATAATAAGAAAAGGGAAAATAATATTCATTCACACAGACCAAAAAAACTGAGAGTAGGGAGAAACACATAGATCCATAAGCAAGGCTCAAAATAAATTACCTCAGCAGCCAGGACATGACAAAATCGAGAAACATTCAGCTAATAGAGGACGCGCAAACTAAAAGTGCATCTGAAATCAAGATTTTTATCACAAAGTTATATAGAAACGGCTAGCAAAATGAGTATACTAAACCCCATTTAAGTAAGCACCCAATGAATTTCCAATGCCAATAAATAAATCGCATAAAATTGTCAGAGATTTCCTCAGCTACAGCTACAGCCTACAGCCAGTCGATCCAAACCCTTACTAAGTTCCATTCCGCAATAGGAAAATTGCTCCATAGCATAAATTTTAGCGCGTGGACTGATCCATCACAAAATTAAGCTAATCCAAACCATAGTTACATCCACTGGCACGACGGTTCCCTAGGAGCCATAAGGATAGGTTCAATCTAGTCCAAATCGATCAAATCCAAAGCCCAGCGCGACCAGATATGCAACGGAAACGCAATCTGAACTGCGGCAATCACTCGATTAGACGCGGAGCAATGAATTTACACCGCAATACACTATACCCGCCATAAGATTCTACAAAATCCCAGCATTGCACCGGAGAAATAGGGGATAGATTGGAGATTACGAGGGGATCTGGTGGTGCATGTAGAGGACGAAGCCGACGAGCTCCTTCACGACGTGGAAGACCTCTGCCCGCCGCAGGGCCGCCGCCGCCGCTTGAACCTCCACAAGCCCTAACCCCCGCAGCTCGGTGCCGGCGCCGGCACCGCCGCCTCCGGAAGAGGAGGTGTTGGTCTCCATCTCGCCGCGCGCCGCACCGCGCCGCCGACCGTTGATAGGAATTCGAAATTTTGGGGAAGGTTTCAAAAGACCCTGTTCTGTTCCGTTGGGGGGACAAATTTTGGGGAAGCTTTCAAAAGCTCGTTTGAGGTCTCTTATTACATTTGCTCCTGCCATTATTTTTTAGGAGATTTTCATTTCAACCAATTGCCGGTTTTAAAACAAGTACTACGATGAAAAATACGATTAAGTAAAATATTATCTAAACATGCACCATTTCTGTTATTTTACCATTTTAATCATATTTTTACGCCGAGCTTAAAAATGTCTAATGATATGAATTTTTTTCCACAAAACGTCACGAAAATAGCAACCCAGCAAACTGACCAACTTAAAAAACTTAATAAAACCTCTCTGTAAGTCAACCAAAAATACTTTGTCCCTAGAACACTGAAGAAGGTGTGAGATTGACACGCTGGTCGCTGGGTGCCCCACAGAATGACCAGATGAAATGTAATATTAACGCGCTTTCCAAACTGGAACTAGGAAAAGAGATATCGGGGCTGTCCTGCGAGACATGGAAGAACGATTTTTCGGTGGGCAAGCAATGATGTACTACCGGTGCATGGATGTACTAACGACAGAAACCCTGACTTGCAGAGAGATGGTTCGGCTATGAGGTCTCCGAGATTCGCAACGACCTTTGGTGACACCAATCCTTGTGGAGATGTATGAAAGGAGCCTGAGGTTTGCTAGGTTTAATTTTCTCTATGCGAGTAGGATTTGTAATAAGGTTGTCCATGAGTTAGCTGAGCAAGGGTTATCCACGGATGAGGTAGATGTGTGGCATAATGAAGCCCCACCTTACGTGATTGCCCTGTTAAAAGCTCATTGTGACCGCTAATTATGGATGAAAATCTCAGCTCACGCCAACCAAAATCGTAATGAAGTTTGTACCACAATTTATGACAAAATTATCTAAAAATGTCATAAACTGATCGAATTTAATATGTAAATATGAGGTGAGTTGAAGGAGCATATTTTGGTTCTTGGTGCTCGGAAAAAGCCAGCACTCACGACCGTCCGTCAGGCTCTGTTTGGATCCAGCGCAGGGATGAAAACGGTAGAAATACTTTCGGTCCGTTCGTCCGACCGAAGGGGTTTAGACACCAAATGAATAGTTCGATATTCGGATTCGGAGATTCAGGCCCTGTTTGGAATGCGGGATTTTTTCCCTATTCCTGCGTTTTTCCTGTGAAATTGAACTGTTTCCTGTGAAATTCCTGCACCGTTCCTGCGAAATTCCTTCGTTCCAAACAGCCCTCAATATCCGATTGGTATCCGAATCCGGGTATCCAAAGTTAGATATTTCTTAAAGATATATAACATATATCAATATCCGTTCCATATTCGATATATTTTACACTATCCGTATCTGAATCCGATCCGAGAAAAAAAATAAATATATGTATTCGTATTTGTGTATATCCGTTTGTATCCGATCCGTTTTCATCCTTACCAGCAGGGCTAAAGTTTAGCCCTGTCACATCGAATGTTTTCATGCTAATTAAGAGTATTAAACATAGACTAATTGCAAAACTAACTGCACAGATGGAGGCTAATTCGCGAGACGAATCTATTAAGCCTAATTAGTCTATGATTTGACAATGTGGTGCTACAGTAACCATTATTAATGATGGATTAATTAGGCTTAAATAGATTCATCTCACGAATTAGCCCATGACTTCTGCGATTAATTTTATTATTAGCTTATATTTAGTCGTTCTAATTATCATGCGAACATCGATGTGACAAGGGCTAAACTTTAGCCAAGCATCTGAACACAGCCTAAGTCTAAGCTGAGTTGAAAAAGTATATATGTTGGTAATTGACGAAAGAAAAGCCCGGACTTTCTACAAAAGGAAAATAAATAAATGGGAGAACTTGAGCCAGGGATGAGTACTACCATCATGAAGTTAGATTCTTTCATACTTTGCCATTTTTGTTAGGTTATATGGCACCACAAATACTGGACACATGCTATATGAGTTGGTGCCGTTTGTAATGGACTGAAACCATCAGTTGCTTTTGGTATTTTATGGTCGCACATAAATCCGTAAGCGCACGGATATCGTTGTAGCTTTCACCCGGAAGTATTCATGGTATCAAATCCACAGGGAACGAGAGAGCATTGTCTGTCCACTAAAGTTGACCGGATCGATCGAGTTTATATGAAGGCTAGGTAGAGAGGATAACTTAGCATCAAACTGGGAATATAGCGAAGAGAGTTCTCCTATGCTTGCTTTGGGCACCAGGGTATCCTAGGCCTCTAGGAAATTGCTGGCATACAGCTCTACGTCGTATCTGAACGTGGAGGATTACAATGGATGAACAGGGCTGTTACCACCTACCGCCTACCTCTACTAATCCGCGGGGTTACGGGGCAAACGAGGGCAGATATATTCCTAAGCACCACGCTTAAGATAATATCAGCTATCCTAACCTTGGCCAAAGATTAAGATACTTTATGAATAAAGCAACGAACCACAAGCAAAATAAAGAACTCAGCTTTCTAAAACTCAGACTCAAATACTAAGCAGAATATCCCGGATACTTACTAAGGAGCTCGCATCCGCCGAGGTACAGGTGGAGGGTCGCCGACACGCCGGGACTCCTCCAGACTCTCCCTCACTCTCTCCCTATTTCTACTCTCATTTGAGGAGGGCTTCGCCTTGACTTGATGCTCCAGCTCGATGATGATCTTCAATGACCGGGGCGCAGCTATTTATAGCTTGTAGAGGCGGTTGGGAGTGGACACGTGAAAGATGAGGACGAATGGACTCAATCCCTGGTCGGGCGACGTGAGAAGGTCGGTCGATGTTGGATGCACCGCCTTGAGTGGTGCACGACGTAGATGGACTCCTGGAGGCGGTGGGAACGCGCACGAGAAGGATGAGGCGGTTTGGCCTCCAGACTAGGTCGGCCGACCTAGTGCGGTCGGGCGACGTGGCGCCGGCACCGATCAGGTCCATCTTCGGCTGAGTGACTGTGGGTCCTCATGACGGTTCCAGGTGGTATAGCTGCATTTGAGTACGTTTAGTTTGTGAGGTGGGCCCTTCAATCTATGTGACCTCCCCTTGGACCATCCCCATCTCTTGGATCCAACCGACATGGAATCAGTGGCTAGGAGATCCCCAAATGTGCTTCTTTGCCCTCGAGGAGGTTGGGCCCCATTGGGCTCCATGCTAGGTCGGGCGACGGGGCTAGGTCAGGTGTCGGATGTTTGGACCCGGCAGTCCACACAGGATAGCCTACGTGGTTGATTTGTTGAGGGACAGATCGAGGATCAGAAGTCGATGGTAACACAAGACGCAAGGATTGAACAGGTTCGGGCCGTCGAGATGACGTAATACCCTACGTCCTGTGTTGGGGATTGTATTGCTGTGTATGAAGTTCCTGGAAGGATCTCCGTAGTTGGGTTCTGTCCTAGGGTTGTATGATCGTGGGTTGTAGCGTAGATGTTGATGGATGTGATGCTCTGGAGGGGGGTCTCAAGGCGCCTTATATAGTCCGGCTGCCTTGAGTTACAAGTCGGCCAGAGATCGTAACCTACCCGAATTACAAGGATTTGATCCTATAACGATTACAGATATCTTTCCCTATAATTCCGGCTAGTTTATCTTGATCTCCGAGCTTCTTGCGGGATACGCCGTGTGCTTTCCTTGCCGCGCGCGTCGTCGCGCCCATCCGGTTCGCCCGACTGGTGGGCCCCCGACTGGTGGGCCAGCCAGTCCGACAAACCGATCCAGATGTACTCGGATTGGGCCGCCCCTTGCTGGTTGGGCCAATCCGCCTTCTGGGTACCCCTGGGGGTCTACCCCCGACAAGCCCCCGAGTAGTACGTGGTTGAGAGACAAGTCGGCGAGGTCGTGCTGTCTGACGAGCGTCGAGCTTGCTGCAGTTGGAAGCGAAACCGCGTGATACTGGAGAGAAAAGAGCCGTCTGCAACGGATGCGCCGCGAGGTGCGTCCGTTGGCCGTAGCCCCCGAGCCTTGAAGCGATTCCGAAGGAATCGGTCCAAGGGTTAGTAGCCTTCTTCTGAGGTTGTCAGACAATCAACGGATGCGCCGCGAGGTGCGTCCGTTGGTCGTAGCCCCCGAGCCTTGAAGCGATTCCGTAGGAATCGGTCCAAGGGTTAGTCAAGGAGCATCTGGCTAGATCATCCGACGTTAATTTCGGCGCCCAGCCCCCGAGCGTGAGGGCCGGGTCGAGCTGTCCGAGGCACGCCGAGTAGTCGCCCCAGCGCCCAGCCCCCGAGCGTGAGGGCCGGAGCACGCCGAGTGGTCGTCCCGGCGCCAGCCCCCGAGCGTGAGGGCTGAGCACGCCGAGTGGTCGTCCCGGCGCCAGCCCCCGAGCGTGAGGGCTGAGCACGCCGAGTGGTCGTCCCGGCGCCAGCCCCCGAGCGTGAGGGCTGAGCACGCCGAGTAGTCGTCCCGGCGCCAGCCCCCGAGCGTGAGGGCTGAGCACGCCGAGTAGTCGTTCCGGCGCCAGCCCCCGAGCGTGAGGGCTGAGCTCGCCGAGAAGTCGTCCCAGCGCCAGCCCCCGAGCGTGAGGGCTGAGCTCGCCGAGTAGTCGTCCCAGCGCCAGCCCCCGAGCGTGAGGGCTGAGCTCGCCGAGAAGTCGTCCCAGCGCCAGCCCCCGAGCGTGAGGGCTGAGCTCGCCGAGAAGTCGTCCCAGCGCCAGCCCCCGAACGTGAGGGCCGAGTCGAGCCGTCCGAGGCACGCCGAGTGGTCATCGCGGCGCCCAGCCCCCGAGCGTGAGGGCCGAGTCGAGCCGTCCGAGGCACGCCGAGTAGTCTTCGTCTTCCTCGTCATGCGGTAGCACCAGCCCAGTACTCAAAAGCACTCAGCTAGCGACCGTCGTGGAGTGTAGCGCCAGCCCGAGTGCTACAAAGCACTCGGCTAGCGACTGTCGTGGAGTGTAGTACCAGCCCGAGTGCTGCAAAGCACTCGGCTAGCGGCGATGTCGGAGTGGTCCAGCCCCCGAGCGTAACAGGCAAGCTCGGGATCCAAACCTGTGCCCTGCAATGAAGATATGAAGGATAGGTAGCATATGATGTAGCAAATACTGATTCTGGAGAAAAACATTCGGCGTTGTATGTAATAGAATTTCTATTTCCAACTCTTTAAGTCTATTAATTTCCTCGGGTAGTTATCCTGTTACGTTTATGCACCTGATCCCCGATAGCCGTAGTCTATAGCGCAGGGAGCTGGGCCGCATTTACGCGTAGGAGCGTAGGCGTACGGAAGAGTCGAGGTTTCACGGATTAAGGCGTGTGCTTCCCAAGTACTTTAGCGACTTGTACAAGAGTGGAAAAAGAAATAAACGATGGAGAAAAATGCAATATGCGTCCGTTGGGTGTAGCCCGACTGCTCGTGTAGCGCTCGGGCTGTATAAGCAGTCGGGAACAAACCAAGGGTAGTCGGCGATGATCATGGAGACATATGGCGAGACGTGGTGATCGAAAAATATTGTGAAAGTATTTAAATATGACTTAGCTTGATTTGTGTCGGAGTTGGAGAATTGATGGGCGTCGTATCCGAGTGGACGAGGTTGTCGTCTTGATCGTCGTGCAGGAGCAGCAAGTCGTTGATGAAGTTGGCGAGTCGGACTCATAGCCAGCGCACTCATGGTGGACTCGGGGAGTCGGCGCTGATCAGTACAGCTTCATGGTCCTCCATGCATAGGTTTGCTTGCTTCCGAGGAGGTCGAGCGCAAGGCCGAGTGGTGCAGCTTGCCGCCGAGTCGTCGAGATTGGCTCGTCAAGCCGATGCTGAAGTCCCGAGCGACGACACGGCGTCCGCACGTAGGTGCTCTTCTATGCACGCATGCGCGCATCCATGACCATGGCAGCTTGGCCATCGTATCCTCCTTGCATGGACGTGGTGTCCGAGTCGAATAATCGACGAGTCGTCCTCGCGTGTGGGCTGACGAGCCCTTGAGCGTCGTCTGGCCGTCGTGGCCAAGTGGGTGGATGCTGATGAAGTCGGCTAGTCGGCGAGCAGGGAGCCGGCGTATCCGCTTGGTGGATTCGGTGAGTTGCACCGAGAAGTCGGCGAGCAGTTCGAGTGTACGTCGGAGTCGGATGGTCGGCGTGTGCGACGGGAGTCCTGGGCCGCGCTGTTCGAAGACCCGACGACTCGATAATTCGGCAACTCAGCAGCTCGCCACATGCATCACGGTGATGTGCAGAGGACCACATGCATGCACAGATGTAAAGGAAGAACGGATTAGTATAATCAATGCCACGGATAAAATCAACACGTGGATAGGATCTGTCGTAGAAGAATAAATAAAATAGATTCTTCCCTGTCTTATGTGTGTGTGCGGGAAGAGCAGATCGATTTGACGAAGTCGGCGAGCAGCCCGTAGATGCGATCTTGCATGTCGGATTCGGCGATCTCCAGCCGGATCGTGGTGATTTCCGGACGCCGAGTGAACGCAGCATGTCGGCGAGGGCGAGCAGCATGACGGAGTTGACGTCGGCGTCAGCAGGCGAATGGACGGCCCCTCTGATGGCAAGCTCCCCCATAGCCATCCGTCCATGCATACACATTCACGTAAACAAGGAAATTAGAAAAATACTTTTGGAATGCATGTACGTAGATGAGAGATAGGAGATGAAAAGCTATTAAAAGCAAGTCAGGCCGTGCGGCGCAGCAAGCCTGATCGGATCAGAAATTAGCAAGGAAACAAATAAACAATCTTTCCTGTGTGTTGGCCGGCGACGTGACGAAGGTTAATTTTTTCTGGACGCCGTGACGACGCTCGACGAAGTTGTTGCTGATGTTGATAGTTTCTGCCATCGAGCTTGCAGATTGATCTCGTCGATCAACCCCTACCTGGCGCGCCAACTGTCGGATGTTTGGACCCGGCAGTCCACACAGGGTAGCCTACGTGGTTGATTTGTTGAGGGACAGATCGAGGATCAGAAGTCGATGGTAACACAAGACGCAAGGATTGAACAGGTTCGGGCCGTCGAGATGACGTAATACCCTACGTCCTGTGTTGGGGGTGATTGTATTGCTGTGTATGAAGTTCCTGAAGGATCTCCGTAGTTGGGTTCTGTCCTAGGGTTGTATGATCGTGGGTTGTAGCGTAGATGTTGATGGATGTTGATGGATGATGATGCTCTGGAGGGGGGTCTCAAGGCGCCTTATATAGTCCGGCTGCCTTGAGTTACAAGTCGGCCAGAGATCGTAACCTACCCGAATTACAAGGATTTGATCCTATAACGATTACAGATATCTTTCCCTACAATTCCGGCTAGTTTATCCTGATCTCCGAGCTTCTTGCGGGATACGCCGTGTGCTTTCCTTGCCGCGCGCGTCGTCGCGCCCATCCGGTTCGCCCGACTGGTGGGCCCCCGACTGGTGGGCCAGCCAGTCCGACAAACCGATCCAGATGTACTCGGATTGGGCCGCCCCTTGCTGGTTGGGCCAATCCGCCTTCTGGGTACCCCTGGGGGTCTACCCCCGACATCAGGCGACGGCCCACCGAGCCCGTTTCGCCTTCGTCATACACATAATCACCAAAACTAGTTGAATTGGTTATATATAATCCCAATTGATATGGTGAATGTATGTTTGTATGTCAAAATTGACGGTCTGAGATGTGCATTAATGACCGTCAACAAGCTCCCCCACACTTAGCCTTTACTCGTCCTCGAGTAAAGCTTAAAGACTAAGGTAGAAACCATGACTCCGATTGATATGATACTAGCATATAAATTATTCCAAGACATACCTGCACTTATGAATTTTGAAGTGTCTATCATGCCATCTTGGGTGGTTGAGGAATGAAACGGCTCTTGATTCAAATCATCTCAACTCTTTTGTTAAGTAAGTTGGGTTTTCGAAAAATTTTCAAAAACACAACCTTACCTAGCTCCTCAAATGATTCTCTCAGATCGCTCATTGTGTATGATTCCTCACCAAGTTATTTCTTTGTCTTCTTTCACCCTAGCTACTTCTAAAATGCTTATGTGGAGCTCAAGGTAGGAGTAAAGATAAGGCATACTTGCATCACATATATTGCAAAGTCAAAGAGCAGATCCAAGAAGAAAACCATTCATATAATCTGATCAAGATGTGCATGTGTGTGGAACAATGGAATGATAACTCCTCTTTGTATGATCTCTCTCCTCTTGAATTTACTTCAAGAACATGGCTATAATATATACATATTTTTGATGATACTTGGACCTTAATGTGCCCATATTTTTTTCTCTTTTTTTATGTTTGGACCTTCATGTGTTCATATTTTTTTATATAGCCCATGTCTCTTTTGTAATAATACTTGGAGAGGAGATCAACACTTAAATGGAGTATTTATTTTGTGGATGAATGCAATGTATGTTGCTAACTTCCAATGTAGAAGTTTAGCGTGTGTATGTGGAGTGTACGTGATCTTGATCTTGAAAGCATGAAGAGAACCTTACAAGGGTCACAACAATTTAACAAAGCTCAATGTGATAGCAAGCAGCATATGTTATAGGTTTTGCAACATGAACATCATATGGCTTTGGTAGGAGTAAGGCATCACTGAGGAGCTTTGTAAGGCTATTGATTTTAAGCTTTACAAGAATAACATCCCAAGCACTTTATAGAGAAAGAGAAAAATTTCTTTCATCATACCATATCTCATTAATCAACCACTTAGATGAACATGTTTTTCTAAAGATATATATATTCACAAGCAACAGGTGTATGTGCAAGGAATAAAGAATATGCATGCCAATCAAGGATAGACATGTAAACCAAAGGAGCATCAAAGGTTATTTTATCATGAGTTTAATTTTAATGATCATCTGAAGATAGGAACGAATTAACTCATGAATCAGAGAGGATGAGGGATAGGGTGTGCAAACCATCGCTCTGGACGAAAATAGAGGCGAGAGGCACTAGAGGGCCATCGGCCGACCTAGAGGGTCGGCTGACCCCTACTGGGCCTTTTCCACCATGACCTTTTTTGTGTAGTCTTGTGCGATGTTGTACAGACTATATGTGGGTGATCTCGAACATGTGTGCATCAAAAAGCTTGAGAGACCCCCGCACTTGATCTTGTACCTGTGCTTATTCGTACATGGTGGAAACAGAGCAGTGGTTCTTTGGTTCTAAGGACCAAGAGCCTTTATTAGAACTCAAATATTTTTTTTCAATGTGGAAGGACTAACATCAGCTTTATACCGAAATAAGATTTGGCACAGAAGGAACTTACTCGGGATACTCACATAACTCCCCCACACTTGGAGTTTGTAGTGCAACGCAACATCAACTCAAGTGTGTGTGGAGTTCAAGCTTCTTTTGTGATCATTCCCAAACCAAGACTTACCGAGGTTTTTGTAGCTGATGTAGCTCCATGTTCTTAGGCATCACCTGTCCATCGCTCTTCTTAATCTCCACTTGAAATGGTTAGTGACCAAAAATACCCGAAGGAAAATTTATCCTAAAAACATGTTTTTGCTTTTATTAAATAGAAAATACATGATAATCCGGGCCATATCCCGATAGTGCTTTGTTTATGGTCTGAAACTAGACAATGAGGAATCCTCACATTGCAGCTATCCTTGGTGATGTAGTTTTCAAGCTCATCACCAATTGTTAATGTGTCATTAAAGCTTCAGCTGCAAGGTTAGCGCTACAAATGCAACCACGAAATGTGCAATGTTTATGATAAACAAATGCATCTACAACCAACCTTCTAAACATTTTAGAATTGAGGACCTCAAGGTGGTTGTAGTCCTCGTATGTGCTTATGGCACAAAGCGTGGTAAAATCTGGAGATTTGTTAAAGGGGCATTCTTGTGGGATTTCAAACGAAAAGGTTTCATGCTCATTTATAAAATCCTTTTGCTCGGACTCCAGAGTCAATGCTTCAAGCCTGTCCATGGCCCTTGGGTTCTCCAACTCAAGAGATTCATTGTGGACGATCGGAGTTGATTCTTGACAGTTGTCGAGAACAATATCCCGAGGGCCATGGGGCCAAAACTTTCTCTTGTTTGAGGGTGATGGAAGTTGTTCGTGTTCATAGATATGAGATGTCGGTGCGAATGGCGACACAAACATCACCTTCTCGAGCGAGTTATGCTTGGGAGATGACTTTGCCCTTGGAATTTCTGGGCAAGCGATAGGAGTGGCAAAGGCAGCATCCCCAAGCATGTCATAAAGGCTCCCATTAGATACTTCTCCTTGGAGAAGCTTTTCTAGCGAGTGGCCTATGCGAAGATCAAAATCGAGGTTATCAAAGATGTGGAAGTCTAAGTTTACCTTGATTTTGTCTAACATGAATGCTATGGCACTTGCGACCCCCCGACATTGAAGGACGTGTCCGAAAGGATAACTTTTGAGGAGCGTGTCGGATGGCCTTAGCGGAACATTTCCCAAGGGAGTGCACGCTATGTTCCATGGCAGGATATTGACCTCCGTACTGGGATTGAAATAGGCTTCTATGACAATGCCCCTTATAGAACATGGAAGGATCATGGAGGGTGAACTATTCCAAATTGCTTCGGAAAAGTGCCACATTCCATCCGACCATTCCTCCTTTATGTTTTTCAAGAGAAATGCTTCATGGGGAGGATCAGGAGGATGAGAAAGAGGGGTGTCATAGCCTTCTTGTGCCTTGAGTAATCCGAGGTGTTTCCATGATTTTCAAAGAGATCATCCTCGAAGTCAAAAGGTAATCCGAAAGGTTGAGTTTCCTCAGCCTTAACGGATGGTGTCTCAGGAGCTGGATCTGGACTGGGCAAGTCTACGGGTAAGATAGGATCTACTTGAAGGTCTTCTTGCTCAGTTTCATCCATAGCAGTGGGAGAGTTCTCTCGAATTTTCTCCAAGACCTCTCTCGCTTTAGCTGGCGCTACGTGTAGAAATGATCATCTGGCGGCTATATCAACGAATCGAGCAGCTTTGCTAGTCAAACCAGACCAAAAATGTTGCAAAAGCATACAGTCTGGGAAGCCTAGACCTATTTCGGTAAGACATGAGTCCTGGAACCGGTCCCATGCTGCCACGATCATTTCCTTCTCCTTTTGCTGGAAGTTAATGATTTTCTTCCGAAGGGCACAGATCCGATGAATGGGGAAGTACTCCAGACAAGACTTGTCTCATAACTTCTCCCACTCACTGTTCGTTAGCCCAATGGTATGGTCATACCACTTTCTTGCCCTCTCTTTGAGAGAGAACGGGAAGAGCTTCCATCTAATCGTTGCTTGCATCACACCTGATATGATCAGACACAAGCATAGCAACTCAAATTCGTGCACGTGATGGTTTGGGTTTTCACCATCACATCCTAAGAAGGATGTCTCCTGGACCATAGCTATGAAAGCAGGGCGAAGCTCATAGCTATCTGTTTGTATAGGATTTGACAAGGGGTGCGGCTCCAATAGTTCGCTCTTTGGAGCAGAGAACTCATAGATTTGGGTGGAGTCCATGGGTAAAAAATAAAAGAAAAGAAAAATAAAATAAAGGATAAACGGGCAACCATAGTTCTTAGACAACACAGCTACCATTCCCCGGCAACGGCGCTAGAAAAGCTTGTTGGTATTTTTTTACGGTCATATATAAATCCGCAAGCGCATGGATACCATTGTAGCTTTCACCCGGAAGTATTCAGGGTATCAAATCCACAAGGAACGAGAGAGCACTGTCTAATCACTAAAGTTGACCGGATCAATCGAGTTTATATGAAGGCTGGGTAGAGAGGATAACTTAGCACTAAGCTGGGAATATAGCGAAGAGAGTTCTCCTATGCTTGCGTTGGGCACCGGGATATCCTAAGCCTCTAGAAAATTGCCGGCATACAGCTCTATGCCGTACCCGAACGTGGAGGATTACAATGGACGGACAGGGCTGTCACCACCTGCCGCCTACCTCTACTAATCCGTGGGGTTACGAGGCAAACGAGGGCAGATATATTCCTAAGCACCACGCTTAAGACAATATCAGCTATCCTAACCTTGGCCAAAGATTAAGATACTTTATGAATAAAGCAAAGAACCCACAAGCAAAATAAAGAACTCAGCTTTCTATAAATCGGACTCAAATACTTAGCGGAATATCCTGTATACTTACTAAGGAGCTCGCATCCGCCGAGGTACAGGTGGAGAGTCGCCGACACGCTGGGACTCCTCCAGACTCTCCCTCACTCTCTCCCTATTTCTACTCTCATTTGAGGAGGGCTTTGCCTTGACTTGTTGCTCCAACTCGATGATTATCTTCAATGACTGGGCCGCAGCTATTTATAGCTTGTAGAGGCGGTTGGGAGTGGACACATGGAAGATGAGGACGAACGAACTCAGTCCCAGGTCAGGCGATGTGGGGAGGTCGGCCGACGTTGGATCCACCGCCTTGAGTGGTGCACGGTGTAGATGGACTCCTGGAGGCGATGGGAACGCGCACGAGAAGGATGAGGCGGTTTGACCTCCGTACCTGGTCGGCCGACCTAGTGAGGTCGGGCGACGTGGCGTCGGCACCGATCGGGCCCATCTTCGGCTTAGTGACTGTCTCGTTGGTCCTCATAACGGTTCCAGGTGGTATAGCTGCATTTGAGTACGTTTAGTTTGCGAGGTGGGTCCGTCAATCTATGTGACCTCCCCTTGGACCATTCCCATTTCTTGGATCCAACCGACATGGAATCAGTGGCTAGGATGATCCCCAAATGTGTTTCTTTGCCCTCGAGGAAGTTGGGCCCCATTGGGCTCCGTGCCAGGTCGGGCGATGGCCCACTGAACCCGTTTCGCCTCAAATTTCACCTGTTGCCTCCTTCATACACATAATCACCAAAACTAGTTGAATTGGTTAGATATAATCCCTATAGCTTTGGTGAAAGTATGTTTGTATGTCAAAGTTGGCGGTCTGAGATGTGCATTAGTGACCATCAACAATTGCCAGGCCAAGTCTAATGCTCCTAGCCTCCAATGTAAAATTGGGCTATTTTTTACCAAAAATTCCCCATGCCTTAACAGCAGTTGCATGGCTGATGGCTGAGCTCATTCTCCACATATATTCAATTCAAACTGTGTCTTTGTACATCCTTTTCTCTTCTTGAATCTCATCTCGATGAAAGAAACATCCACTAGCCTCGAAATTAGTTGAAAATGTCTCAATATCTCCTGAGAAACACGCTACGTCACATTTGCATTGTTCCAGGTTGAATCCACTTCACAACACATTAGACACATATCCGCTTTCCCAAGTTTCTCATTTCAAAACAACACAGTTATTCTTGCAAACATGGATTCAATCATAGCCATGTCCCATTGCACAAATGTACTTCGTTATTTCCTTGTACTAGTAGAGTGCACATGCGGCACGCATGTGTGCTTAAAAAAATTTGATCAAGCTTTATGCTGCACACACGTGCTTATAAGTGAAACACTATTGTGTGAAGACATATACAACCAGAATCCAAATCACATTTTATAAAATAAAATGTAAAAAACCTACTGAAATACTCAAACAACATTATTAATTCACTTATTGTGTTGAGGCCATAATACCAGGGTGCCCGATCACGAGGATTGCCGATTACCGACTCCGAACGATGAAGACTCCGAACAAGACACGATGGCCGGATCGCAGAAGGAAAGCCCGATGATAGTTAGAGTCCTAGTAGGTTTAGGTCTGTTTTGTCTTATAAGGCACGTCTCTCTGGAAATAAATAGCGGGGGTCCTGTACGTAGAGGGTATTCCTAATCTTAGCCAATCCACCCGAGGGTACTTGTTACACCATTGTAATCTGTACTCGCTGAGATAATACAAGCAGCAACTGGACGTAGGGTTATTACTCGATCTCGAGGGCCCGAACCAGTATAAAATCCCATGTCTCTCTGTTCATCCACCGTGATCAATCTTCGCACAAAGCGGGGTGCTTGCCGGACAAATATCTGCCGAGTACAACCTCGACAAAGGCGCGCCAGGTAGGGGCCCTTGCGTGAAGAAAGATCATGCCGATCGTCAATGGAGTCTGGATCGCCGACGCATCGAGTTCATCGATGCCCTACATGCCCAGTTCCGTCAAGTCGGAAGCCATCGGGAGTTCTGCCTCCGCTTCCGATCTCTACGCTCATAGCCATCTAGTGCCTGCACAGGAAATTCGCTTTGGGGATCTCGTGTTTGTTGGTGTTTCTTACGTCGCAGATAAATCCGCAAGCGCACGGATACTGTTGTAGCTTTCACCCGGAAGTGTTCAGGGTATCGAATCCACAGGGAAGGCAGTGGTTGACTAGAGTAGTTATCCATTGTATTCAAGCATAACATTATTAATACACCAAAGTCTAGCAAGGGGTAAACATTGATAAATGGGTAGTGTGACACACAGAAGGTTTCATTGCTCATTGTATAAGTTTAGTTAATATGAAGGTCCTAAAAGAGAACCAGGGGTTCTATGTACTTCTTGCATATGGGTTACACTCCTACAAGGGTATACTATACAAGCTCAGTAAGCGACACATGTTAGAGGGCAAATCGAGGAGTCGTGGGATCCCCTCATCCAAGGGTACTGTCACGATGTTTATCACGAAGGCCTGCAAACGCCCAGACCCGAATGGCGAGGATTACAAGGGACAGACAGGGCTGTCACCACCTGCCGCCTACCTCTTAATATGTAGGGAAGGGTATCCCCAATGTTATTCCATATACCAAACATCACGTTTACCATATGAAATACAACTCTATCTATGGTCCACCTAAATAGAGCAACCTTGCGGTACACTGGGCCATTGCCATAACATGCATCAGCTATACTAAGGTGTAAGACATACATCTTATATGATGAACACACAAGACTGTAAGTCAAGTAACATAAACAAGAGAGTAATTCCATTAATAGCTCTAAATCTTATAAGTAAATAAAAGATACAAGATAACTAAGCTCTAGGCTTACCAAGACTCCGTCGGAAACCCGTAGAAGCTCAACTCCTAAGACTACTTCACTACTAACTAAGACTAGAATGTGTGGCAAAGAGAGCTCTTCCTTCTTGGTGTGTGTTGAATGAGGGAGTGAGGCCCTCTATTTATAGTAGAGGAGGTGCCTTGGGGATGTGGATATGCTTCTCTTGATTCTAGGGAATATTCCCCTTTTCCTTCTCTCCTCCCTCCATCTGTCTCCTGGAACCGACGTAGAGAGTCGGTCAGCGCCAGAACAGGGCGCCAGGTCCTCCCCACGAGATTCCCCTCGTCCAGGCCCGCAGAACCGGTCAAGAACCGGACCCTAGGTCCCTGAACCGAAGCAAAACCACGTCCTGATTGGCTACTGTACGTCGGTGGATGGAAAACCGGGCAAAACCCGTAGCATCAGAGAAATAACCAGCCAAAACCGGCCCTTGTACCGCGCATGGGCCTCTTTCGCGGCGCAAAACCAGCGGCCACACCAGTCCTGGCGCGCCACGCGTCCTGCGCCTGGTCGCCTCCCGCGTCCGCGCAGCGGACGCGCGCGTCGAAGGCGGCAGCCACTGGCTGCCCGCCGTGTGTCCCCTGCGCAGCCGGCCTCCGCTCCCACACGCGGGCGCGCGCGCGCAGGCGCTGCGGTGCCACGCGGCGGAGCTGGAGTGGGCCGCGCTGGGCCGCCTCGCCAGGGTGACGTCAGCAGCGCTGACGTCAGCAATGACGTCAGCGCTGCATAATAGATTGGTCTTTTCACATCTTTTTGTACCGAGCTCCAAAATATATGAATATTATATCTATTTTGATCGTCTCGACGAGCTCTTCGCAATGGTGAACTCCAGTTGGACATTTGAGATAATTAATGATAATGATATATTTGGATAATCTCTCAAGCCCATAGTTTGATTTTGAGCATTTCCTGCAAGACAACCCAAAACACCAACACTCGTGAAAATAGTTAGTAATAAACCCTATCACTATGTTTGGTGTTTATATTTGATATATTTCTTGCAGGAGTTGACGGTTAAAACCGGCACTTAAGGACCGTCAACAAGCTCCCCCACACTTAGCCTTTACTCGTCCTCGAGTGAAGCTTTAAAGACTAAGGTGGAGAACATGACTCCAAAAGATATGATGCAAGCATATAAGTTATTCCAAGACATACCTGCACTTGTGACTTTTGAAGTGTCTATCATGTAATCTTGGATGGTTGAGGAACAGAACGGCCTTGATTCAAGTCATCTCAACTCTTCTGTTAAGTAACTTGGGTTTTCGATAAATTTTCAAAAACATAACCTTACCTAGCTCCTCAAATGATTCTCTCAGATCGCTCATTGTGTATAATTCCTCACCAAGGCATTCTTTTGCCTTCTTTTACCCTACTTCTAAAAGGCTTATGTGGATCTCAAGGTAGGAGTAAAGATAAGGCATACTTGCATCACATATATTGCAAAGTCAAAGAGCGGATCCAAGAAGAAAACCATTCATACAATCTGATCAAGATGTGCATGTGTGTGGAACAATGGAAAATGTATATGGAAATTATAATAGCTCCTTTTTGTATGATCTCTCTTCTTATTTTGAAAACATGGCTATCTCATTTTTTCTCTTTTTTTCTTTTTCATGCTCAATGCTTTGTATGGGCATGTATATATATATATATTTTTCTTTCTTTCTTTTTTTTGCTTGGACCTTCATGTGTCCAAAATATTTTTCTATAGCTCATGTTTCTTTTGCAAAGGATATTTGGAGAGAGATTCATAAAACATATGGAGCATTTATTATGTGGATGAATAGATATTGCTAACTTCCAGTGTAGAAGTTTAGCAGATGTATGTGGAGTATACGTGATCTTGATCAAGAAAGCATGAAGAGCATCTTACAAGGGTCACAACAATTTGACAAAGCTCAATGAAATAACAAGCAGCATATGCAGGTTTTCAATGTGAGCAACATATGGCTTTGGTCGGAATGGAATATCATTGAGGAGCTTTGCAAGGCTATTGATTTTAAACTTTTGCAATAAAAACCTCCCAAGTACTTTATACAGAAAGAGCAAGATTTCTTTCATCATACCATATCTCATTAATCAACCACTTAGATAAACATGTTTTCCTAAAGAGATATGTTCACAAGCAACAGGTGTATGTGCAAGGAATAAAGAATATGCAAGCCAATCAAGGAGAATCATGTCTATCAAAAGAGCACCAGAATTCATCGAGTTTAATTTTAGTGATCATTTCAAGATTATTTTAAACTCATGAATCAAAGAGGATGAAGGATAGGATGTGGAAACCATCGCTCTGGACGAGAATGTAGGCGAGAGGTACCAGAGGGCCTTCGGCCGACCTGGGGGATCGGCCGACATCTTCTGGGCCTCGGTCACCATGATCTTCCTTGACCTGACCGGTGCGATGTTGTACAGCCTGTCTGTAGGTGGTCTCGATCATGTGCACGTCAGGAAACTCGAGAGACCCCCACACTTGAGCTTTTGCCTGCATTTATTTTCACATAGTGGAAACAAAACAATGGCTCCATGGTTTTAAGAACCACGAGCCTTTATTGGAATTCAAATATTTTTGGTGTTTTTATATTATGCAAATTTTTATGGATTTTTTTATCATGGTAAACAAATCTTTCAAGGTAACTTAGCAGGAGATCAAAGGAAAATAAGTGCACAGAGTATTTTGGATACTTCCCTGATGAATTCCCCAAACTCTAGTCTTGCAAGCGAATGCAAGGTTTGAGCTTAAGAGTGCCAAAAGATTTGTCCATCGTTCATCTTGCTTCATTGTGCAAATTTCTTCCATGTGACTAAAGATGTTGAATGTTGAAGTTATGCTCGCCATCCTTTAGTCATTACTTCATCCCTGCAAAAAGTTAGTGGAAAACGAATACCCGAAGGACTATAAAGAATAAATCATTGTCGCCATCGGGTTAGTCGTTCACATCCACGATCAAAAACAAGATTGGTCCTTCACATGTCAAGTGTAGATCCAGTTTGCCAATTTTTTTATATTTATTTTTCAAATGTTCCTCTTTTCTTTTCAAATTTTATTTTCACCATTTTCCTTTAAGCATAACTCAAACAAGACTGGATTTAAATCGCATGATCGAAGAGGGTTTTGCAATATACTCACAGTGAACTATCGAAAGGTTATGTACCTCCTCGTAGGTTGTGCACAATGTGTTGCAGCGCATCCAATGCCTTGGCTTTTCTCCAATTCGAATCAATCTTGATGACTTACCCGCTCGAATTTGAAATCTTTCCTGTATGGGTTAGTCCATGCATACAACCAATATCTATACACACATTTACTCCAAGGTTCATTAATCAAACTCGACACCATGCCTCATTTGATTAAAGAAGACCATTTTAACCTAAGCACCATGCTTAATTTAAACGGTCTATGAATGCAGTTCGAACATACATTCAAACCAGAGCACACGAGCATAGATAAAAGAGGCATGAGAACATGATCAAGCTATTTTCTCATGGAGATGAACATGAGTGTAATAATGGTGAACTTTGGGTTACATCCCGGAAGGGCTTTGTTTTAAAGTCAAAAAGCATGACATAACACTTACCTTAGCATACTTACCGCTGGCAGTGGAAGATTAGTTTAGAATTTCCATCACGGTAGTTCCTTGGCTCTTGGTGATGCCATTGACGGTGACACGGTCGCAAGTGGATTGCAAGTGCACACTAAATGTTGGGATTTCCCAAACAAGTAGTTGGCAAGGCAGCTAAACACGAGCAGACGTCTTTTCTCATGAAACCAAGCATAAGAACCAAGGGTGCCAGGCAAGGTGGAGCCAGGAGCCATATGGGGACTACCGAGGTGCAACGCCACAATGGCATGTACACCCAGTTGTCACAACCCCAATGAGACTCGCCGGGTAAGGATTTTTTTAAGCAAGAAATGCAAGAACTAGCACCACCTGAAAACCAAGATAAAATTTTGTACAAATGGAACTTGTCGTGAAGCACTTACCAACCTCCCGCACACTTGGATTTTTGTGTATGGGGACAACAAAAATCAAGTGTGTTGGCTTTGTTCAAAATTTGTTCCATGTCCAAAACTTATCAATGTTGCTGCTGATGCAGCTCCATGTTCTTAGGCATCATGCACCATTAGGTCTTTTCAATTGCAACCTGAAATAGTTAGCTACCAAAAATACCCGAGGGGAACTTATCCTAGAACATGTTCTTGCTTTTATTTGTATTCTTTTTTTTATAAACTTGGGAGCCAATCACTTGAAAATCCTAAGGAGGGATAGGAGAAAGGCCGAGGACTCTTGGCAGCTTAGCTGGGGGTGCGAAAAGCTGTTTTGAATATGAGTGAATGAGGCGCAGTAGAGGTAGCCACAGGTCGGGCGATCCATAGGGTCGGCCGGCGGCCTGTTGGCACCTCTCAAGCCTAGCTGGCTCGGCTATCCTACGTGGTCCTGGCTCATTAAGATTATGTATGTGTATGCATGAGCGGGGAATCCAAAGGGATTTCAAGATAAAAGACTCCAAGTTTAAATTTCAATGCACAAAATTGATTTGGAATTCAAACATTCAAGGATTGGAATTTAAACATGCAGAGATTGGAATTCAGAAAAAATGCAATGTGAAATAATAAATATGGGATACGTACCGATTTACCTGTCGGTGAGGACTCGTCGGTTTACGTCCGTCGAGTGAGGACGTCTCTATCATAAGTTTTGACTTTATGTAACATTTGGAGATGGTTTGTATTGCCATACCTGTTTGTCTTCTTCGGACGGGATCATGTAGGCCTTGGTGTTGAGCCTTGGCCTTGGGTCCGTTCGCGTTGGTCTTCCCTTGTAATGGGCTGGCATGTACCAATTTGACAGATGTTAGCCTAAGATCAAACGCGGTGTCTCTCATGTTCAGCTCTGGGTTGGTTTGCGAACCAGAGTGAATTGAGAACTCGCGAATCGTTCTTTCGGCAGTAGCACTCGTCGATTTTGGTGATGTAGGATTGACTGGAGTTGCTGCCGATATGACTACCTTGGGAGATACAATGCAAGATCGTATTTCCCGATAATCTTGGATTGTCGATGAAGTCCATTGGCAGTTCAAGACCAGTCATACACTACCCTGTTCCACATCAAAGAGAAACAGAGCAAAGATAACCCTGCCGGAGCAGTGGTAATTAATCATGCTATTAACTGAGTACATGGGTTAACAACACTCTTCAACCATTGCCGTTCCCCGGCAACGGCGCCAGAAAGCTTGTTGGTATTTCTTACGTCGCAGATAAATCCGCAAGCGCACGGATACCGTTGTAGCTTTCACCCGGAAGTGTTCAGTGTATCGAATCCACAGGAAGGCAGTGGTTGACTAGAGTAGTTATCCATTGTATTCAACCATAACATTATTAATACACCAAAGTCTAGCAAGGGGTAAACATTGATAAATGGGTAGTGTGACACACAGAAGGTTTCATTGCTCATTATATAAGTTTAGTTAATATGAAGGTCCTAAAAGAGAACCAGGGGTTCTATGTACTTCTTGCATATGGGTTACACTCCTACAAGGGTATACTATACAAGCTCAGTAAGCGACACATGTTAGAGGGCAAATCGAGGAGTCGTGGGATCCCCTCATCCAAGGGTACTGTCATGATGTTTATCACGAAGGCCTGCAAACGCCCAGACCCGAACGGCGAGGATTACAAGGGACGGACAGGGCTGTCACCACCTGCCGCCTACCTCTTAATACGTAGGGAAGGGTATCCCCAATGTTATTCCATATACCAAACACCACGTTTACCATATGAAATACAACTCTATCTATGGTCCACCTAAATAGAGCAACCTTGCGGTACACTGGGCCATTGCCATAACATGCATCAGCTATACTAAGGTGTAAGACATACATCTTATATGATGAACACACAAGACTGTAAGTCAAGTAACATAAGCAAGAGAGTAATTCCATTAATAGCTCTAAGTCTTATAAGTAAATAAAAGATACAAGATAACTAAGCTCTAGGCTTACCAAGACTCCGTCGGAAACCCGTAGAAGCTCAACTCCTAAGACTACTTCACTACTAACTAAGACTAGAATGTGTGGCAAAGAGAGCTCTTCCTTCTTGGTGTGGGTTGAATGAGGGAGTGAGGCCCTCTATTTATAGTAGAGGAGGTGCCTTGGGGATGTGGATATGCTTCTCTTGATTCTAGGGAATATTCCCCTTTTCCTTCTCTCCTCCCTCCATCTGTCTCCTGGAACCGACGTAGAGAGTTGGTCAGCGCCAGAACAGGGCGCCAGGTCCTCCCCACGAGATTCCCCTCGTCCAGGCCCGCAGAACCAGTCAAGAACCGGACCCTAGGTCCCTGAACCGGAGCAAAACCACGTCCTGATTGGCTACTATACGTCGGTGGATGGAAAACCGGGCAAAACCCGTAGCATCGGAGAAATAACCGGCCAAAACCGGCCCCTGTACCGCGCCTGGGCCTCTCTCGCGGCACAAAACCGGCGGCCACACCAGTCCTGGCGCGCCAGGCGTCCTGCGCCTGGTTGCCTCCCGCGTCCGCGCAGCGGACGCGCGCGTCGAAGGCGGTAGCCACTGGCTGCCCGCAGTGTGTCCCCTGCACAGCCGGCCTCCGCTCCCACACGCGGGCGCGCGCGCGCAGGCGCTGCGGTGCCACGCGACGGAGCTGGAGTGGGCCGCGCTGGGCCGCCTGGCCAAGGTGACGTCAGCAGCGCTGACGTCAGCAATGACGTCAGCGCTGCATAATAGATTGGTCTTTTCACATCTTTTTGTACCGAGCTCCAAAATATATGAATATTATATCTATTTTGATCGTCTCAACGAGCTCTTCGCAATGGTGAACTCTAGTTGGACATTTGAGATAATTTATGATAATGATATATTTGGATCATGTCTCAAGCCCATAGTGTGATTTTGAGCATTTCCTGCAAGACAACCCAAAACACCAACACTCGTGGAAATAGTTAGTAATAAACCCTATCACTATGTTTGGTGTTTATATTTGATATATTTCTTGCAGGAGTTGACGGTTAAAACCGGCACTTAAGGACCGCCAACAGTGTTCGAGCACCAAGGCGATTACGAGCTCAAGATGACAGGGATCCATGATCCCGATCTCACATACGCCGGTCGGGAAGTTTTCGCCACCTTCACAGAGCCAACTCCCGAAGACATTGCGGATCGCACTGCACAGTTGGATCTCGACTACAGTGGATCTAGCAATGGGTCGAAACAGCCCGAAGACCGCTGCATCCATGTGCTGACTGCAAACGGGACCGAAGCCGCTACCGAGTCATCTAGCTCGCGCAGACCCGTCCCTCTTCCACGTTTCAGCAACGCACCAACTCTCCAGAAGGCTAAAACCCATACATAGCAGGCTGCGTCCTAATTGGCTCCCCGAAATCTCAACAATGATTTCTGGGCTGTCGAGATCCGAATCCTCTTGGAGACTATGGAAGCAATGGCTGAGGGAACCCCGATGGCCACCATAGCCAAGAAGGCTCGGGAAGTAGCGGACAAGGCCAAGAAGCGTCTCGAGGCCGCCGCTGCCGCACCACTAGCTCCATCAAACATATCACATGAACCCCAACCGGTTCGTTCCCGATCTGTTAACGGACAACCCCGCTATCGCCCACATGAAGGGCGTGACATGAGGCCACAGCTCGAATGCAACCGTCGCACCCGCGATGTTCGGGAGACTCTCAACTACAACCGGGATTACCGAGCACGCGAGGGCTACTACCAGTCCCATCCAGATTCGCTGCCACGTGACTCCCGACCAGGCACAGGAGGATGTCTCGCATACTCCCCGGGCCTGCGCAAGGTCAGGTGGCCGAAAAAGTTTCGTCCTACCAACATTGAGAAGTATGACGGAACAACCAACCCCCGCGAGTGGATTCAGATCTATTCCACGATCATCGATGCCACCGGGGGTGACGACTATGTCAAAGCCAACTACTTGCCGACTGCTCTGCAGGGATCAGCCCGTACGTGGCTCATGAACCTGCCCGAGGCTAGCATCAAGTCATGGAGCCATCTTCGGGAGACGTTTGAAGCCAACTTCCAAGGCACCTACAAACGCCCCGGACACGAAGGAGATCTGCTCAATTGTGTGCAGAAACCGGGAGAGTCCCTCCGGGACTACATCCGTCGCTTCAGCGACACCCGAAATACCATCCCAGACATGGTGGATGATCGGGTGATTGTGGCCTTTAATCAGGGCTGTAAGGATGAGCGAACGGCGGAGGAGCTTGCCAAGAAAAATCCAAAGACGGTGGCCGAGCTCTACGGGATCCTGGAAGAGACCGCCAAGATGACGGATGCCCGAGCACGGGTCCACGGAAAGCCCGAACAAAGCCAGCCAGCCGGGGAAGGCAAGAAGAAGAATAAGCATGAGAACAAGAAGCGCAAGACCGAGGGCGACGAAGTCATGGCCGTGGACAACAAACCCACATACAGGCGTCAAGACAAACCTACCAATCTCCCGATGTACTGCCCGATTCACCGATCTACAAAGCATCACTTTGTGGACTGCATGGTGTACAAGAAGCAGAAGCAGGAGGAGGAGAGCCAGCAGCAGGGGGCTCCACGCGACCAGGCAGCTCATAACCCTCGGACGGCGAACTACATGGATTGTGATGATGAGCCAGACCTTCCCGAAGATCTGGAGATCGCCACAATTTTCGGTGGCTATTCTACCCGAACCTCCAAGTCCCAGCTAAAGCTGGTCGAGAGGCAGATAGCAAGCACCGAGCCCTGCAAGCATCCGTTGAGGTGGTCCGAAATCCCGATCACATTTGATCAGAGGGATCACCCCGAGACGCTGTACGACGGGCCGCTACTCCCACTGTGTATCAAACCCTGGATCGGGCCCCGCAAGATCGGGCGAACCTTGATCGACAGTGGAAGCGCCCTCAATCTATTGTTCGTCAATGCCTTCGACGAGCTGGGAATCCCGAGGAGGTCCTTGTCCCCAGTGGAGAAGCCTTTCTACGGGGTCATACCAGGCATCCAAGCCTTTCCCTTAGGGAGGATTGATCTGCAGGTGACCCTCATGGAGGGCAAAAACATCCGAACAGAGTTCCTCACCTTTGAGGTGGCTGACATCATGTCGGCCTATAACTGCATCCTGGGACGGCCATTCTTGAAGAAGTTCATGGCGGTCGCCCACTTCGCCTACTCCATGATCAAGGTCCCGGGGCCATTGGGCCCGATCACTGTATGCGGTGATCGCAAGGGCGCGGTCCAGTGCGACATGAAGACCCTGGACATGATCAAGGGAGACGAGCAGGAGCCAGCCAAGGCTGCCGAACCTGCCAAGAAAAAGACCAAGAGTCAGCCAAAGGCTGCCGCGAAGGCAGCAGTGGCTGAAACCTCCCGAGCAGCGGAGACCCGATCAAAGGCCAAGGGAAAAGAAGTTCCCGAACCGGTGCCTGCGGGGCAAAAGAAGGCCGATGACGGCGCCGTCGAGAAGCAGACTGTGGTGGACCAGACCCCGGTCAAGGGGACCATCGCAGCAAGCAGGCGAGTCGCCGGCCGCCGCCTTGCCAAGTGCGCCACCAGCAAAACGCCCCGAATCGGGCACCAAATCGGTGGCCCTTGATGAGGCAGACCCGACCAAGACCAACCAAGTGGGCTCTGGTCTGGGTGACAAATAGGAACTCGTGCTCATTGCTTTCCTCCGGGCAAACGCGGATGTGTTCGCTTGGGAACCGTCTGATATGCCCAAGATCCCCAGGGAGGTGATCGAGCACAAGCTTGGCATACGAACTGGCGTCCGACCGGTCAAGCAGAAGCAAAGGAGATATACCCCGGAGAAGCGAGGCGCCATTAACGAAGAAAACAACCGACTACTCAAAGCCGGCTTCGTTCGAGAGGTCCCTTTCCCGGAGTGGCTGGCAAACCCAGTCATGGTGAAGAAGCCCAACGGAACGTGGCGGATGTGCGTGGACTACACCGATCTGAATAAAGCTTGCCTGAAGGACGAGTATCCACTACCTAGGATAGATCAAATTGTAGATTCAACCTCTGGATGCGAGCTGCTTTGTTTTCTAGATGCCTATTCGGGGTATCACCAAATCAGCATGTGCATTGACGATGAGGAGAAAACTGCATTTGTAACTCCCTTCGGTGTTTATTGCTATATAAAGATGCTTTTTGGTCTGAAAAATGCAGGTTGCACTTATCAAAAATGTGTTCACATTGTTCTCGAGGGCCAAATCGGCCGTAATGTGGAAGCATACATAGATGATATTGTTGTGAAAAGTAAGTTAAAAGGCGACCTAATTGCTGATTTAACTGAAACATTCAACAACTTGCGTGCAAACAGGATGATGCTCAACCCCGCCAAATGCACCTTCGGTGTATCATCGGGTAAGCTCCTTGGTTACCTTGTCTCCCAGTGAGGTATAGAGGCAAATCCACACAAGATCAAGGCACTTGACGACATGAAGTCTCCACGCAGCCGCTACAAGGTCCAGAAGTTGGCAGGAATGATGGCGTCCCTAAGTCGATTCGTGTCCAAGTCAGGCGAACGAGGTATGCCATTTTACAAATTGCTACGTAAAACTGATCGTTTTGAGTGGTCGGCAGAAGCAGAAGAGGTGTTCCAGGCGTTCAAACAATACCTACGGAAAATGCGTGTACTGGTCCCACCGAGAGGAGATGCTGTTGTACGTAGCAGCCACACTAACTGTTGTCAGCACGGTTCTGGTGGTCGAGAGACCAACGAAAAAGTCAACAACACAAAACCCCGTTTACTTCGTGAGCGAGGTGCTACATGACGCCAAAACAAGGTACCCTCAGATTCAGAAATTACTATATGTCTGTGCTAATGACTTCTAGGAAGCTCAAGCATTATTTTCTGAGCCACAAGATCAAGGTCATGTCGACCTACCCCCTAGGCAACATTTTACAAAATCGGGATGCCGTGGGAAGGATTGCACAATGGTCTGTGGAACTGGGGGCTTACGACGTTGAATTCATACCCAAAACTGCCATCAAGTCGCAGGCTCTGGCAGATTTCATTGCAGAGTGGACTAATCCCAAACCCGAAGAGGCTGCCCAAAATCCCGAACACTGGACTATGTTCTATGATGGAGCATTTTGCAGAGCAGGCGCGGGGGCTGGGGTGGTCCTGATTTCACCATACAATGACGTCATTAGGTACGCATTACAAATCAATTTTGTCGATCCAACCCCTACTAATAATGTTGCCGAGTATGAAGGACTCTTGACAGGACTCCGCATAGCTGCATCTCTTGGCGTTAGGAGGCTGCTCGTGAAAGGGGATTCCGAGTTAGCTGCAAAGCAGGTCATGGAAGAGTACAGCACACGGAGCGAGGTCATGGCCAAATATTTGGAAGCATAGAGGCGGATGGAAAGCAAATTTGATGGGCTTGAAGTCCAACACGTAAAAAGGGAATTCAATGGCGACGCAGACAAGCTAGCAAAGGCAGCTACCGAGCGCACACGACTCCCAGGTAACGTGTTACTTGAAGTTCTTACTAAACCTTCTATGTCAGGTTTCACTACCGAACCAAAACACTGCGCCTGCCAAGGGCACAGCCTCTACAACCAACGAATCCGTCAAGGAGTCTATGTTGGTCGGTACGGCCCGAGCTGCCGCTCTAGTTGGAAACGAGGAGAACTGGATGGATCCAATCCGGGCGTACCTCACAAACCAAGCTATTTCGGACGATGATGCTACATTGGAGAAAATCCATCGTAAAGCCAAGAACTATCAATTGGTTGACGGGCGGTTACACAAGCTAACCCACAACGGGATGCTCCTCAAATGCATCACACGGACCGAGGGCATTAGTTTGCTCCACGACATTCACGGAGGAATCTGTGGATCACATGCTTCTCCCCAATACCTAGCAGGGAAAGCATTCCGACAGAGCTTCTACTGGCCTACAGCTCTTCAAGACGCAGTCGAGTTAGTTCAGAAGTGCGAGGCATGCCAATTCTTCGCACGAAAGCAAACTAAACCTGCGCAAGCATTAAACACTATTCCTTTATCATGGCCCTTTGCCACATGGGGAATAGACATCCTTGGGCCCTTTCCAAGGGTTGTCGGGGGATACAGATTTCTGTTCGTCGGCATCGACACATTCACAAAATGGATTGAGGCCGAGTCAGTTTAGAAAATTACAAAAGAGGCAGCTGTCAAGTTCCTACAGAGTATTGTCGTACGATTCGGGGTCCCGAACAGGATAATCTCTGATAATGGAACGCAGTTTAAAAGCAAAAAGTTTTCTGATTTCTGCTACGACCACGGGATCAGGCATGATCTGTCATCGGTGAATCACCCGAAGACAAACGGGCAAGTAGAGCGTGCCAATGGCATTGTGCTGCAGGGCATCAAGAAGAGAATCTTTAACAGATTACAAGCTTACGACAAACGTTGGATTCATAAAGTTCCTACAGTACTTTGGTCAATGAGGACCACCATGAACCGAGCGACAGGCGAAACACCTTTCTTCTTGTGTATGGAGCAGAGGCGATTCTACCATCCGACATCCGACTACAAGCCCCACGCGTGGCACTATTTTCAGAAATTGAAGAGCCTGACAGACGCACAGATGAGCTAATCCTCCTGGAGGAGGCTCGTGATGCAGCCGCTTTTAGAGTGGCACAGTATCAGTAAAAGCTAGATCAACGCACCAAGGACAAAAACAAACTGTCCTCTCCATGGCAAGGGCCATACATCGTAGTAGACATCGCTCGACCAGGAGCCTACAGGATCACGGAGATAGATGGAGATATACTGCCAAACACGTGGAACATGGATCAACTATGCAGATTCTACACCTAAACAAAGGTAATCACGCAAGTTCAAGCCTGTCCATTAAGTTTGGCAGATAAAAGCCGCGCCAACAAAAAAAAGATAAGTTCTGCACACTTTACTCACCCTCGCTTTTATGCTCGGGGGTGGGGTTCTATTTTTCAATTCTGTTTCTGCCCTTTGTTACCATACTGCATATACTAACAAAAAGCCGAGGACTACCACGTTGAAAGTTTTTTCAGACCTATTCTATGCATCCCAAGCGCAACGCTCGGGGGCTCCCCATATGATCGGGACATTCTTGCGGATTAGTACTTCTAAGACTCTTTTTCAGCATGCCCGCATGACTGTAAAAGAGCCCGGAGGCTACTATGGTACCACTACCATGCAAGAGTTGGGCTTTTTAAATCAAGAAGGCTAGGCTATGCTAATTTGACCAAACACCATAACTACAAGAAATTACACAGTTCAGAAGGCCGCTCGCGTCTCAGCAACTAAACAATTCTAAAATAGCTTATGGTAACGGGATTTTTGGCTATGACAAAGCTATCAGTTAAAAAGTTCAACAAAAACACTGATCAGCTCTAAAACTTACGCAAACCATGACAGCATATATTTCACAAAATAAAGCTGCACTCTAAACCTTCAAAGTTTTGCCCTATTACAGGATCCAAGCACAAAGTTCAAGGCGATTCCTCTGAGTCACTCAAATGGAGGTCAAGTTTCTTTACAAACGGTTCCACCAAGGGGGCAAGACTATCGAACAGTACCTCAGCATCTATTGCCGAGCACTTGAAGCATTTGGAGAGCAGCGAGACGTCGAGATCGGGAACGTGGCTTTTTAAGGCCCCGATGGTGTGAGTTGCAGAGATGCAAGCACCTTCCATCAGCCTGGACTCCAAGGACGCACTGCGCTTCTCTGAAGCTTCAAGTCGGGCAATGAGATCAGCAACATCCTTGTCCTGGACAGCAAGCCTGCCTTCCAGATCCGAGTTCTTCTTCTTGAGCATCTTAATGCTCTTGGAGTTAGCTACAGGGTCAGAGGCAGTGTATAAGCAGAAGTTTGCGGATAAGGACCTAAAAACTAAACATGGTAGCATAATGCATGTACTTTCTTTCTCGGACTGGAGAACGGTAACTTGGGCCTCCAGTCTGATCATAGACGCTTCCGCAGCAGAGGCACGAGCGTCTAATGCATGCCATTGCTCCTCGGCTACCGAAGAGCGAAGTAATGATCGGGCCCAAGGGCGTCAAGGCAGGTCCTGCAACCTCCACAAGCTTATCGGCATCATCGGGTCGGGCTGCCGAATCAAGCTCGGGAGTTTTCTCTGATGGCTTGATGGGAGGAGAAGCAGCAGGCTGGGGAGGCCTGATTTCCCGAACAAACAATCAGAAATAGTTAAACAAAATTCTCCCTGTGAGAAGTACTCAAGCATAAGCAAGCAAGTCAGAGCTCTTACTTGGATGTCGGGATTCTAACTTTGAATCGCTTGGCACCAGATGCAGGCTTTGATGGCAGCGAGGTCAGACGAATTTCCTGATGAGAAATCTCCCGAACACGTTTAGCTTTGGTTATGCGGTCAAAGGCTGCAAATAAACGCCCGAATACGATCATGCTTGGTACCTGGGTATCAGGACGAGGCGGGTCGCGACTGGTTAGCAGCTCACCGGGACCGGACATACCAAGAGTTCCTGAACCTGGAGTCACCCTCTCCATGCTCACGCTGCGAGAGCGCTTGCGGGTTTGGGGAACAGTCACCTTGGGGCTGCTCGGGATCTCTTTCTCCACAGCAGGCGAGGGTTCAGACTGTTCGTTGGTCGGGGCCTCGATGCCTTGGTCGACGGGCTACTCCCCCTCTTCCTCAATATTGATGGCTCCGCTCACGGTGGGGGCATCAACAATAGGAGGGACCTGTTCGGGAGAAAGAAGATATATCATATGAACATTAAGCAAGAAATTGAGTTTTCTGAGAGACAGTTTACCTCTGGAGGAGGGTTGTCAGCGCTGTAAGGTGTTGGGACGCCTTCCCAGTCTGGGAGATCGGCCCCGAACATCTTCTTCAGGTGAGCAGTCACCTCTGTTTCTAGGACAACTGCTAGTTGAGAGTCATGATCTCAAAATGACCGAACGAACTCAGAAAAATTACCAAACAAGAAAAACTAAAGACCAACCTTCGGGTTTCATTCTGTTCGGATCATTGTCGCCCCTGAATGACCAAGCGTAGCGGTCATGAGTCATGAGTGGAATAAATCTCCACCTAATGAAGATTTCTGCTACGTGGACTGCTGTCAGGCCGGCATTGTGGAGCTCCAAGATCCGATCAATATGCTTCTACATTTCTGGAGTCACTCTTGGCAAAGCCTTGGTTTCTTCCTTGAGATAGGGCATCAAATGCTTCCCTTTCGCCACTGAGGCTTGGGGAAGGGTGATGTAAAACTAATGACGCTCATATCCCTTCCAGCAATCTTTTACTGGAAAGGGGATATAGATCTCCCGATCTCTTAAGGAGAACCCGATGGACCCAATCATGACTTGATTCTTGTAAACTGCAGGAGTGTAAAAGTGTCTCCACAAAAGCAATGAGGGCTTAATTCCTAACCAGGCTTCGCACAGAAAGGCAAAAATGCTAAGCATGATCAAGGCGCCAGGCTTGAGGTGCACAAGCTCAATCTGGTAATGCTCACAGATGCTGTGGAAGAAATCTGATGGATAGACCCCAAATCCATAATGGAAGAACTCCAAGAAGACCACCAACTCAAGAGTGTTGGCGGTCGGGAACAGCTGACCTTTGGCATGACGACGAGGGAAAAGGCTGGTGTCAGGGAGCAGTCCAAGGTCCTCCAGTTTCTGCAGTTGCTTTGCCGTAGTGGTGGATTTGTCCCAGCACTTGTTCGTGGTGCAGATCGTGTTGCCGCTGCAAAGTTCTCGTCCGGTGGTGGCGCTGCTTTGATCTCCTGATGACTCACCATCAGATGAGGAGTGGTGCGAGGATGCCATGGCGGTGAGGAGCTGGCCCGAGAGGCTGGAGGAACAGATGGATAAAGGGGAGAAGATGGATGAAGAATGGCAAGTGTTTGTAGATGCAAGTGAGGAAGACGAAGGCCCAAATGGAGTCCGAGCGGTTGCGCCGGGGGACTTTATGTTTTCGTGAGGGAGCTCGAACCCCGAGAAATCTGGCCTTGAGCCATGCAATCCGCAGTCTCTGTTGGGTCAAAAAGATTCTTTCCTTTTTCTGCAGCACGCGTCGTTTCGAAAACTGTGCAGGTCAAATTCAATGCATTTAGGATTGCTAGCTTACCTGGGAAGCTATCAGTTTTAAATGACCGAACACTTGGTGTGTATAGAGGAAATACCCCGATTGTGATTGATCAGGGTCAAATTTCCCGAACATACTAAGTATTGGTTGGTCTGTTCGGAGGAAGCTTCTGTTTGGGGGGATTTCATTCTTTGAACAGGCAGTTTCGCAAACAGATTGACATGAAAAGTTTCCAAACAAAGGAAGAGGGATTATTATTGCATCTCTCAAGTGAAATCGCTTCATTTATCCAAAAGGGAGTACATTTCACAGGGGATCAATAATTATCCTAAAACTAAAAATGATCTTCGCTTGACTAACATCATCGGCGAGGATCAAGGCAGTGCGGCGCCGGCCGGCGGATCATCTACCGCGTTCTCTTCTTTAGAGTCGCTGATGAGATCCATGAGCGCTCCGTCTCCGGGGATCCCGATCAGGTCGCGGTTCAAGGAGATGAAGAGGCGCCAGGCGAGTTCCTCGTCGCCGCTGGTGTCCACTGGAGCAGAAGATGAAGATGCGCCTGCGCGCGACGGCTCCGGCTTCAGCCATGTTCCACTCCTTCCTCGTGTTGGCTCGTCGTCGGAGGAAAGGAAGATGGGGGACGCCGGGGCTGGAGAAGAAGACGCAGGGCGCTTCCCGGCGGTAATGCTCGACGGAGCAGCCTCGGGAGCCAGAGACGCCATGGCCGGAGCCTCCTCTGGTGGCTCGATCTCGACTCCTCCATCCCCATGCCAGGGAAGGGCAAGGAGGGGAGCCTGAGGAGGAGCAGCAGGTGGGGTCATCGCTGGCGGATCCTCCGGCTTGTCGGACGGTGGTTTGGCGGAGCCGCGGGGAGAGTCTCCAAAAAGGAGACGAGGGAGCTTGAACTTGCGACTGAGCTTTTTCTTTCCCATGGCGAGGGGAGGGGGAAGGCTTAGATAGGAAGGTTCAAGTACAAATCAATCCGAGAGATTCGGTATTTAAAGACTCAGAGGCGACGCTTCACATGAGAATCGAGGAATCGGAGCAGAGCCGTAAATACCGCGTGCGCTGCTAAAGTTTCGAGAGTCGTGCGGAGTGGGTTTTGAATGCACTGGGCAGCCGTTACATCAATCCTTGGTCTTCCAATTTCCAAGATGAAATATTTTTATTCACTATTATTATGGCTGATATTTTCTCTGACCTTATCATTCAGATGCAGGTTTCACCATTCAAGAGTTCGGGATCTTTTCTGGCTCTCGTCTACAAGTGATTATCGAGGTATAACCATACCCAAAAATCACCCGAAGAGCAAAAAGACCCGAAGGCTACTTAAAGATCAACCTTTTCTGAATAAGATAAGCTCGGGGACTACTGTTGAGGCCATAATACCAGGGTGCCCGATCACGAGGATTGCCGATTACCGACTCCGAACGATGAAGACTCCGAACAAGACACGATGGCCGGATCGCAGAAGGAAAGCCCGATGATAGTTAGAGTGCTACTAGGTTTAGGTCTGTTTTGTCTTGTAAGGCATGTCTCCCTGGATATAAATAGCGGGGGTCCGTTACGTAGAGGGTATTTCTAATCTTAGCCAATCCACCCGAGGGTACTTGTTACACCATTGTAATCTGTACTCGCCGAGATAATACAAGCAGCAACTGGACGTAGGGTTATTACTCGATCTCGAGGGCCCGAACCAGTATAAAATCCCGTGTCTCTCTGTTCATCCACCGTGATCAATCTTCGCACAAAGCGGGGTGCTTTGCCGGACAAATATCTGCCGAGTACAACCTCGACATATTGACTGATGGAACAGCCATGCGAAACCACATTGGCGTCCTCATGGAATATTCGTCAAAGAAACGGGCTCCTTCTCTTGGATAATTGATGATCTTGTTTATTTCTTCTTGTTGATTATGCATGCTGAACAAACCAACGTCATTGTCAAGTACGTTAGCCACGTACACACTGTCACTTTCAATACCTTTCCACATGCCATAGAAGGGATAGTTTAGACCAAGAAAAAGTGACTGACCATTGCCAATACTATATATGCTACACCATGTTCCTTGTAAATCATCGTACATATGTAGTGTGACGCGAGCAGGGAGCTCAAACTCATCGTGTAAGCTGACAAGCACCCTGTTATCCATATCATAGAAAGTCTTTTGGGCTCCATGCATACAAATTAGGATTAATTCATTTCTAGGACTTGTTGCAAGGTAGAACACTCGTGCAGGATACTCTTCAAGTGTAGCAATCTTTGGTGCTGAAATCTCAGTGGGTGAATTCAAATGACTGTCAATTGTCCAGGAATATACACAGCCATCTTCGTCCACAGCAATCACCTTCTCTTTGTGCATAATGGCATCCAAGAAAACATGTGGCAACCAGTTACAACAGCCATCCGGATCAGATGGGTTTCTAAGGACTATACAAAAATTCTCTCTACTGGACGTGTAAGTCAACAGTCCATCTAAGGATAAAGCAATTGCAAAATAACCATGTCTGTTAGACGGAGTTCGGCATAACACAACACGGTGAAAGTTGTGTTGGAATGCCTCGTAAACCGGACTCATTTGGCGAAATTCAGAAACGTGGGAATGATTCTTTCGGTGGAGTGATGGTAAACAGACAATTTCACCTGTTGTGGGATTCAGCAGCTTGATGTTGAATAACCTATCTCCTATCACGTGCCAGTCATCCTTCCCTCGTAACCACACTGTATCCTTCAAAAACCTGCTGCAACAGCAAAAAGATTTGTCTTCACATACATCATGAAGGCCAAATTTTCCTTCATTCAGATTTACTTCAACTATAGATCCATCGCGATCATGTGTCGATGTTAGCAATATTGAAGAACCTAAGTCAATTAAAGAATTTTATGACGTGTATGAGAAGTTTATGACGTCGAGGATATCAAGACATCCAAGGATCTTTTCACATGGATCGGTTGGGGGTGCACACCATTGAATATTCAGCGATGCAATATCCCTGGAAGACATGCTGTGTGATCTGCAACTGTCGTGAGAAGTATACGAAAATTGTTAAGAATTTGAGACTTTGGGCGAGGGGAAATGGAATAGACCTGTAGCTACTGCAATATATAATCTGTTGATAAGTATTAGTTTTGGAAGTATAGATAAGAGATTGGAAAGATATCCTAATTGCCATGTATATGGGGAGAATTCCATTCCATATATAGCCAATCTGTTTAGGTAACAATTTAAAATTGTTTTGGTAATCAAAACACATTTCACGGCATATATAAGGAAATGTAACATTTCTTTGGTACACCACGATCTCATGATGTGTGAATGACATCATGATCTTGCAGAAAAATAAAAAATAACCGAAGCACTTAATTCTGCCGTGATTTCATGATGTGTGCATGCCATTCCTCTCGAGGAATATCTGCCCTTCACGCCCTCCAGACCGCTAGACCGTGCTAATTCGATCACGACAGATGGCGTGCGGGGAGCCTAGCACACACATACGAACATGCCTGCCGGATCTTCATCAAAGATTTCATTTGTGGCTTACTCAACTTTTTTTCAAAAGAAACATTTCCAAACAAACATTTTATTTTTGATTTACTTAATTTTTTCACACACCCATCCATACCTTCTTCGGCCACAAAAAATCCACGCATATCTTCATCGGATCAGGAGCCGAACTTTCTCCTCCGGCATCCTCAGATCCAACGCTGCCTGCAACGCAATCCCGCTAACAAATCAAGCAGAGCCACGTGTCTGATCTGTAGGGATTCGGGGAGGCTACGCTAGCACAATTCAAAATTGTCTATCCCAAAAAACAGGAACAGCTGCAGTTATAGATCACGGAATTACCACTAGACGCGCAGATGCAGCGGAACCGTCTCGGTGTAGAGAAGCGCGTCGAGGTAGCAGTGCCGTGCAGTTGCTCACGTCCGTCTGGTCCTGCACGTGCGGTTCGCCCTAGTGCTCCAGATGCAGCACCTCCGAAGTATCCACACGTACGGGGATGGAACGCCGAGCGCCGGTGTGCCAGCACCGGGGACGCGTGGCGAGGGAGATAGAGGAGACAGGGGCGGCGGCCAGGGAGGGCGACTAGGGCTTGGGGTGGCTCCAACAATTGGTACGCCTCCCCTTGCCCCTCCCACGTATATATGAGGAGAAAAAACTCCCACACCCTCGTCCATTAGCAATATGGGACTAATAGATGGCATAGTCCCTCTACCGCTAAAGGGCCGTGCTAATGGGCTTCTACCTTATAGGCCCATTAGTAACCTTAATCCCTCATGGATCATAAGCCCATAAACCGATCCAATCCTATTGTCTCTCGGGCATATATCCAACAGTCTCCCACTTGCACTAGAGACAATCTCTTAGTCAAGCCTTTCAATGTTCCAAACCCCTTAAGCGTGCGACCCTCTGGGTTCACGTACACATGGACATGACCCGAGTACTCCTACTCGTTTCAATAGTTGACAGCGGCCTCTAGCAAGACATGTCAACTCCCATGCGACGTAAAGATCATATCAGACGAACCACCACAACGTCACGTACAAGCTATTCCCTTTGTCGCACGATATTTGGTCTTACTTTTCAAAGCTGACCTCTCTTTCTCGAACCTGTGAATCGGATCCTTCAAGAGGTTAACACTTAACCTAGCACGGCCATGCATTTCTTGATCCGATCACTCGAGGGGCCCAGAGATATCTCTCTCACATAGAGAGGGGCAAATTCCATCTTGATTGACCATGTCTCACAGCATGCTTCCTGACAAACCCAAAAACTACCTTTATTACTACCCAATTACGGCGTAGCGTTTGATAGCCCCTAAGAAAGTCAATTCACATCTTGAGCACATGCGACAATCTCAGGTCTTAGCACAAAGCATACACGTTGTGAAAATAGAGAACAATATTACAACATCTCACGTTGGGTCAATCCAGCCCATGTCACACATGTGCCCACATTATTAGTCAGACATCTCTATGTCCATGACTTGTGAAATATAGTCATCAACTAATGTATGTGCTAATCAATAAGTCAGATTAGGGACATCTTTTGAATAACCATACAAGTAAAGAATTTCACAAATAATTCACACAATTATTGATCAATACACGTTGCCTTTCATGGATATTCAATAAATAAACAGTATGTCATAGATACAAAACGACCATCTCTATGATCATCCACTCGTAATAGAGCTAATCTAGAAGATATCTAATACCCATAGCTCTCATGTGAGACTCATGCTTAGGCTGTGGAAGAGCCTTTGTCAAAGGATCAGCAACATTCAGATCCGTATGTATTTTGCATATCTTGATTTCACCTCGTCTAATGAACTCCCGAATGAGGTGAAACTTCCGCAGTACATGTTTGCTCTTCGGGTGATTCCTTGGCTCCTTAGCCTGCGCAATAGCCCCATTGTTGTCGCAGTAGAGGTTCAATGGGCTAGACGCACTCGGAAACACACCAAGCTCAATGAGAAACTTCCTCATCCAAACACCTTCCTTTGCAGCTTCAAAAGCTGCGATGTACTCGGCTTCTGTTGTAGAATCGGCCACGGTCTCCTGCTTGGAACTCTTCCAGCTCACAGCACCACCATTTAAAGTAAACACGAATCCTGATTGAGACTGTGAATCATCTGGATCAGTTTGGAAGCTAGCATCGGTGTAACCATTTACAACGAGCTCCTCCTCATCTCCATAGACTAGGAACATATCTTTAGTTCTTCTGAAGTACTTAAGAATATTTTTCACCGCTGTCCAGTGACTCTCACCCGGATCAGACTGGTGTCTGCTCGTCATACTTAGAGCAAATGAGACATCTGGACGAGTACTTATCATGGCATACATGATAGACCCAATTGCCGAAGCGTATGGAATCTTATTCATGCGCTTACGCTCATCAGCAGTCTGAGGACGCTGATTCTTGTTGAGGTGTACACCATGTGACATAGGCAAGAACCCCTTCTTGGATTGCTCCATGCTGAACCGATTCAGCAGCCTTGTCAATATAAGTATCTTGGCTTAATCCTATAAGCCTTCTCGATCTATCTCTATAGATCTTTATGCCCAGAATATATGCTGCTTCTCCTAAGTCCTTCATAGAAAAATTATTTTTTAGTGAAGTCTTTACGGATTTCAGCATAGGAATGTCATTTTCAATCAATAATATGTCATCCACATACAAGATCAGAAACACAACAGAGCTCCCACTTTCTTTCTTGTAAACACAAGCTTCTTCTACGTTTTGATGAAAACCAAACCCTTTAACTACTTCATCGAAACGAATATTCCAACTCTGAGATGCTTGCTTTAGTCCATAAATGGATTTCTGAAGCTTGCATATCTTTCCAGCATTGGTCGGATCGACAAAACCTTCAGGCTATATCATATACGCGTCCTCATCAAGGTTTCCATTAAGGAAACCTGTTTTGACATCCATCTGCCATATCTCATAATCGAAATACGCAGCTATTACTAGAATGATCCGAATAGATTTAAGCATCGCTACTGGAGAAAATGTCTCGTCGTAGTCAACTCCTTGAACTTGTCGAAAACCTTTTGCAACAAGCCGTGCTTTATAGACGTGAACATTTCCGTCCATATCTCTCTTTTTCTTAAAGATCCATTTGCACTCGATGGGTCTAACACCATCAGGCGGGTCAATTAAGTTCCAAACTTGATTGTGTCCCATGGAATCTATCTCGGATCTCATGGCACTTTGCCATTTCTCGGAATCTGGGTCCATCATTGCTTCCGCATATGTCATAGGCTCATCGTTTTCCATTAACAATATGTCATGCTCTCCCGTAATTAGGAGATTCATCCTATCAGTTGCGCGACGTGGCCTTTCGAACCTTCGTGGTTGTGGTGGTTCTTGTCTCACCACAGGTGCCTCCACTTGTTCTGCTACATTAGCTTCACTCATAGAGTCTTGCCTCACAGGCTCATCTCGAACTTCTTCAAGATATACCTTTTGTCTACTTTTCTCGCTCTTGAGAAACTCTTTCTCCAAGAAAACACCGTTCCGAGCGACAAATACTTTGCCCTCTGATCGGTTGTAGAAATAATACCCAATAGTCTCCTTTGGATATCCCACGAATATGCATTTGTCCGACTTGGGTGTAAGCTTGTCTGATTGAAGTCTCTTGACATATGCTTCACAACCCCATATTTTCAGAAAAGACAAACTGGGAGTCTTGCCAGTCCATATCTCATATGGTGTCTTATCTACGGACTTAGACGGTACCCTATTAAGTGTGAAAGCTGCTGTTTCTAGAGCGTATCCCCAAAACGATAACGGCGGGTCTGACTGGCTCATCATTGATCGAACCATGTCCAACAAAGTTCGATTACGTCGCTCGGATACGCCGTTTCTCTGAGGCGTTCCAGGCGGCGTAAGCTGTGGAACAATTCCGCAACTCTTTAGATGACTGCTAAACTCGTGGCTCAAATACTCGCCTCCGCGATCGGATCGTAAGGCCTTAATTTTCTTGCCACGTTGATTTTCCACTTCATTCTGAAATTCCTTGAACTTTTCAAAGGTTTCTGACTTATGCTTCATTAAGTAGACATAGCCATATCTAGTAAAATCATCAGTGAAAGTAATGAAGTATTGGAATCCACCTCTAGCTGTCGTACTCATCGGTCCACACACATCCGTATGTATGAGTTCCAACAAGTCATGCGCCCTCTCAGGAAAACCTGTGAATGGCGTCTTGGTCATCTTTCCTAGCAAACAAGCTTCGCATGTCTCGTATGATTCAAAATCAAACGAAGTTCAAATCCCATCAGAATGGAGCTTTTTCATGCGCTTCTCGCTTATATGACCCAAACGACAATGCAACATGTAGGTCGGACTTAAATCATTAGGCCGAAGCCTTTTAGCACTAACATTACAGATAGGCACATCATCAAGATTTAAAATAAACAAACCATTCACAATGGATGCAAAAGCCACAAACATTCCATTCTTAGAGATAGCATAACCATTGTTCTCACTCGCAAATGAATAATCATCCTTCATCAAACATGAAGGAGACACAATGTTTCGACTTAAACTAGGAACATAATAACAATTATTTAATTCCAAAATAAATCCTGATGGGAGGGGAAGTTGCATCGTCCCGACGGTCAGCGCAGCAACTCTTGCATTATTGCCCACGCGAAAATCAACTTCTCCTCTTTCCACGCTTCTACTTCTTATTATTCCCTGCATCGAATTGCAAATATGAGCAACCGATCCGGTATCAAATACCCAAGAATTAATATAAGTATCAGCGAGAAAAATGTCTGTAACATAAACATGAAGCGTACTTGAACCGGAAGTACTCTTACTTCCCTTGTTCTTCATTGCTAGGTACTGCTTACAGTTTCTCTTCCAGTGACCCAGTTCATGACAGTGAAAGCATGGCTGATCTGGCGCTGGTCCAGGTTTGGAATCCGAGTTTGGCTTATTGATCGCATCTTTAGCCTTACCCTTCTTCTTCCAATTGCCCTTCTTCTTAAAGTTGGGCTTGTTCTGGATTGCCATCACATGGCCGCCACCATTGCTCTTCTTAATGTCAGATTCTGCTGTCTTAAGCATGCCACACAACTCATTCAGGCCCTTTTCTGCCCCATGCATATGGTAGTTCGAGATGAAGCTCCCATAGCTTGGCGGAAGAGACGCTAGAATAAAATCAGTGGCCAACTCTGGGCCTATTGGGAAGCCTAGCTTCTCCAATCTCTGAGTGTAACCAACTATCTTGATCACGTGTGGTCCAACTGCTGCACCTTCTGCCAACTTGCTTTCCACAAAAGCTTTGGACACATTGAACCTTTCAGTCCTAGCTTGAGTCTGGAACATTTCCTTGAGAGCCACGATCATATCGTGTGTAGTGTATCCCTCAAACTGCATCTGCAGATCGGGCTCCATACTAGCAAGTAGAAGGCAGCTTATCTGATTGTCAACGTCCAACACTCTCTGGTGGGCGTTTCTAACAGCAGCAGTTGCATTTTCAGCAGGCTCGTCTGGTAAAGGGGTGTCTAGAACATCCTCCTTTTTCTCTGCCCTGAGAACAATTCTCACGTTGCGGATCCAATCCGCATAGTTTGTTCCATTCAACTTCTCCTTCTCAAGGATCGAACGTAAAGTAAACGGTGCATTGACAACCATTGATCTACAACAAAATAATAATGCAAAATACTAAGACAAATGTATCCATGACTGAGTAAATTAAATTAAACATTTAATTGAATCTACTCCCACTAAAATCAATATCCCTCAATTGATACTTAGTGATTCAGAATCCACAACTAACAAGTCGACTAGTGAGCTTTAGCATCACCGCTAGAAGACAGGGTAGATCGGTAAGCAACTCTTTGCTAATCATATCTCATATGACTCCTGTTGTTGGGTGACATCTCTATGTCTCGGCGCCCAACGCTTGTGCCCCAAGGTCCTTAACCGTTAAGATGACCTTGTTTAAGATAACCAAACCCAATGCGAGTAAGTATCCGATACGAACCCATCTAGTCGAGGAAAAACCAGTGGCACCCTAATTTCATAGACCCACCACTAATTGTACAAGACATGATGGTGCAAGGTTTGGGAGGGCACACAAGCTTAAACATTGCTGAGAGATCGATCATTCTACTTATATCTATCATCGCATGTAAATAGAACGTAGTAAGAACGGCAAGCACATAATATAATGACACGGTATGGCCCATTAATCACTTGTAGATCTCCATCTGCATGGTGCTGTCCATCACGGTGATCTCCATCTCCATGATCCATGTGCGCCATCCTCCAGTGACGAGTCCTCCAAGAACTACTATCTAGCGTATGCAAGTAATGTAAATTACATAGTCGCAGCTTGGATCATCACAAGTTGGCACGCAAGCCATTACATCAAATCGACAATACATAAGGCTCGAACCGTATTGCCACACACATGACACGCAGGTCATGGTTTTGTTACATACATGCATCACATACACATAAGGGCCATACCGATCACATGAATTTCTGGCAAAAACAAGTTAGATGATTCCGACGTCTAAACTTCAATCGCAGAAAACTCTATCTTCCAAGCTGAATTTCACAAATCTAATTTCGGCGAAAATAGCAAAGCTAATTGACTCATGTGTAAAATTTTCTGTAGATCAATTTTCATATAAAAATCATCTCAATCCGAGGTCATATGCAAAAGTTATGGCTGTTTTACGAACAACCAGTTTTTCGTAGAAAACCCCAGCCCGGTAGCAGATCCAATCTCCACCGCCGCTTATCCCATGCGCCTGGCCATTGACCTAAGTTCAACTCGACCAATCCAATTGATCTACATCTCACCATGACTGGGTTTACATGTATCACTTAGCTCCGATGGCGGAAATCCAACCGGTAGGAGCAGTTCGTTACACGACCATCATGGCGAAGATCACGAACCGATCTGAGACTCATCTACATCCACGCATATCTCCATATGCACACATCCGAACCTATAACGAGGCAGCTACGGCTCTGATACCACTGTAGGGATTCGGGGAGGCTACGCTAGCACAATTTAAAATCGTCTACCCCAAAAAATAGGAACAACTGCAGTTATAGATCACGGAATTACCACTAGATGCGCAGATGCAGCGGAACCGTCTCGGTGTAGAGAAGCGCGACGAGGTAGCAGTGCCATGCAGTTGCTCACGTCCGTCTGGTCCTGCACGTGCGGTTCGCCCTAGTGCTCCAGATGCAGCACCTCCGAAGTATCCACACGTACGGGGATGGAACGCCAAGCGCCGGTGTGCCAGCACCGGGGACGCGTGGCGAGGGAGATAGAGGAGACAGGGGCGACGGCCAGGGAGGGCGACTAGGGCTTGGGGTGGCTCCAACAATTGGTACGCCTCCCCTTGCCCCTCCCACGTATATATGAGGAGGAAAAACTGCCACACCCTCGTCCATTAGCAATATGGGACTAATAGATGGCATAGTCCCTCTACCGCTAAAGGGCCGTGCTAATGAGCTTCTACCTTGTAGGCCCATTAGTAACCTTAATCCCTCGTGGATCATAAGCCCATAAACCGATCCAATCCTATTGTCTCTCGGGCATATATCCAACATGAACCAGAAATACTGATATGCGCACCCAAGAGGATCCTTTCCCTGCTATATATGCACCCCACAAAGAAATCGTCATCGCACCTGGAACTGTTCACTCTTTCTATATTTCATGATCAATATTACCAATCAAATGTCAATTTGGGAACGGTATATAATCTCTTAATTAACAGATAATAAAGTGATCAATCATATTCCATTAATGTAATGTTCAGAATAGAAAGATATATATCCTTTATTAAAGTGATCAATCATATTTCATTATTTTTCTAGTCCAATTAATAACGCATCCTTTATTAAATTAATATATCCATTATCCACTATAAATGCAACAAATGGGACATCAACAGTATTAATTTCTTTAAACAAAAATAAAAACAAATATTATTATGGACAATGGTCACTGAGTATAATTAACTAACATAACAAGATCACCTTTTCACTTTATTACAATGAACTTCAAAGACAAAAGCTTATATAAAATACTAAGCCGACTATATGAAAGCACATGAACATTTTCTCATGAAGTATTCATATATGGAACATTATTATTTATTACTCCATATATGATCACTCTGGCTTACATCATTTCTCAACCAGATGAAGAAGCAGCGTCATCTTCCTCCATCTTTTCACGTAGTTGCACATAATCTTCTGGAATAAGATGAGAACAACTTGCTCGGCATACTGGGCAAATTGAACTGACACTGAACCAGTCGGTGATGCAAGTCGCGTGGAAACCATGTCTGCAATCTGGCAAGTACACTGGGCTAGTCCACGGTTCTAATCCTTCAAAACATATTGCACATTTGGGTATGGAATTGATGAGACTTTGCACTATAGATGTCCCTTCACAATAATAAAAATGTATAGTGAGGCCTATGTATACCTCGCACTTGTAAGCACAGTTGGGACGCTTGGTGTTTGCGACATATGCGATGGAGGCTACGAGACTGTTGGGCACGGACTGCTCCCAGTGTGCATTTGTTAAACAAAAGTACTCTTCGACATCACTAAGAGTTTGCATCAACGACTCGGTCCTTAGGGAGTGACAGAACTGAGAATCACATAGAAAATTGATGGCAGGGTACTCTAAAGGTAAGGTTATGTTGATGTTATTGCGTTTACGATGTTGGCTCAGGTACCCATGGCCCTCCCCGATGGCAAACCACCTGTGCTTATCTGTGCATGTCACTTTAAGCACAAGTTCGCTCGGCTAGGCTCCCACGGGGCCTTCCATGAGTTCAAATCTCGACGTGTCCACCTTGATGTCGCACCTGTTAGGCATAGCGGCTAGACCTTTCATTGCACTTGTATAAAGAAAAAGTCTGATATGTAACTCCATGACACAATTGTTAGTCTAAATCTACTGTAAAGAACTCCAAATTTGTCATTCAATCCATTCTGGTTTTTTTTCTGACCATCTTGTCACTGTTTAGAACAAATTATGAT
>CM014274.1:56270236-56297484 GCA_004135705.1 Alloteropsis semialata
GTCACTCTCCAATTTTTCCTTGCAGTCACTTGCCCCTTTGTTTGGATTCTTCTTCAGCCAGTCTCCCAATCTGTCTGCACACCAACCTTGAGTGGCCATCTTCCCTTCTATTAATTTTGTGGTAGCATAGTTGTGTTCTGCAGGTAATCTTTTGATCTACAAGCACAAACAAACACACACACACACACACAGTTATGTAACAAATATGTAGCCAACAAACAAAATTTATGAAACAAATGCCTAGCCACCAAGTTTACCTCTATTGTCTTGCCATCAAAAATCCTGGAAGCATGTATGCGCCAAGGACAACCATCTGCTTTACATCTAGCAATAAATCTTGTCTTGTCTGTTTGAATTTTGCTAAACTCAAAGCCTGTCTTCACTGCATAATGCCTAATTGCCTTCCTGAATGCAACAATGTCAGGAAATAGCTCTCCTAGGACAATCTTGGGGTTCTCTGGGTCATGGACAACATGCACCTCCTGTGGATCTGCATCATCAACCTCTGCCTCAAGAGGACTACCTCCTTCAGCAGCACCACCATCATGGTTAGCATTGGTACTTGGGGATGGGTTAGCATTGGGACTGTGCTGCTGAGAATTGTGAGCAGCATGTGCATTGTTAGGTGGCATATACATTCCCTCATCATCAACTCCCACATACTCCTCCTCATTGTCAAACAAGTCTGGCTCCCTGTCAGGTTCTAACTCAGGTTCATCAGGATAGACTTGTGGTCCCTCTGCCTCAGCATTAGGCTGGTTAGCAGTATCATTAGGGTGCTCAGGCTGTGTGTCATTGGCAAATGGATCAGGAGCAATGGGATCAGGAGCAATGGGATCAGGAGCATTAGGCTCAGCATTAGGCTGGTTAGCAGTATCATTAGGGTGCTCAGGCTGTGTGTCATTGGCAAATGGATCAGGAGCAATGGGATCAGGAGCAATGGGATCAGGAGGGGGGATCACACAGAGAGGCTCTACATTACAAAACTCATCAGCTTCTGCAACACTTTTTTCGAACACTCCTACAAGAACTTGGCACTGCATCACATCCTTATACATGTCAAACATGTGACGCAACTGTAAGTCGTTAAACAGCCTGACATCTTCATACATTGTTTTGTCAAAGTACCAAATGCAAGGGATCTGACTAGCGGACCATTTCAGTTCATTGCTCAAGCTTTGCATCAGCAACTCGTACGAGAAAGATCCTACTTCCACATCCCAGTTAATCGCCCTACCCTTCGTGTAAGATTTCCTACCATTACTGTCTTTGGTACAGAATCCTTCCACTTTAATCTCAAGTGAGAAAAACCGAACCCTAAAGCAGCAACAGCGAATGCAAGCACTAGGGGTTAGGGTTAGGATTAGGATTCTATAGCCACCGTGAATGCAAGGCCCAGAGGAGTAAAAGAGAGAGATTTTCAGTGCAGATGCATACCTCTCCTCCTCGGGATGCATGTCCTCCACGGGATCCACCATTGCGCTCAGGCAAGAACCATCCAGGTCGACGGAGTCGCTCCAATCGGCAGCGGGGGAGGTGGCGGAGGCGGCGGCGGCTACGGTTCCTCGGTGGCGAGTCGGCAGAGCAAGCGAGCTGAGCGAGATGGGGAAGAGTGAGAGCGAGATGGGGACGAGAGGGGAAGGGGCCGGTGTGATGTGTGTACCGCGGGGGCATTTTGGTCCATACGAAAGACCGTAGCAGCGGTATACGCCTGCAAGTGGGTCCGATGCCTCTGCATACGTACATAATGTCATGGCTCGACGATTCGAAGAGTTGTAATGTTATGGATCCAAATAGGTGAATTGTAATGGCATATCTCAGAACTTCAAGAATTGTAATGGTACCAATCCAAAAAACCCTTTTACAAATTGCTACGTAAAACTGATCGTTTTGAGTGGTCGGCAGAAGCAGAAGAGGCGTTCAAACAGTACCTGCGGAAAATGCCCGTACTGGTCCCGCCAAAGCCACAAGAAGAGATGCTGTTATACGTAGCTGCGACACCAACTGTTGTAAGCACTGTTTTGGTGGTCGAAAGACCAACAGAAAAGTCTACAACACAACATCCCGTTTACTTCGTAAGCGAGGTCCTACATGATGCCAAAACAAGGTACCCTCAGATTCAGAAATTATTATATGCTGTATTAATGACTTCCAGGAAGCTCAACCATTATTTTCTGAGCCACAAGATCAAGGTTGTGTCAACTTACCCCCTAGGCAACATTTTACATAATCGAGATGCTGTGGGTAGGATTGCTCAATGGTCTGTGGAGCTGGGGGCTTATGACGTTGAATTCATACCCAGAACTGCCATCAAGTCGCAGGCTCTGGCAGATTTCATCGCAGAGTGGACAAACCCCGAACCTGAAGAAGCTGCCCAAAATCCCGAACACTGGACAATGTTCTATGACAGAGCATTTTGCAGAGCAGGCGCGGGGGCTGGGGTGGTCCTGATCTCACCACACAATGACATCATCAGGTACGCATTACAAATCAATTTTGTTGATCCAACTCCTACTAACAATGTTGCCGAGTATGAAGGACTCTTGACAGGTCTCCGCATAGCTGCATCTCTTGGTGTCAGAAGGCTGCTCGTGAAAGGGGTTTCCGAGTTAGCTGCAAAGCAAGTCATGAAAGAGTACAGTGCACGGAGCGATGTCATGGCTAAATACTTGGAAGCATATAGGCGGATGGAGAGCAAATTTGATGGGCTTGAAGTATGGCACGTGAAAAGGGAATTCAATGGCGACGCAGACAAGCTTGCAAAGGCAGCTGCAGAACGCACACGGCTCCCAGGTAACGTGTTACTTGAAGTTCTTACTAAGCCATCTGTGTCGATTTCATTACTGAACCTAAAAACTGAACCCGCCAAGGGATCAGTTTCTACAACCAACGAATCCGTCAAGGAGTCTATGTTGGTCGGTACGGCCCGAGCCGCCGCTCTAGTTGGAAACGAGGAGAACTGGATGGATCCAATCCGGGCATACCTCACAAACCAAGCTATTCCGAATGATGATGCTACATTGGAGAAAATCCATCGCAAAGCCAAAAACTATCAATTGGTTGACGGGCGATTATACAAGCTAACCCGCAATGGAATGCTCCTCAAATGCATCACACGGACCGAGGGCATTAGTTTGCTCCACGACATTCACGGAGGAATCTGTGGATCACATGCTTCTCCCCGATATCTAACAGGGAAAGCATTCCGACAGAGCTTCTACTGGCCTACAGCTCTTCAAGACGCAAGCGATTTAGTAAAAAAGTGCGAGGCATGCCAGTTCTTCGCACGAAAACAAACTAAACCTGCGCAAGCTTTAAACACTATACCCTTGTCATGGCCCTTTGCCACCTGGGGTATAGACATCCTCGGGCCCTTCCCAAGGGCTGTCGGGGGATACAGATTTCTATTCGTTGGCATTGACACATTTACGAAATGGGTTGAAGCCGAGCCAGTTCAGAAAATCACAAAAGAGGCAGCTGTCAAATTCCTACGGAGCATTGTCGTACGATTCGGTGTCCCGAACAGGATAATCTCTGATAACGGAACACAGTTTAAAAGTAAAAAGTTTTCTGATTTCTGCTACGACCACGGGATCAGACATGATCGGTCATCGGTAAATCACCCGAAGACAAACGGGCAAGTAGAGCGTGCCAATGGCATCGTGCTCCAGGGCATCAAGAAGAGAATTTTTAACAGATTGCAAGCTTATGACAAGCGCTGGATTCATGAAGTCCCTACAGTACTTTGGTCAATGAGGACCACTATGAATCGAGCAACAGGCGAAACACCTTTCTTCTTGGTGTATGGAGCAGAGGCGATTCTACCATCCGACATCCGACTACAAGCCCCCCGCGTGGCAATGTTTTCAGAGGCTGAAGAGCCTGACAGATGTGCTGATGAGCTGATCCTCCTCAAGGAAGCTCGTGACGCAGCTGCTTTTAGAGTAGCCCAATATCAACAAAAATTGCGGCAATACTACGATGCTAATGTTCGACAAAGAAGCCTATGCATTGGTGACATGGTGCTCAAACTGGATCAACGCACCAAGGACAAAACTAAATTGTCCTCTCCATGGCAAGGGCCGTACATTGTAGTAGATATCGCCCGACCAGGAGCCTACAGGATCGCGGAGATAGACGGGGACATACTGCCAAACACGTGGAATATGGATCAACTACGCAGATTCTACGCCTAAACTATGGAAATCGTGCACAGTTCAAGACCAACGATCAGGTTTGGCAGATACAAACCGTTGTCTGCGTCACCTACAGCGCCAACAAAACAAAAAGATAAGTTCTACACACTCTACTCACCCTCGCTTTTACGCTCGGGGGCTGGGTTTTGTATTTTCTATTCTGTTTCTACTCTTTGTTACCATATTACATACACTAACAAAGAGCCGGGGACTATCATGCTGAAAATTTTCTTTTCAGACCTATTCTATGCGTCCCGAGCCTTATGCTTGGGGGCTCCCCATTGATCGGGAAGTTTCTTGCGGTTTAGCACTTCTAGACTCTTTTTCAGCATGCTTACATGACTGTAAAAGAGCCCGGGGGCTACTACGGTACTACTACCACGCAAGAATCGGGCTTTTTAATTCAAGACAGCTAGGCTACGCTAAAATTACCGAACACCATGACTACAAGGAATTACACAGTTCAGAAGGCCGCCCGTGTCTCAGCAACTAAACAATTCCAAAATAGCTTATGGTAACGGGACTTTTTGGCTATGACAAAGCTATCAGTTAAAAAGTTCCATAAAAACACCGATCAGCTCTAAAACTTACGCAAAAACATGCAAGCATATGTTTCGCAAATTATAGTCGCATTCTAAACCATTAAAGTTTTGCCCTATTACAGGAATCTTGCACATTGTTCAAGGTGATTCCTCCGAATCACTCAGATGGAGATCAAGTTTTCTGACAAATGGTTCCACCAGTGGGGTAAGGCTATCAAACATTACCTCAGCTTCTGACGCCGAGCACTTGAAGCCTTTGAAAAGCAGAGAAACGTCCAGATCAGGAATGTGGCTCTTCAAAGCCCCGATGGTGTGAGTTGCAGCAACGCAGGCACCTTCCATCAGCCTGGATTCCAAGGACGAGCTGCGCTTTTCTGATGCTTCAAGATGGGCGGTCAGATCAGCTACGTCTTTATCCCGAACTGCCAGCCTCCCTTCCAGATCCGAGCTCTTCTTCTCGAGCATCTCAATGCTCTTGGAGTTAGCTACAGGGTCAAAGGCAGCGCGTAAGCAAAAGTTCGCAGATAAGGACTCAATAAGCGAAGCATAAAAACATAGGAGTATCTACCTTCTTTCTCGGACTGGAGAACGGTCACCTGGGCTCCCAGTCTGATCACAGACGCTTCTGCAGCAGAGGCACGAGCGTCTAACGAACGCCATTGCTCCTCGGCTGCCGAGAGCGCGCTAATGATCGGGCCCAGGGGCGTCGGGATGGGTCCCATGATCTCTGCAGTTTTCTCTGTACTGTCAACTTGAGCCGCCGGGTCTGGCTCGGGAGTTTTCTCTTTGGTAGATGGTTTGACAGAAGAAGAGGCTGTAGGACCGGATTGACTGAATTCCCGAACAATCAGACACAGTGAAAACAACATTTCCTAAGAAAAGTGCTCATGCATAATCAAAGATTGTCAGAGTTCTTACTCGGCCGTCGGGATCTTGACTTTAAATCTCTTGGCACCAGGTATAAGCTTTGATGACTGTGCGGTCGGACGATTTTCCTGTCGAGAAATCTCCCGAGCACGTTTAGCTTTGGTTATGCGATCAAAAGCTGCGAATAAACGCCCGAATACGATCATGCTCGATACCTGGGCATCAGGACGAGGCAGATCACGACTGGGCTGCAGATCGGCGGACCTAGGCGATCCAAGAACTCCCGAATCCAGAACTGTCCTCTCCACACTACCAGAGTGTTTCCGGGTTCGGGGGATAATCGCCTTGGGGCTGCTCGGGACCTCTTTATCCAAACCAGGTGATGGTTCAGGTTGTTCATTGGTCGGGGCCCCGATGCCTTGATCAACGGGCTGATCTCCCTCCTCCTCAACATTGATGGCACCGCTCTGGGCGGGGGCATCAACAATAGCTGGGGCCTGGTCGGGGAAAAAGAGTTGCATCATATCAATATTAAGCAAGAAAAAGCATTTTCTGAGTGACAGTTTACCTCTGGAGGAGGGTTGTCAGCGCTATAGGGTGCTGGGACATTCTCCCAGTTCGGGGGATCAGCTCCAAACATCTTCCTCAGGCGCGCGGCTACTTCTATCTCTGGGACAACTGCTAGTTAAGAGTCATGAACTCAAATGACCGAACAAACTCAGAAAAACAATCGAACAGAAAAACAAAGGCTCACCATCGGGCTTCATTCTGTTCGGGTCGTTGTCGCCCCTAAACGTCCAGGCATAGCGGTCGTGAGTCATGAGCGGGATGAATCTCCATCTGATGAAGATTTCTGCTACATGAACCGCCGTCAGACCGGCGCTGTGGAGCTCTAGGACCCGATCAATATGCTTCTGCATCTTCAGGGTGATTCTTGGCAGGGCTTTGGTCTCTTCCTTGAGATAGGGCATCGGATACTTCCCTTTTGCCACTGTGGCTTGGGGAAGGGTGATGTAAAACCAGTGACGCTCATATCCTTTCCAGCAATCTTTAACTGAAAAGGGGATATAGATCTCCCGATCTCTCAAGGAAAAACCAATGGACCCGATCATGACTTGTTTCTTGTAGTACGCAGGGGTATAAAAATATCTCCACAGCAACAGTGAAGGCTTAATCCCTAACCAAGCTTCGCACAGAAAGGCAAAGACGCTAAGCATAGTCAAGGCGCCGGGCTTAAGGTGCACGAGCTCTATGTGGTAATGCTCGCAGATGCTGTGGAAGAAATCAGAAGGATAAACCCCGAATCCACAATGGAAGAACTCCAAGAACGCCACCATCTCTAGGGTGTTGGGGGTCAGATACACCTGACCTTTGGCATGCCGACGAGGGAAGAGGCTGGTGTCAGGGAGCAGTCCCAGGTCCTCCAACTTCTGCAGTTGCTTCTCTGTCGTGGTGGACTTGTCCCAATATTTGTCCGAGGTGCAGATTGTGTTCCCGCTACGGAGCTCTCGCCCGGCGGCGGCGCTGCTCTGGTCCCCTGAGGACTCAGTACCGGATGAAGATTGGTGCGTGGATGCCATGGCGATCGTGGGCTAGCCCCTGAGGACTCAGTACCGGATGAAGATTGGTGCGTGGATGCCATGGCGATCGTGGGCTAGCCTAGGAAGTTGGAGGAGCAGGAGGATGAAGGGAAGAAAGCAGATGAAAGATGGCGAGTGTTCTGTAGATGCGAATGAAGAAGACGAGGGCCCAAATAGAGTCCAGGCGGCCGTACCTGGGGGCTTTATGGTTCTGCGAGGGAGCACGAACCCCGAGAAACCTGCCCTTGAGCCGCGCAATCCGCAGTGACTGTTGGGTCAAAAAGATTCTTTCCTTTTTCTACGAAATGCGTCGTTTCGAGGAATGTGCAGGTCAAATTCAATGCATTTAGGATTGCTAGCTTACTCGAGAAGCTACCAGTTTTAAATGACCGAACGTTTGGTGTGTACCGAGGAAATGCCCCGATCACGTTTGATCAGGGTCAAACTTCCCGAACGTACTAAAATTAGTTAGTCTGATCGGAAGAAACTTTCTGTTCGGGAATTTTATTTCTGGGCTAGTAGTTTCATTAACAGATTGACACAGACAAATTTCCAAGCACAAAAAAAAAGAGAGGACTTTGGTTACATCCATCAAGTGAAATTTCTTCATTAATCCAAAAGGGAGTACATTTCACAGGGGATCGATAACTATCCTGAAATCAAAAAACAAAAACGCCCTGATCTTGGGTTGATGATTCTCAACCAGTCTGATCAGGGCGATGGCATGCTCGCCGGTGGATCATCATCTACTGTGTTCTCTTCTTCAGAGTCGCTGACGAGATCCACGAGTGCTCCGTCTCCAGGGATCCCGATCAGGTCGTGGTTTAGGGAGACGAAGAGGCGTCGGGCAAGTTCCTCGTCGCCGCTGGTGTCCACCGGAGCTGAAGACGAAGATGCGCCTGCGTGCGCCGCCTCTGGCTTCAGCCGGGCTCCGCTCCCTCCTTGCTCTAGCTCGTCGTCGGAGGAGAGGGAGAGGGGAGACGCCGGGGCTGGGGAGGAAGACGCAGGGCGTTTCCCGGCGGCAATGCTCGATGGAGTAGCCTCGGGAGACGGAGGCGCCATCACCGGAGCCTCCTCTTCTGGTGGCTCGACTTCGACTCCTTCATCCCCGTACCAGGGGAGGGCCAGGAGCGGAGCCTGAGGAGGAGCAGTGGGTGGTGTCGTCGCCGGCGGGTCCTCCAGCTTGTCGGGCGGTTGTTCGCCGGAGCTGCGAGGAGAGTCTCCAAAAAGGAGGCGAGGAAGCTTGAACTTGCGGCTGAGCTTTTTCTTTCCCATGGCGAGGGGAGGAAGAAGTCTTAGAATGGAAGGCTCAAGTACGAATCAATCCAAGAGATCTGATACTTAAAGACCCAGGGGTGCGACGCTTCGCACGGGAATCGAGGAGCTGGAGCAGAGCCGTGACCGCGTGCGCTGCTACAGTTCCGGGAGACGTGCGGAGTGGGTTTTAAATGCACTGGGCGACTGTTACATCAATCCTGGGGCGTTTCACTTTCCAAGACGGAACAGTTCTTTTTTACTATTATTATGGCTGATGTTTTACTTTGACCTTATCATTCAGATGCAGGTTTCAACATTCAAGAGTTCGGGAACTTTTCTGGCACTCATGTACAAGTGATTGACGAGGTATTAACATATCCAGAAATCACCCAAAGAGCAAAAAGACCCGAAGGTTATTGAACAATCAACCTTTTCTGAACAAGATAAGCTCAGGGGCTACTGTTGAGGCAATAATACCAGGGTGCCCGATCACGAGGATTACCGACTACCGACTCCAAACTATCAAGACTCCGAACAAGACACGATGGCCAGATCGCAGAAGGAAAGCCCGAAGATAGCTAGAGTCCTACTAGGTTTAGGTCTGTTTTGTCTTGTAAGGCACGTCTCCCTGGATATAAATAGTGGGGGTCCTGTACGTAGAGGGTATTCACAATCTTAGACAATCCACCCGAGGGTACTTGTTACGCATTGTAATCTGTACTCGATGAAAGAATACAAGCAGCAACTGTACGTAGGGTTATTACTCGATCTCGAGGGCCCGAACCAGTATAAAAATCCCGTGTCTCTCTGTTCATCACCGTGATCAATCTTCGCACGAAGCGGGGTGCCTGCCGGACAAATATCTGCCGAGTACAACCTCGACACAAAGACTTACAGGATTTTCTATGGCCTCAAAATCGGAATCAATGAGTGTGCAATATGTAATGGCCGAAAGTCTGAATATGTGAAGACGCAATTCTTTCCACCAGATTCTGAAGAGCCTGGATGAGAAGCTGGTGCATAGCCATTCTGGTATTTCAAAGTCGGCTCGGGGGCAAGAGATAAAATCCTATCCATCTCCAGGGATGATGAAACCGATTCCCTGTGCTTGATTTTATCGGAGAAGTAAAGGCCGATCGGGAGTTGACCAAAGCCCAATTGACGAGCTGCCACCGATGGATTGTAAAATTCATATGATGTGGTCTTATGGCCAAAAGCGATGTTGCTGCCTAGAATAGTTGGTGTGATGAAAGTCTTGAGGATAGGCATGATCGACGCCAGCTCATTCTGAATGTTGAATAAGGGCAGTTCATAGTCGCGATTGGGATCACTGTAAGCGAAGTAGCTGAAGCGCTCCGATGCGATCCCGTGGTAAAAACTTTCAAAGTATGTGGCCATGTCCTTTGATTCAAGCCTTGATCTGGGGCAGACCGATGCTGCTTCTCCAAATGACATGCATCGGCGACTGGTTGCATTTTCTCCTTCTGCATAATAGTTTGGAAATTGGTGTTCCTTGAAATTGTATCCAAAAGCAGATCGGGACTGTGTTTGCAACCATAGCTGAATAAACCACCAGGGGCCTCCGATGTGACCGACTGCTTGGCCGTCTAGCAATCTGGCCGATACCTGGTGGAGAAGATGATAGACAGCTCTGAGAAGAAGACGGCCAAGGGGGACTGCTTCGCCGCGAGATAATGCTTCTGCGATTGCCTGCATGTTGGAGGTGGCACCAAGAGTTGGCTCGCAGAATATAAATCTTTCCAACCACATGTTAAGGAAAGCTGCATGTTCCCTGTCTCCGATAGTGCCAGTTTTGCAGTGATCGGCGACATATTTCTTCCAACTTTTGGAGCCTGTGCCTACCAGTTTGTAATTCAGTTCAATGGACAGCTTTCTTGGGTTCATGGCGTTGATGGTGTTGAGACCGGTCAGCATATGCACATCCATAAGTGTTGGCGCCATCGGACCGTGACCGAATATGAAAGCATTTAGAGCATCGGACCAGAAAAGGGAGGAAGCGGCCAGTAGGTTCTCGTCCTTGACCATGTCAGCAAGAGAGAGTGTGAGACATTGGCCGATATCTTTCTCATCCCAAAAGGCGGACTTGGCAGTTTGCATTCTAAGAAACCAATTTCTCCATCCTGGGACACTGCCAGGCCATGATCGGAATGAGCCAGCCCAATCGGTAACTTGTAGATCCGATCCTTTGAAGGGGAGTCTCTCCGATTCCATATTGATTAGGTCCGTCGGATCGGGGTCGCCCTTCGGACCTAGGTAGTATCCAGCTTCCACATGGGAGACGGGGATGACTAGGTTTTTCTTAAGATGCTACAATCGGAGAAATAAAATAATAAATGCGGAGATGGAGGCTCATAGATAGTTCTGGAAAGGAAAATGCAGAGATTAAAATAGGGATTTTTGGGCGATTTCTTACCACAGGGACTTGATCAGTATCCGCCTTATCAAGGGGAGCCGCCATTGATGGAAGAAAATGGATCTACAATGAACAGTAGTACAAAGAGGGGAAGACCTAAGAGATTGCAGAAGAGTGCAGTAAAATCCAGATGCGTGACATGAATCATCTGCGGAAGAATCCCTTACCTGGTTCGCGATGAAAAATTGAAGCTTGAAGATCAGGTGTTCGCCGGACAAGATCTTGCAGAGGTGACAATGGCAGACGTGCGAGCATAATAGCAGATGCGAGTTGAAGGAGACGACGGTTCGGGTCTGCATTTATAGGCTTATGGGAGAAGGAACCGCCCGAAGGCCACGGCGCCGAATCCGCACGGGATTCGAGGGTTGCAACAGTGAAGGGGGCGTGTTTCCATATGCTGTCAGCTGCCAGGGCCATCATTACTTGGAGAATTTTGGAACAAAAATAATATTTTATCCCAAAATTGGGGGGCATGTGTTGACACCAGATTTTGACTCGGCTAGAGTTGTGCGCGACGAAGCTGATGCAGAGGCCGAGTCCGATTCTGAATGCCGTCCGATTCCGATCGGAGTTCGTCCGATAGGAGTCCCGATCGGACATGAGACAAAGGAGGCCAGAGCATGTACGACTTCTCAGGGAGATGCGTCTGGAAGCTTCTTCAGGGCCTGATTGTGCGTCAAGATTTGTAATAGTTTTAGTAGTTTAAGATTAGATTGTTTTAATTAAATTAGAGATATTGTACTAGCCGACAAGTTTTAGCTAGATTTCCAGGGTATAAATATAAACCCTGCGCCATTGTAAAAGATGTTCACACAACCATTCAATCAAACACAACTTTCGGCTTAACATGCCACCCAAACCCTTTTCGTCGAGTTCTTCAGCAAGCAAGGCTGCATCATCTTGACCTCCGGTTTGTCTGTAAGTCCGACACCCTTATCGAGTTAATCTAAGCTTTAGATTGAGGCGTATCGCCCTTCTTCGTTTAGTTAATTCACCAATTTATCGAGTTATTCTAAGCTTTAGATTGAGGCGTATCGCCCTTCTTCGTTTAGATTGCTCACCCTTTACCGTATCTTGCTGTTTCATCCTATCGGCTTACATCTATTAGAGAAGATCTATTTTGTTTTATCACAATTCAAGCTTCATAATAGACAGCTCTGAGAAGAAGACGGACAAGGGGGACTGCTTCGCCGCGAGATAATGCTTCTGCGATTGCCTGCATGTTGGAGGTGGCACCAAGAGTTGGCCCGCAGAATATAAATCTTTCCAACCACATGTTAAGGAAAGCTGCATGTTCCCTGTCTCCGATAGTGCCAGTTTTGCAGTGATCGGTGACATATTTCTTCCAACTTTTGGAGCCTGTGCCTACCAGTTTGTAATTCAGTTCAATGGACAGCTTTCTTGGGTTCATGGCGTTGATGGTGTTGAGACCGGTCAGCATATGCACATCCATAAGTGTTGGCGTCATCGGACCATGACCGAATATGAAAGCATTTAGAGCATCGGACCAGAAAAGGGAGGAAGCGGCCAGTAGGTTCTCCTCCTTGACCATGTCAGCAAGAGAGAGTGTGAGACATTGGCCGATATCTTTCTCATCCCAAAAGGCGGACTTGGCAGTTTGCATTCTAAGAAACCAATTTCTCCATCCTGGGACACTGCCAGGCCATGGTCGGAATGAGCCAGCCCAATCGGTAACTTGTAGATCCGATCCTTTGAAGGGGAGTCTCTCCGATTTCGTATTGATTAGGTCCGTCGGATCGGGGTCGCCCATCGGACCTAGGTAGTATCTAGCTTCCACATGGGAGACGGGGATGACTAGGTTTTTCTTAAGATGCTACAATTGGAGAAATAAAATAATAAATGCGGAGATGGAGGCTCATAGATAGTTCTGGAAAGGAAAATGCAGAGATTAAAATTGGGATTTTTGGGCGATTTCTTACCTCAGGGACTTGATCAGTATCCGCCTTATGAAGGGGAGCTGCCATTGATGGAAGAAAATGGATCTACAATGAACAGTAGTACAAAGAGGGGAAGACCTAAGAGATTGTAGAAGAGTGCAGTAAAATCCAGATGCGTGACATGAATCATCTGCGGAAGAATCCCTTACCTGGTTCGCGATGAAAAATTGAAGCTTGAAGATCAGGTGTTCGCCGGACAAGATTTGCAGAGGTGACAATGGCGGACGTGCGAGCGTAATAGCAGATGCGAGTTGAAGGAGATGACAGTTCGGGTCTGCATTTATAGGCTTATGGGAGAAGGAACCGCCCGAAGGCCACGGCGCCGAATCCGCACGGGATTTGAGGGTTGCAACAGTGAAGGGGGCGTGTTTCCATATGCTGTCAGCTGCCAGGGCCATCATTACTCGGAGAATTTTGGAACAAAATAATATTTTATCCCAAAATTGGGGGGCATGTGTTGACACCAGATTTTGACTCGGCTAGAGTTGTGCGCGACGGAGCTGATGCAGAGGCCGAGTCCGATTCTGAATGCCGTCTGATTCCGATCGGAGTTCGTCCGATAGGAGTCCCGATCGGACATGAGACAAAGGAGGCCGGAGCATGTACGACTTCTCAGGGAGACACGTCTGGAAGCTTCTTCAGGGCCTAATTGTGCGTCAAGATTTGTAATAGTTTTAGTAGTTTAAGATTAGATTGTTTTAATTAAATTAGAGATATTGTCGTAGCCGACAAGTTTTAGCTAGATTTCCAGGGTATAAATATAAACCCTGCGCCATTGTAAAAGATGTTCACACAACCATTCAATCAAACACAACTTTCGGCCTAACGTGCCACCCAAACCCTTTTCGTCGAGTTCTTCAGCAAGCAGGGCTGCATCATCTTGACCTCCGGTTTGTCTGTAAGTCTGACACCCTTATCGAGTTAATCTAAGCTTTAGATTGAGGCGTATCGCCCTTCTTCGTTTAGTTAATTCACCAATTTATCGAGTTATTCTAGGCTTTAGATTGAGGCGTATCGCCCTTCTTCGTTTAGATTGCTCACTCTTTACCGTATCTTGCTGTTTCATCCTATCGGCTTACATCTATTAGAGAAGATCTATTTTGTTTTATCACAATTCAAGCTTCATAATAGATCTATTCTTATTGTTTATATAGCTGATTTAGATCTAATTTGCAAGTTACAAGTAGATCTGATTTAAATAAGTTGTTTGATATAAATTGATCTATTGGAATAAATAGGCTAATCGGTGCCCTGCTAGCAACGCTGTCTCGAAATCGATCTGATTGTTAGTGACACGAGAATTAGTTTATTTATCACCTTTGAAAAGATGCATATTAAAGAACGAGTTTAGATTAGATCTATCTCTGATTCGGTCTACATGGTCGATGGTTTAACCTAATGCTGTATCCTCACGATTCGGTTTTCATAGCCGATGGTCTGTTTTAATACATGTTACATCTTCACAAATCGGACTCATAGCCGATGGTTTATGCTCTCAAATCGGACTTCCGTTTTACGCCGATCCGATCTGTTGGGACAAATAGGGGCCTTGGCCGATGAGTTCCTTGTTGTTTACTGATTAAAATCTACCTTGTCAATTTCAGGTCAAATTGATTGGCACGCCGCGAACCTCGAGATTTTGGACCTGCACTGAAGTGAAGCAAATCTTACAGGCCACAGTGTTAATTTCCGAAAGTCAACACCTGACTTTTTGGACGTCAACAAGGTGCTAGTCGGCATTTTTGTCAAAGACCTACGCACTCCATCCATCAAGATGCTTGAAGACGGCAGCCCTGCGCCCGACCTAGAGCCACTCTCGAGTGGCCCGTTGACCAACGAAGTTCTCTTGATAGAAGCAGACCGGCGCGCCTCCTTCATAGCGTTTCTCACGGAGAGCTGGTCACCGGGTACAAAGGAAGAAATCTAAAAGCTGACTCGGTGCTCGACAAACTACGTCATCATCGGCGACGCCTTGTACAGGAAGGCCGCCTCCACAGGCATACTCATGAAGTGCGTCCTCCGGGACGAAGGCGTTAGCCTCTTGCAAGAAATCCACTCGGGCACCTGCAGCAATCACGCAACCACTGGAACCCTATTTGGCAAGGTCTACAGAGCAGGGTTCTACTGGCCCACGGCCCTGTCCGACGCAAAAGAACTGGTGCGCCGCTGCACCGGTTGCCAATTCTTCCAGGAACAAAAGCACCTGCCAGCACAAGCGCTTTGAACCATCCCTCCATCTTGGCCATTTGCAGTATGGGGACTCGACAATGTCGGGCCATTCAAAACCGCCCCAGGCAGGTTCAAGCACCTCTTGGTGGCAGTCGACAAGTTCACCAAATGGATCGAGTACAAGGTGGTGACCGACACCGAGTCTGTTACAGCCGCCAAGTTCATCGAGGAACTCACTCACCGGTTCGACATCATGAACCGTATTGTCACCGACCTGGGATCCGAGTTCACAGGACACAAGTTCTGGGATTTCTGCCAAGACAACTACATCGACGTCTACTACTCTTCCTCGGCGCAACCCTGGTGCAATGGCCAGGTCGAGCGGGCCAACGGCATGGTCCAGGACTCGCTCAAAAAGGCCATGTACGACGACCTCAACAAGCACGCTGGTAGATGGGCCAAAGAAGTACCCCACATCATATGGGGCCTACAGACACAGAAGAGCCGAGCAACCGGCTACACTCCGTTCTTCCTGGTGTACAGCTCTGAAGCTGTCCTTCCAGCCGAACTTGCTTACGGTGCCCCGCGCATCCAGCACTATGAGGAAGGCAAAGCAGAAACAGGTCAACAGTTTGACATTGACAGTGTTGAAGAGCACCGACTCGCTGCCTTGATCCAACACGCCAGACACGAGCAACAAGTTCGATGGTACCATGACAAGAACGTTCGGGAACAATCCCTAAACGTTGGCGACTTGGCCCTGCGCTGAGTCATGTCCTCCAAGGACCAGCACAAGTTGTCGGCCCCTCGGGAAGGACCCTTCATCGCCAAGGAAGACATCTCGCCAGGAACGTACCGCCTCTAGTGGGCTAATGGTGACCTCGTCCCGAACGTGTGGAATATACAGCACCTCGCAAAGTCCTACCCCTAGATGTCCTCAAAGCTATGTATTCTTTCTCCGATATTAATAACAAAAAGTGTCTTCTTTCTTGCCAATGACTCTGGGTCATAAGGCCCGTCATTAACTTTTTAACCGACATTCAAGCTGCTGCTTGGGGACTGGGCTGACCCAAACAAACCTATCACGATCACAGGGAGAGTCCCCGCCGACTCTGACTTCCGAAGTCCTTGCCCGACCCCATGTTCCCCCCGGCGACAGCCGAGCTAACTTGGTCGGTCTGAGTCTCCAACCGTGAAACCCTGAGCTCTGCGCTCAACCTGCGTGCTACTAGTGAGTAAGCCTTCCAGCTAAGCGTCATTGAGTGCTAAGCCGTCCTCTCTGTGAGCAGTGGTCAGCAGGAAAAAAGGGCGCTTAAACGGCACAAGGCAGTGGCCGATCGGGCGATGCAAAGTCCTAAGTCGGCAGGGAAAAGGGTCCATATTTCATTTTGCTAACCACAGCACACAATACTTCAATAGATTAAATTCTGATCTATATATACATTACAAAACAGTGTTTACATCAATGGTTATCATTTTACAGGCCAAGCTCCTTCGCTACAGCCTCTGCCAGAGGCATACACTCATCGACCAGGGTGTCAAACTGATCGTCGCTCATCCCTTCAGGCAAGCCCTCGCGAATTGGAGCAAGGGACGAGAGACGGGAAGTGCGCACAGATCATCGCTAAGATGTGACTACCGCAGCAGACTGCGGTCTCCTGCACCAATTGCACCACCCGAGTGGGGCCGGCCTGGAGCCGCTGCACCAACGTCAAGGTCATCAGTCCCGACTCGTTGGGGACAGCGAGTCGGCGTTGAACTCGGCCGCTTGCCGCAGCTCCAGTAGCTCGGCCCGGACGCCTGCAACAGAAGCCTCTAAATACACAAGAAACACTCACCATGCATGATCTGGTCATGCTCGTCCTTCAGACGCTGGTTGACCTCCGCCAAGCTCTCCGACTCGGCCTTGAGGTGCATGTTGGCTTCCTTCAGAGCGCCGACCTCCTCCTCGAGCTTCCGCTTGGTCCCGGATAGCTTCTCCACCTTCCCTTGGAGAACCTTCTCCTTCTTCTCCGCATCTATAAGGAATCATCGTCGGCACAAAGCCCCGGCATGGGAACTGCTCCGGTGCATCGCAGGAACCCACCCTCCAACAAGATCTTCATGTCATTCATTAGCTCCTCGTTGAGCTTGACGACATCGGCCATCTCCCTCTCCCTCTTCATCATATATTCTTTGGAGCTGTTGGCGTCCTGGACCCTCTCCTCCTAAATCTTTGGCAGGGTCCGGCGGTCCTCGAGAGCTTGCTGTTCCAAGATAAGGTCTTTCGCAGCCCGAGCTGTGAAACCCTGCTCAATGACAGCAAGCGGTCAGCCGCTACAAGAACAACAATGCTCATGAAGTTAAAGAAACCATACCTTGATGACGCGATACAGCACGCCGGTCACATTCTGCAGCTTCTGAAGCACGCTCTCGTGGTCGGCAATGTCGAGCTCCAGAGCACGTTCAGGAGTCAGCGTCGACGCGCTAGGCCCGGCCCCGTGCCCGGCCACAGCTGCATCAACCCTGGGTGCCACAACAGTGCCAACCCCGACACTCAATTGCTCCCCGAGCAGTTGGTCGTCGTCATCTTCAAGTGGAGCAGGACCACTGACCGGGTCTTTCACCCTGGTCACCTTGCCTGAGTCCCCGCCTTGACCACCTGTCTCGGGCAGCGCCACCTGCTTGTCGGCGGCGGGTGGGCTCGTCTCCAAAGAGATATGTGGGGGACTTGGCGGCCGCACCTGGTCTTTGGCCAAGGGGCTACTCGGCCTCCGCTCCGGCAGGCCTTCTTTGACACTAGCCCCGGGCCCCGTGCCCGTGACAGGTGACTGAACCAATGACGCTTTGTTAACTGCTCCTAGGAGTGGCACCAGGCCAGCCCCACCTCCATGACTCCCGAGCCTACATTCAAAGCAGACATAGCATAAATACGACAATCCAGGCGATGGTCAAGGCATATCAAGCAACTTACCCGCTCTTCCGAGGATGCTTGAACTCAATCCTCTTAAGAAGTATAGGCGGTGTCGAGCTGGGTGTCGGAAGCGATTCCGGCTGTTCCCGCGACTAAACATAGAGGGTCCCCTGGCCACCAGCGTCGGTCCAAGGCGACTCCCCCAAGTCCGGGCTCGAGGGGGACCCGTCGGCATCATCCTCGGCTTCGCTCGCCGAGGATATCAGCCTTCTCTTCCTCCTCGCCTGGGACTGGGCCCGTGCAGCTTGCCCCAACTTGGGCAGCTGCTTCCGGCTTGAACCCCCAACAGCCGACCTCGTCGACCTCGACATCGTCACTTTGCGCACAGCTGTGCGCCTTGGTTTTCCTGCACCTATGACAGCCGCTAGGGTCACCTGAACATCATCTGAATCCTCCAAGGGAGCCGAAATCAAGTCATCAGCCTCCTATTCGGCTAGCTTCTCGTCCACCACACGAGGCGTCCGGGACGCCTCCTCCGAAGTCATCAGTTCTCCAGCCGAACACTGCCCTCGGGCAACGGAGCCGGACAAAAATACTTCGCCGCGCGTTCCTGCAAAACAATCAACGCAGCAACTCAGACTTGCATACACAGAACAATATATCCGGCATCAAGCTATAAAAGTCGTATGGGAAACAAATACTATCCGGTGGCGGCGAATTGTGCAACAAGAAGGGCACAAGTGTACCCTGGTAGTAGATTTCCCCTCGCATAAAGCTCGAGACCCTTTCCTTGGTCTCGAAGACGGACACGGACCAGACTTGTTCTCGAGTCAGATCCCTAGCACCAGAGAATTCATATCTGAGGTGAACCCGGTCCTTGATAGGCTGCGTCAGATGCCGGATGAAGGAAATCATGATGGCCGCCACAGTAGTTTCCTCTCCTTCGCCTTGACTATCAGCTGCAATAGCTCCTCAACTTCCTGCAGATCCTTGCCCTCCAGAAGCAAATCCCAGTCTATAACCTTCTTTGGCTGATGACCAGTCCAGGCCGGCAGAGCAGGGGGATGATTTCTAACATAGAACCAATCTGACCGCCACCCCTTGTTGGAGTCATTCATGTCCAACACAAAGTACCGCTTGGACATGCCAGGTCTAAAAGAGAACCCTGCTCCGCCAGTTATCCGGGCCGGTCCCTTACCGGCATCTTTTCCAATTATCTACATGTGGTACAACCGCTGCCACAATTTGAAGTGCGGCGGAATTCCCAGGAAGGCCTCGCAAAGATGAATGAAGACCGAGATGGAGAGAATTGAGGTTGGATTCAGGTGGGTAAGCTCAATACCATAGTAGTGCAGCAGACCCAGGAAGAAGTCCCCCATGGGCAATCCAAAGCCACGCTCGAAGAATGACGCGAAAATGACCGTCTCCGTCTCCGAGCGCTCCCAGGGCCGCGCGTCATCCCCAGGAGGCCGCCACAGCAGCTCCTCTTTGGGCCCCAGTACACCTCGCCGCACCATGGCCTGAAGCTTCTCTTCGGTCATGGACGATTGGCCCCAAGCCGGTTCCTGGGGCGGCACTCCTCCAGGCACGAAAGTCAACTCCACGACCTCGGCAGACGACGCAATCGCCTTTGCGGCAGTATCCGCCCCGGCGACGGCCACCGGCCTTGCAGCGGCGCCATCCCCACCGGCGGCGGCGGCATCTCCTGCAGCCTTGGACTGGGCCTCGGCGGACGTCGCCATCTTTCCCGCAACAGAAACCCCGCGGCCCGCGGGGATCCCTGAATCCGCCACCCTCGTCGGCGGCGGCACCTCCTCTTTCGATGCCGATGTCTTCAACAAAGCCGTCGGGTCCGTCATCTCCGCTCCTAATGCGTGGGCGCGACACAGGGGACAAGTTGCGGTGGCGGTGTGCGGATGGATTCCGACGGCGGCGAGTATGCTGCGGTCGAATCGGACCTACGGCGGCGCTAAGCAGCGGTGGAAGGCGGTATGTCTCAAGATCTGGGAATGTCAGTGGTAAACAAACTGCCGGCTGACGATTCGATTTATTCCCCCCTCCAACGGCTAAAAATACGCTAATGGCGCCGTGACTAACGGACGGAATCCGTAGAATTTTTGTCAATCGGGGCCCAACGGCTATCCATGCGCCAACGACTCTTTGTCCAAAAGGACTCGGCCAGCCCCGACGCTTCGGGACTCGGTGCTCTGGCTCCGGTCAACAGGTCTTCATGACTCGGCCAGCCCCGACGCTCGGGGACTCGGCGCTCTGATTCCGGTCAACGCATCCCCGTGACTCGGCCAGCCCCGACGCTCGGGGACTCGGCGTTCTGACTCCGGTCAACGGGTCTCTGTGACTCGGTTAGCCTCGACGCTCGAGGACTCGGCGCTCTGACTCCGGTCAACAGGTCCCCGCGACTCGGCCAGCCCCGACGCTCGGGGACTCGGCGTTCTGACTTCGGTCAACGGGTCTCCGCAACTCGGTCAGCCTCGACGCTCGGGGACTCGGCACTCTGACTCCGGTCAACGGGTCCCCGCGACTCGGCCAACCCCGACGCTCGGGGACTCGGCGTTCTGACTCCGGTCAACGGGTCTCCGTGACCCGGACAGCCCCGACGCTCGGGGACTCGACGCTCTGACTCCGGCCTATGGGTCTCCGCGACTCGGCCAGCCTCGACGCTCGGGGACACGGCGTTCTGACTTCGGTCAATGGGACTCCGTGACTCGGCCAGCCCTGATACTCGGGGACTCAGCGCTCTAGCTCCGGCCAACGGGTCTCCGCGACTCGGCCAGCCTTGGCGCTCGGGAACTCGGCGCTCCGACTCTAGTTAACGGGTCTCCGCGACTTGGCCAACCCTGACATCTGGGGACCTGGTGCTGCGAACCTAGCTATGAACCTAAGTTGCCAAGTTGGCCTCCGGGTCAAGGATAACAGAAATCATACCTGCAGCCAGGCTATAAAAGAGGATTCATCAACAAACTATACAATTACAAGGAGAACCAGCCATGGGCAGGTTACAAGGTTAAAAAGCATTAACCTTCAAGATGATGGCTTGGGGCACTCGCCATGGCATGAGGTGCTGCATAAGCAGCAAGCTTCGTCCACATGAGCTCATCGTAAGCTCTCTTGTAGCACCACGGTGACCGACGACGGGTTAACCCCACTTGAGGGTTGTGTGCGGATGCCTCCAGGTTTCCCTTGGCTCTGCAAGCATTTCACCCTACAAGGCCCTCGGCCGAAGGCAATGCTGGAGAGAATGGGAAAGCATGCAGACGCTCATCAACACCTCAAGATCTTCGAAAGCACTCATCTAGCACCAAGCTCTCAAGTCCCCATGGTTTCTCCCTGGAGGATGAACACAACAACAAGTCCCCAACATGTTTACTATGTGGTTGCTACGCTTTTCTTCTGATAAGTGCAAGGTCCCAAACCTTTGCATCTATTTAAAGCCCCATGCTAACTGTTCACATGTGACCTCGGTTGCATTATTCGGCGCGTGAGCTCTGCACCGCGCAGCCCTTCTCCCCGAGGCGCTCAACCCGCCCTTAACGTTTTCGATAGCCTTCAACCACGGGTGCGCTCTGTGCGCTCACATGGATATTGTTGTTGTCACGACGTGCTCAGACACCCATGGCGATCTTATCCTTTGGGTGGCCTGTCTGCCCCGGCGCTTGGTGTTCAATTCCTTTTGACCATTCACCCGATTTTTCTAATCGGCCCAATGCTCGGGGACTACTCCATATGGAGAGCTCCTTGCGTCGCCCCATCTGGATGTGTCACTTTTCTCAAAGTGGTGCAGTCCCTCCCGGTGTCTGACCCAGCCACAGCTCGACACTACGCCACTTGGGGCTTCACCCCTGGGTCTGTCCGGGGTCATCCCCAATGACCTTGATGGCTTCTCTTCTTCATCAACAGTCCGACACACGCCTCCATGTTGCTCGGGGACTTGTGGGATATGGGTACCCCTTGGCCCACTACCGACCGGATACGTAGTTGGCCTGGGCCCATGTCTGACAATCATGTGGGCCGACCTCAGGCCGGCCCTTCGAGGATTCTCGACTTGATGGACAAGATTGGAGAAGACTTAGCCCGCAAGGCATATGGCGATATACTCGGATCCTACCTGGGTATTATGGAGATCACGGCGCAACCGACTCAGATTACTTTCCTAGTTGTAGCCGGATAATAATTAGAGTAACCGACTTGTAAACCCTAGGCCGTCAGCCTATATAAGGCGGCCTAGGTCGACCCCTTCATTCATTCGATTCTTAGCCACCAGATCCTTCATTGTAACCAAGAACTCGCCGTCGTTCTCTGGAATTTCGCCGAGCAGAGCAATAAAACACCACCGAGCATAGGACGTAGGGTATTATACCTCCGAGTAGCCCGAACCTGTATAATCCCTGTGTCCCTGTGTTACCTCGAGCTAACTATAATCTCGCGATTGCCCTTTGCCTAAAATCTACCATCTGGGTACCCCCGGGTGGACTGCCGGCCGATAAATCCGACAGCACCATCACAGTGTATTAGCCAACTTTCTTCTCTACTCAAACTTTCTGCCGAAGGCGATGTCCATTCTGCAATGAAATCAGCCAAGACTTGTGATTTTATTGCTGTTCTTCGCTCAAAGTCCACTACGTACTCTGATAGTTCAGCTGCCCATTTGCGCAGTCTAACCGAAATTTCTTTGTTTCTTAGCAATTCTTTGAGTGGTTGATCTGTAAGCACTCTTATGTTGCGCCCTTCAAAATAATGCCTTAGCTTTCTGGATGCCATTACCACAGAGTAATCATCTTCTCTATTTCTGTGTAAAACATCTTCGATCCGGCTAATGCCTCCGAAACATAGTATACAGGTTGCTGCACCTTCTTACCCTCTACCAACTTCTCCGTAATGAGTGTTGCGCTTATGGCTGATTGCGAGGTTGCAATGTACAATACTAAAGGTGCCTTCGGATCGGGTACTGTTAGCTTCGTTAGCTGCATCAGGTATTGCCTTAGTTCTTGAAATGCCTTTGACTGCTCTTGTCCCCATTCAAACTTTGATGCTTTTCTGAGTGTAGCGAAGAAGGGCAGGCTTCATTCGGCTGCCTTTGCAATAAACCTGCTAAGTGTTGCAATTTTGCCCGAGAGCTTTTGAACATCTCTTATGCACCTTGGCTCCTCCATATCGAGTATTGCATTAATTTTGTCGAGGTTGGCTTCAATCTCGTTTGCTGATACTAAGCACCCAAGTATCTTCCCCTTGGTCACTCCAAAGGCACACTTCTCCGGGTTAAGTTTGAGGCCAACTTCTCTCATTCTTGCGAAGGCGACTGCCAAATCTGAGACGTGATCTTGTCTTTTGATACTCTTCACCAAGATATCATCAACATATGCAAGTATAGTTTTGAACAATTCTTCTTTGAATACGGTGGTTGACATGCGACAGAAAGTGGTGCCGGTGTTGCGAAGCCCCTATGGCATCCTGATGAAGTAGAATGTGCCAACAAGAGTGATGAAGCTAGTTTTTTCTTCGTCGTCTTTCTTCATCCAGATTTGATGATAGCCAGAGAAGCAATCTAATAGAGACATCATCTCACTTGCTGCGGCTTGATCAATGATTTTTGTTGAGGCCATAATACCAGGGTGCCCGATCACGAGGATTGCCGACTACCGACTCCGAACGATGAAGACTCCGAACAAGACACGATGGTCGGATCGCAGAAGAAAAGCCCGATGATAGTTAGAGTCCTACTAGGTTTAGGTCTATTTTGTCTTGTAAGGCACGTCTCCCTAGATATAAATAGCTGGGGTCCTGTACGTAAAGGGTATTCCCAATCTTAGCCAATCCACCCGAGGGTACTTGTTACATCATTGTAATCTGTACTTACCGAAATAATACAAGCAGCAACTGAACATAGGGTTATTACTCGATCTCGAGGGCCCGAACCAGTATAAAATCTCGTGTCTTTCCGTTCATCCACCGTGATCAATCTTCGCACAAAGCGGGGTGCTTGCCGGACAAATATCTGCCGAGTACAACCTTGACAGAGGCGCGCCAGGTTGGGGCCCTTGCGTGAAGAAAGATCATGCCGATCGTCAACGGAGTCTGGATCGCCGACGTGTCGAGTTCATCGATGCCCTACATGCCCAGTTCCATCAAGTCGGAGGCCTTCGGGAGTTCTGCTTCCGCTTCCGATCTCTACGCTCACAGCCATCTAGTGCCTACACGGGAGATCCACTTCGGGGATCTCGTGTTCGAGCACCAAGGCGATTACGAGCTCAAGCTGACAGGGATCCATGATCCCGATCTCACATGCACCGGTCGGGAAGTCTTCGCCACCTTCGCGGAACCAATTCCCGAGGACATTGCCGATCGCACTGCACGGTTGGATCTCGACTACAGTGGATCTAGCGATGGGTCGGAACAGCCCGATGACCGTCGCATTTGTGTGCTAGCTGCAAACGGGAGCGAGGCCGCCGCTGAGTCCTCCAACTCGCGCAAATCCATACCTCCTCCGCGTTTCAGCAACGCGCCAACTCTTCAGACGGCTAAAACCCGTACACAGCAGGTCGCGTCCTCACTGGCTCCATGAAATCTCAACGATGATTTCTGGGCAGTCGAGCAGGACAACCTGCAGATCCGAACTCTCTTGGAGATGATGGAGGCAATGGCCGAGGGAACCCCAATGGCCACCATCGCCAAGAAGGCTCGGGAAGCAGCGGACAAGGCCAAGGAGCGCCTTGAGGCCGCCGCTGCCGCACCACAGGCTCCGTCAAACAGGCCTGGTGAACCACAACCGGTTCGCTCCCGATCTGTTAACGGACGACCCCGCTATCGCCCGCACGAAGGGCGTGACATGAGGCCGCAGCTCGAACGCAACCATCGCACCCGCGACGCTCGGGAGACTCTCAACTACAATCGAGATCACCGAGCACGTGAGGGCTACTACCGGTCCCATCCAGATTCGCCGCCACGTGACTCCCGACCAGGCACAGGAGGATGTCTCGCATACTCCCCGGGCCTGCGCAAGGTCAGGTGGCCGAAAAAGTTTCGTCCTACCAACATTGAGAAGTATGACGGAACAACCAACCCCCGCGAGTGGATTCAGATTTATTCCATGATCATCGACGCCACTGGGGGTGACAACTACGTCAAGGCCAACTACTTGCCGACTGCCCTGCAGGGGTCAGCCCGAACATGGCTCATGAACCTGCCCGAGGCCAGCATCAAGTCATGGAGCCACCTCCGAGAGACGTTTGAAGCCAACTTCCAAGGCACCTACAAACGCCCCGGACACGAAGGAGATCTGCTCAATTGTGTGCAGAAACCTGGAGAGTTCCTCCGAGACTACATCTGTCGCTTCAGCGACACCCGTAACACCATCCCCGATATAGTGGATGATCGGGTTATTGTGGCCTTTAATCAGGGCTGCAAGGATGAGCGAACGGCGGAGGAACTTGCCAAGAAAAACCCGAAGATGGTGGCCGAGCTCTACGGGATCCTGGAAGAGACCGCCAAGATGGCAGATGCCCGAGCACGGGTCCACGGAAGGCCCGAACAAAGCCAGCCAGCCGGGAAAGGCAAGAAGAAGAATAAGAATAAGAACAAGAAGCGCAAGACCGAGGGCGACGAAGTCATGGCCGTGGACAACAAACCCCCATACAGGCATCAAGGCAAACCTACCAATCTCCCGATGTACTGCCCGATTTACCGATCTACAAAGCATCACTTTGTGGACTGCATGGTGTACAAGAAGCAGAAGCAGGAGGAGGAGAGCCAGCAGCAGGGGGCTCCACGTGACCAGGCCTCTCAAAATCCTCGAACGGCGAACTACATGGATTGTGACGATGAGATAGACCTTCCTGAGGATCTGGAGATCGCCACAATTTTCGGTGGCTATTCTACCCGAACCTCCAAATCCCAGCTAAAGCTGTTTGAGAGGCAGATAGCAAGCACCGAGCCCTGCAAGCATCCGTTGAGGTGGTCCGAAATCCCGATCATATTTGATCAGAGGGATCACCCCGAGACGCTGTACGACGGGCCACTACTCCCACTGTGTATCAAACCATGGATCGGGCCCCGCAAGATCGGGCGAACCCTGATCGACAGTGGAAGCGCCCTCAATCTGCTGTTTGTCAACGCCTTTGACGAGCTCGGGATCACGAGGAGGTCCTTGTCCCCGGTGGAGAAGCCTTTCTACGGGGTCATACCAGGCATCCAAGCCTTTCCCTTAGGGAGGATCGATCTGCAGGTGACCCTCATGGAGGGCAAAAACATCCGAACAGAGTTCCTCACCTTTGAGGTGGCTGACATCACGTCGGCCTATAACTGCATCCTGGGACGGCCGTTCTTGAAGAAGTTCATGGCGGTCGCCCACTTCGCCTACTCCATGATCAAGGTCCCGGGGCCATTGGGCCCGATCACCGTCTGCGGTGACCGCAAGGGCGCGGTCCAGTGCGACATGAAGACCCTAGACATGATCAAGGGAGACGAGCAGGAGCCAGCCAAGGCTGCCGAACCTGCCAAGAAAAAGACCAAGAGTCAGCCAAAGGCTGCCACGAAGGCGGTAGGGGTCGAAACCTCCCGAGCAGCGGAAACCTGATCAAAGGCCAAGGGAAAAGAAGTTCCCGAACCGGTGCCTACGGGGGAAAAGAAGACCGATGACGGCGCTGCCGAGAAGCAGACTGTGGTGGACCAGACCCCGATCAAGGAGACGCCATCACAGCAAGCAGGCGAGTCGCCAGCTGCCGCCTCGCCAAGAGCGCCACCGGCAAAACGCTCCGAACCGGGCACCAAATCGGTGGCCCTTGATGAGGCAGACCCGACCAAGACCACCCAGGTGGGCTCTGGTCTGGGTGACAAATAGGAACTCGAGCTCATTGCTTTCCTCCGGGCAAACGTGGATGTGTTCGCTTGGGAACTGTCTAATATGCCCAGGACCCCCAGGGAGGTGATCGAGCACAAGCTTGGCATACGAACTGGCGTCCGACCAGTCAAGCAGAAGCAAAGGAGATATACCCCGGAGAAGCAAGACGCCATTAACGAAGAAATCAACCGACTACTCAAAGCCGGCTTCGTTCGAGAGGTCCCTTTCCCGGAGTGGCTGGCAAACCCAGTCATGGTGAAGAAGCCCAACGGAACGTGGCGGATGTGCGTGGACTACACCGATCTGAATAAAGCTTGCCCGAAGGACGAGTATCCACTACCTAGGATAGATCAAATTGTAGATTCAACCTCTGGATGCGAGCTGCTTTGTTTTCTAGATGCCTATTCGGGGTATCATCAAATCAGCATGTGCATTGACGATGAGGAGAAAACCGCATTTGTAATCCCCTTCGGTGTTTATTGCTATATAAAGATGCCTTTT
>CM014274.1:56298484-56320797 GCA_004135705.1 Alloteropsis semialata
GATCTCCAAAAAGACCGCGGATAACCCGCGCCATGTGCAATAATTGCTGCTGACAAGATTCCCTGCTGATTCTTGCGCTGCGATCATTTTGGAAACTGTGAAGTTTAAATAAATACTTTGGCTTCTCGGAGAAGCTAGGCGAAAAATATTTAACCAGGTGAAAACCCGAATATCCTGTTTGGGAGCTTTTTTGGGTCAACCTGTAAGGGAGTTTTTGAGAGTGATTTTCTAAGTTCGATCTGTTCGGGCAAAGAATCTAATCACCCGAACACTCTCGTCTTTAGCGCTGCTTCTGTTACAAGTTCTATGAAAAGATCGTATAGTTGCTCGAGCAGATTTCAAACTTGAACACGATAAAACGGAAAAAATCATTCTGGGGAGTTCAATAGCTTTTTCATTAAGGCAACTTTCTGGCTGATTACATTTTGATCAGAAGATCTACCTAAATGATTTCCTACGAATCTTATGCCTCAAGCCAAGGAAGAAGTGTTTATTCGGAAACAATCCCTTGTACTTGAACAGGGAAGATTCTCAAAAAGTAAGAACCTTCTTTTTTCCTAGGCACTATCGCCGAAGGATGAGGACGACGACGAGGAGGCTGCCATGCCCGGCTCCTCCTCCTCGTCGCTGTCGCTAGTGAGGTCCACGAGTGCACCATCTCCCGGAATGCCGATCAGCGTGCGGTTGAGGGAGATGAAGAGGTGCCGAGCGAACCCTTGTCATCTCTTACCTCCGTCGGCACAGAGGACAACGACCCGGATTTAGACGGCCGCTTCTAGCGAGAGTGGCCGCNCTGTGGGCCGGCAGCGGGGGGAAGAGTGGAGGAGAGAGAGGGGAGGCGGCCGGGCCGGTGGCCGATTGGGCCGAGCGTCGTGGGCCGGGAAAGGGAGGAGAGGGAGAAGGAGATGGCGGGCCGGCCGAGCCTTGTGCTCGGGTGGGCCGGCGGGAGAAGAGGAGTTGAGGGAGGTGGAGTAGACTCGGGAAGAGTTAGTTTGAGCTGTGTGGTTGTTTTGTTTTTGAAGTTGTTGTTTTCCCCATAGTGCTGCAGTTTGCAGCACCCATAGAAAATCATAGAAAAATCTAAAAATTGCAAACTAAAATTTGATAGTTTCCACAGGAATACCTCTCTGCAAGAAAAATAAGAGTAGAGTTAGATTATGTAGTTTGCTCCTCTGTTTATTTGTGTGTTTAGAATTAGGTAGTATAGCTTAGTTACTTGCATCACCCTATTAATATGTGCTGTCATGAAATGAGGAGAATGACCAGGGAACCTTAGGTAATCCTTGTATATGAAATCAGTAGTAAAAACTAGTGTAAAAGATTAAATAACCTTATGTACATAAGTGGGTGTATCTATATGTTTCATAAACTATTTGAATTGCATGATAAAATGACTAGTAGTAATCACCCCTTCTACCTTGATGCACTTCATAATGAAATTAATTGCTTGTAACAAGTGCTCATGAAATAAATAGACAAATTAATTTGTGGTTGTTTCGTTGCATGCATGAGCATCATATTATTTGTGTCCTTGTATTCATCGCACTCATGCATGATGCATCTCATGTAGATACCGCAGTCGCTGACGGTTTGTACGAGTTGGTGGATGAACCCATTGCTGACCCGGTGGAGACCGCAGTTACTGCTGAGCCCGTTGCTGAAGACCCGAACCAATGTTCGGTAAAGCCCAAGGCTGTTGAGCAGGAAGGCAAGCCCCGTATCATAACCCCTAATTTCCAAAACTAGGCAACCTAATTACTTAAGTATTGTGCATTTAAGTTTTGGATATGATTGAAACTCTAGATGCATAATCCCTAGGATTCCTCTGTCAAGACACTAGTATGTGTAGGTCGTTAGCTTGCCATGCTAAACAGGGCCGGTAGAAGTCGAGAGATTTTCTGTCACTCACGAGATATAGGTTCTTTACTTTATGTTGCAATCATAAGCTTTGTGGGCGGGGCCTGGTACGATGCTCCTGTGTGTAACCGACCCGCTTTTGCCAGATGGGCCGGGCCGAATCCCGGGGGCCCCGTGTTACACTGTGTGGGCGATTTGCCCCGTCTACGTATCGAATGGAATTAAGGTCATGGCTGTACTGTTGGGCAAGTATTGAATGTACTGTGCACATACTGGCGTCTAGGTCCCGGGAAACTGATGTACCTGAATCGAACGGTATTCGGGCTTCTTCCCACTACTCTGGGAGTGGACGGATGGCGGGTGTAGTTGTGGCTACTTGGTCCGGGACCAGTAGGGCTTTGCACTCGGGACTAGTGGGTTTAGTCTGAATATTCGGGAGATGACGGGAAAAGTGGGCACGTGAGGCTCCGGGAGCGCTTACGTGCCGTGTGTTCAAGTTTCCCTTGCAAGGTGTAAATTAGATAATGATCACGGCACTTCTCCGTTATGAATACCGCTTGTCCACTGTGCAGCTTTAAGTAGCAGGAGGGAATGATAAATAATGATGGTTCTCTGAAAAATTGTTGTTCCACATGTTTGCTATAGAAAAAGTGCTCACTTGGATACTTGATAATGACTATGAACTTGATGCTAAAATTTGAAAGTTAGGATCAACTATTAGTTGCTTTTCGGCAAAACAAACCCCACAGCCAAAAGCCTTGCATTTTTAGGAGTCGGTGTTATAAACCATATTCCGATAAGTCTTGCTGAGTATTAGTACTCAGCCTTGCTTGTGGCTTTGTTTTTCAGAGTGCGATTTAAATGTGTCCGTTGGCTACGAGCAGTGTATCATCAATGGTCAGACCGTTCCCGCGGGCTGGACTGTCGAGTGGATCAAGGACTAACTGGTGTTTGATGTGTGCTTTTGATGACATGCTCTTTGGGCTTATGAGCATGTTATTGTATCTCGTCGTTTGGCTTCTGCGCTTTTATTCAGAACTCTGGTTTGCACTCTAAGTGTTTTAAATTCTGGCTTGTAAAACTTAATTATAGAACTGTTGTAATTTATGGTGATGTTGGTAACATCTGTGCTCTCCTTCGAGGGAGCCTTGTGCACATTGGTTCGATTGGAAATACAGTGGTTTCATCGGGCTTGACCTGACAGATCGTCTAATTGAACTGTTCGAAGTACGCGTAACCGGATCAAGTGATTGAGATGACGGTTAGCGTGCTTGAGCCAGTTTAATTAGGGCGGTTCTGCCACAGCTGGTATCAGAGCGAAAATGTGCAGCAGGTGGTACTAACAAAGCCCTAAACTGTGTTTTCATAATTAAAATTAGAGCTTTCTTTAGAACGGACTAGGAACGCTAAGGAAAAACCTAAGAGATAGTCCGCAAGCCCTGTAGGTTGTGTCTTTTAGCAGGTGGCTTAAAGTAATTGTTTGACTAACTTCCAGCACATTTACTTTCTGTCAAAACTTACTTCTTGCACAACCGACCTTAATTTCTGTAACGACGCTTAAAGGTGAGACCCCTGGTCATCCGGGGAGGATGGATACCCTGTCGGAAGTGCGATCCGAACGCTGTCCCCAAGCAGTGGCCTACTTGGTGGTACAGCCAATATGTCACACCCGGATTTACAAAAGAAATCCGAATGCTACTATATGTGTACCCAGGAAGTCTTAAACACACATATAGCTCCAGAATAAGGTAAATCAAAGTAAACCAGTGCTCGAATTACAAAAGAAACTATTACAAAAGACAAGGGTTTTCTAACCAACCACAGCGGAAGTCTATTTACTATCTCTCACGATGAAGTCTCCAATCCACAGGGACGCCGGCTGGTGAAGCACAACCTAGAACTCTTCTGGAAAAATCTTCATGAAAATCTTCGAGTGCTGCCTCATCTGAGTACCCGTCCGGGATTTTATTGAATAGTGCAAGTGTAAGTAAACCATCTTACTTAACAAATATAACACGATGGATGAAGGCTTAAAAGGCTGGACACGGTTTAACTGCGGTAAGCACTTTTAGTTCTTCAATTTTAACATTAACCAAATTACTACAGTGTAATAGGTAATTCCCAGTTGTAACCCAAATTAAGTATAAGTAGAGAAGTATCATCAAGTCCACCATCATTCCATTGTCATTTCATTTTAAACATCACCGGGGTAAAAGTCACTGTCAAAAAGGATCCAGGCCACTCGTAACCGTGAGTACGGCTGATATATCAGTTTTTACACTCTGCAGAGGTTGTACACTTTCCCCACTGGTCGTGTAAAAGCTCAAAAGAACTTTATAACCCAACCATGCAGTGCGGATCAGGCACATTCATCACACTACCTTTGGTGTGACTGCATAGGGACGCTACGAAACCTTTCAAAAGAGACCCTAGCCGCTAGTGACAGTGTGAACCTTCTCTGCTCCCACCAAAAGTAAATATCGACCCATTTCCGAGACAGACCAAGGCCACCGCTTCTGGCCCTCTCCTCCAAGTCAAGCCAGATAGCCACTTAGACAAGCTAGGATCATACAATTTACTTAGTTAAGACCAGAGCCCATTTGATTCCCGTGGTTGCACTGTTTTCCCGGGTTGCCACTTTAAGATAGACCATAACAAGTGATGCCCAGAACAAAGCACACAGCATATGTTCCAGTTTAAAGGTTGATTAATGAACAAAGCACACAGCACATGTTCCGATTTAGGTTGGATGGAACAAAGCACACAGCACATGTCCAAATTAAGGGTTGCCTAGAACAAAGCACACAGCACATGTTCTAGATCGTGAATTGCCTAGAATAAAGCACACAGCACATATTCTAGAACAAGAGTTTGCTGAGAACAAAGCACACAGCACATGTTCCAGCTACCTAACCATGTTGCTAAAAAGCAAGTTTTAACATTCATCATTGTATAAATATCAAGTATCACTGTCCGAAGACAGTAAGCGCAAGTTGCATAGCCTAGCTCAAATTATCCATCAATGCATAACCCGGTTGAGCAAGAAAGTAAGTCTCAAAAGTACTAGGGATATCCGAAACAGTTTAACTCATGCATGAATTCAAGTGATTAATAGTGTGTATAGGTATCAAGGATTGCTCGTGTTATACTTGCCTTCCTCAAAGTATTTCCAGTGTTTCTCTTCTTCAGAACCTTGCTCTCCTTCTACGTTGAGCAGCTCACCGAGGCACAATCAACACCAGCACAAGGTACATCTAACAAAGCAATACACCAATCAATACAACAGTTTTGAAAAGCGTACTACTAGAAAACACTAGCTACTACAAACTTGGGAGCGCAAGAAACACTAAAGGCAGAACTACGGGTGAAAAGGTATAGGCAATTGAACTGTCAAAGGCATACTGGTACAAAGAACAAGCTGGGATTATTTTGGTTAAAGACAAATGGATTGTGACATAATCAAGGCATGAACATGATGTCATCCTGGAATATTGGAATAAAGCTTCAATGGAATTTTGTATAAATGGATCAACAAACTTTAGTATATGCACATACAATTCAACATACTATTTTAATATCTAGATTTCACATATGTGGCCACCATATATGAATTCAGTATTAAAATAATACACCGGAATTATATGGTTCATACACTAAACATTTATTAAGCCAGAATATAAATTACCATAGGATAGAAATAAAGGTATAGGCTAAATATGTGGCAACAAAAGGGATGAAAGGGATGGAATTTGGATAGGTTATGATCACCATGAAGGCTTGGTCTCTGCTGCACCTACTGGCAAGGTACAAGGCTGGTGCAAAAGCCTAAACATCTTTTATTTAGAAAGCTAGTTTAAATTAACCATTAATCAAATTAATTACTAATTAAATTTCAGAAGCAAGGGTTATGGTGAACGTCACCGCTAAAGCGTAGATTATGTTGTTACGAACGTAACGCAACTTGAATGGATCAAATTGGAGCTAAAACACGAAATGTAGGTGCTAAACAAGGTCTGGGGGCTTATTCGTAATTAACTATAGACGAAAAGGATTAGCAGGAAAGTTTTGCAAGACTCAAGAAATAGTGGTCGTGAATTGATGAAAGGCCGGGGTTAGATCTACTAAAAGGCTCGGGTGGGGTTTATGTGCTAAGGTGGGATTTTCCTAGGGGGTTTTCTGGAAAAGCTACAAGACACAAGGAATAAGGCAAATAATTACATGTTTCTTTGGGGCTCAGAATGGAAAAGAACCTTGAACAGATTGCATCTACGTAACTTTTTCCTTCATGACTTCCTACCGGCGGCGGCGCTTCTGTTCTGGTGCTACGTCGCAGGAAGGGGCAGCGCCGGGGCTGTTCCTGGTGGCCGGCCTCGGTCTCGTTGGGCTGGCCGTTCGGTCGGCCTGCTGGGTGCTGGCGCGCGGGCACGCAGGCGGGCACGCAGGGCTGCAGCACGAGGTGCTCGGGCAAGGGTAGCAGCAGGGCAGCGGCGCTGCTTCTGCGTCGCGCAGCTGCGCGCGAAAAGGCGCAGGCACATGGGGCAGCGGGACGGGGCGTGCGGCTCGGCTCGACCGGCAAGGTCAGGGGCAGCAGGGTCTGGCGGCAGGGCTGACAGGACTCGGGGCTGCGCGCACGCACGAGGGCAGAGAGGAGGGACGGGGCGGCATGCAGGGCTCACCGCGGCGACGACGTCAAGGTGACCGTAGGAGACGACGTGGTGGCTGGAGTTCGAGAAGAAAGCGGCGGTGTCGGGGCTACGGGTGACGGAACTCGTGCATGAACGGCAAAACAGAAAGGAAACGAAACAAGGATCGTGATGTAGTGCTTACTTCATGCCAACAATGGACGGCGGCAGCTCGTCGGTCGCACAACGGAGAGGGAAACCGACGAAGGACGACGACCAGCTTGGCCGGCGCATGGTGCTGGCGACGCCCCGGCCACGGCTCGGGATGGCTGGACCGCGGAGAGGCTTCCTGGGACTCCTCGGGTGACGGCGGCGACGTCCAGCAGAGCGGCGGCGACGCGCTGGGTTTAAAAGAATGCACTCCTGAGGGATTCCCAAACTTTGGGGCTTCCCTGCAAAGGAGTCTACAGGGCACCTTTTCCAGAAGGGAGGTGCTCCGTATATATAGGGAGAAAACCCACCATCTCTCAATCCATTAGCAATATGGGACTAATAGATTTAGATGGCTTAACTTCCCTCCAATGCTAATGGGCTTCAAAATTCCACTACCACTAATGGGCTTGTGATATTTGGCCCAACTAAGGAGGTGGGATGGATTTAGGACAACACAGGCCCGATTAAAGGTCAATGGCTGTCCCAAATAAATTGGGATTTTCGGAATAATTAATTTTTTGATAATAAATAATTCTAGAAAAGTCTAGAATTCATATTTAAACCATGAAAAATATTCCAAAAATTCCAAAAATCATGGGAAAAATTCCAGAGATAGATTTGGACACGATGAACCCAAATAAAATATTTGGAACTCATGAAAAGATTTCTAGAAGCTTCCAAAAATTGGATTAGCTCTAAAAAATAGGAATAAATTCTAGAAAAATCCAAAAATTCCTAGAGGAACCTATTCGAGAACCTAGTCGGAAACTTATTCGAGTTTTTAGAAACAAACACACAAAACCCTAAGCATCTCGGCACGAATGCAACACTCACTTTCTATTTATTTCTGGCCAAACTTTAGGATTTACTGGAAACTCCGAGAAGGCCAAAAACCAGGGTGTGACAGATCTACCCCACTTAACAGGAATCTCGTCCCGAGATTCAAGAGGAAGCTGGCAAGGAAAAAGGTTAGGGTCATAGGCATTGACTCTTCTTTATGCTTCCTTGTGATCATCGGTTGTATCTTCTAAGTCTGCTGAAGTTTTTCGAGCACACCTCTTCCTGCTCTTTTCTTGACATCCTAAAGGTTCCTTTATTGAACCATTTATGTAAGCATTGGGTGTCCAAGACTCCATCCATGTAGACATTGGGTGTCCAAGACTCCTTTTGTTTAAAGTGATTTGAATAGAGCTGGATCTGCTGCTCTATTATCTTGTTAGGCTTGCTTGATGGTAATTCCTTCTCGGTTTGCTTTGAACACACCATCTTCGCTTGTGGAGGAGTATCGAAGATGTGAGTATCCTTCCATGATGCACATCTTCAATGTTCAGGGAAGGTCCACTCTATGTTGTGGTCTTGTATTGGGTTTGTCATCGTGTAGTGTGTTTTTCTTCAGCTGGTGTTTCTCAATGATGAAGCTAGTTCTTTGTGTGCCTTCGCTTTGTATTTTGTCTCTTGAAGCCTATTGTGTATTGCTTGTCTTGTGATGGGGATTTGTATAACAACCTGGGGTGTTATAGGCCTACCCCACTTAACATGAATCTCGCCCCGAGATTCGTGCAAAGTTTCGCGAGGGGAAAATTCGATTGCTTCTGACAAATATCTTCTTAACTCATCCTTCATGTTGTTGTATGCCTTCTTCTTTGTCCTTTAATTCCATATCAATTACCCTTGTATGATCTTCTATCATTCATCTTGTTTTTCCTCTCTGTACCATCCCTTGATTTTGAACATGCCTCTCAACTGTTTCCAACTTCCTTCTAGCTCCAGCACTTGATATCTTGTGCACCTCATGTGTTGCAGTAGTAGTGTGGCTCAGCACTATCCCACTTAACAAGATTCTTCTATAGCTCAAGTTGAACTTTGGTGACAGTGGAATCTCCTAGTGACTTCTTCATGGTTAGGTTAGTAGGAGGACAAGGGGGTTTGAGAGGAATAAGGGTCTTCACTCATTCGTCTTGTTTTTCCTTTGTGTATCACTCCTTGATTTCGGGAGTGCCTCCCAATTGTTTCCATCTTTCTCTAGATCTGCCTCTTATGCACCATTGTAGGAGTATGACTTATCACTACCCCACTTAACAAGACATTTCCATATCCTAAGTTGAACTCTAGTGGAAGTGAAATCTTTTCATTGCTTGTTTCAATCCACACATATACATAAACTTAGTTTTACTGAGTACATTTCTTGAGTACAACTTGCTAACAAATTCCTGTCATCTATATCTAACTTGACGTGCTTCTTGATGTGATCCTGAGTCTACTTCTTTGATCCAATTCCATTCAGAGATGATTCTTTCAGTTGGTGGCTGGCTTGATACCGCCCTTTCCTATCTGTGCAGCTGCTTTGATAACTTCTGTTCCTTGAAAAGCGGTGCAATGTTGTTTTCGCTCACAAACTTCGTCCATATGAAACAATGCGAGGTTCTTGTGTCAAACAAGGCTACTAGTGACTTGGACTGTAGCAAAACATTCCCAAATAGCCTATTCCTTGCTTGCTTGGCTTGTTCGACTTGCACGTAGTCCACTTGTGCTAGTATGCAGTTGGCTCCTTGGGCGTTGTGGTCATCTTCAACTTCTTGGTAAATTGAGGTCCTTTATTCTTCACCTTACGCTTTGCTCGCTTCTTTGTGTACTTATGTCTATGTGGCTGAAACATACTAAAGGTTATGTCCCATTCACCATGGTATGTGTCATCAACACTCTCCTTTTGAGCTTCAGTTCCTTGTCCTTCCAGAGCAGTTCTTCTTGGGGAAGGTAGTTTCTTGTCTCTACTAGTAGATGATTCCTTGAGATAGACCTGATTGCATCATCTTCTTATCGCGATCATTCTGGAAACACAGACGACCATATTGTGTGCAACAGTAGAAACTCCATGGAGGTCCAAGCATCTTCATTGGCCATTGCTCCATGTCATCTAGGGACGTTGAGCCCAAAGACGAAACATTGATCTTACTGTTGGTCACACTTTCTTGAGGGCTTCTCTTGTCATTCTCCATCGGGTTTGATGTTTAGGATGTGAAAGAGACACGTTGAGCAAGGACTTGTGGACAAATAGAAGGGGAGCCAAGGGAACTGAGAGGAACACGGAACTCAAGGATAGAGGGAGATAAACCAAACTATCTACACAACAATCAATACAAGGATCCACAATTACAAACAAGCTACCGCACTCAAGAGCACACTAGCAAAAACCACTTTAGCATCGTTGATCTATCGATGGAACAAAGGCTTAGGTTCAAAACTCCTAAGACACAAAACACTAAACTGTCGAGGGCTCGAGGTTTCAGTGATCTTGAGGTCCTCATTGTAGTCCCTGAAACTCTCTTCATGGGGTCTTCAGATTCCTCAAACAACGATGACTTGTTGAAGTGGTGTCTTCCTTAGTATCTTTAGCAACATCTTCATTGAACGTAGCGGACAAGTATGGTTGACAGCTAAGGATACTCAAGGGGGAGGGAGGAACAACTTTTTTTGTAAACAGAGTGAGTATAGGACGCAAAAGAGAGACAAAAAGCCAAGGAGGTGAAGTTTTGCAAAAGAAAGAGAATTGACAACCTTAACATCGACCAGTTCTATCTAGGTTGCGATCCTACAGTCAGCACGGCTTTGATACCACTCTGTCACACCCGGATTTACAAAAGAAATCCGAATGCTACTATATGTGTACCCAGGAAGTCTTAAACACACATATAGCTCTAGAATAAGGTAAATCAAAGTAAACCAGTGCTCGAATTACAAAAGAAACTATTACAAAAGACAAGGGTTTTCTAACCAACCACAGCGGAAGTCTATTTACTATCTCTCACGATGAAGTCTCCAATCCACAGGGACGCCGGCTGGTGAAGCACAACCTAGAACTCTTCTGGAAAAATCTTCATGAAAATCTTCGAGTGCTGCCTCATCTGAGTACCCGTCCGGGATTTTGTTGAATAGTGCAAGTGTAAGTAAACCATCTTACTTAACAAATATAACACGATGGATGAAGGCTTAAAAGGCTGGACACGGTTTAACTGCGGTAAGCACTTTTAGTTCTTCAATTTTAACATTAACCAAATTACTACAGTGTAATAGGTAATTCCTAGTTGTAACCCAAATTAAGTATAAGTAGAGAAGTATCATCAAGTCCACCATCATTCCATTGTCATTTCATTTTAAACATCACCGGGGTAAAAGTCACTGTCAAAAAGGATCCAGGCCACTCGTAACCGTGAGTACGGCTGATATATCAGTTTTTACACTCTGCAGAGGTTGTACACTTTCCCCACTGGTCGCGTAAAAGCTCAAAAGAACTTTATAACCCAACCATGCAGTGCGGATCAGGCACATTCATCACACTACCTTTGGTGTGACTGCATAGGGACGCTACGAAACCTTTCAAAAGAGACCCTAGCCGCTAGTGACAGTGTGAACCTTCTCTGCTCCCACCAAAAGTAAATATCGACCCATTTCCGAGACAGACCAAGGCCACCGCTTCTGGCCCTCTCCTCCAAGTCAAGCCAGATAGCCACTTAGACAAGCTAGGATCATACAATTTACTTAGTTAAGACCAGAGCCCATTTGATTCCCGTGGTTGCACTGTTTTCCCGGGTTGCCACTTTAAGATAAACCATAACAAATGATGCCCAGAACAAAGCACACAGCATATGTTCCAATTTAAAGGTTGATTAATGAACAAAGCACACAGCACATGTTTCGATTTTGGTTGGATGGAACAAAGCACACAGCACATGTCCAAATTAAGGGTTGCCTAGAACAAAGCACACAGCACATGTTCTAGATCGTGAATTGCCTAGAATAAAGCACACAGCACATATTCTAGAACAAGAGTTTGCTGAGAACAAAGCACACAGCACATGTTCCAGCTACCTAACCATGTTGCTAAAAAGCAAGTTTTAACATTCATCATTGTATAAATATCAAGTATCACTGTCCGAAGACAGTAAGCGCAAGTTGCATAGCCTAGCTCAAATTATCCATCAATGCATAACCCGGTTGAGCAAGAAAGTAAGTCTCAAAAGTACTAGGGATATCCTAAACAGTTTAACTCATGCATGAATTCAAGTGATTAATAGTGTGTATAGGTATCAAGGATTGCTCGTGTTATACTTGCCTTCCTCAAAGTATTTCCAGTGTTTCTCTTCTTCAGAACCTTGCTCTCCTTCTACGTTGAGCAGCTCACCGAGGCACAATCAACACCAGCACAAGGTACATCTAACAAAGCAATACACCAATCAATACAACAGTTTTGAAAAGCGTACTACTAGAAAACACTAGCTACTACGAACTTGGGAGCGCGAGAAACACTAAAGGCAGAACTACGGGTGAAAAGGTATAGGCAATTGAACGGTCAAAGGCATACTGGTACAAAGAACAAAGGCTGGGATTATTTTGGTTAAAGACAAATGGATTGTGACATAATCAAGGCATGAACATGATGTCATCCTGGAATATTGGAATAAAGCTTCAATGGAATTTTGTATAAATGGATCAACAAACTTTAGTATATGCACATAAAATTCAACATACTATTTTAATATCTAGATTTCACATATGTGGCCACCATATATGAATTCAGTATTAAAATAATACACCGGAATTATATGGTTCATACACTAAACATTTATTAAGCCAGAATATAAATTACCATAGGATAGAAATAAAGGTATAGGCTAAATATGTGGCAACAAAAGGGATGAAAGGGATGGAATTTGGATAGGTTATGATCACCATGAAGGCTTGGTCTCTGCTGCACCTACTGGCAAGGTACAAGGCTGGTGCAAAAGCCTAAACATCTTTTATTTAGAAAGCTAGTTTAAATTAACCATTAATCAAATTAATTACTAATAAAATTTTAGAAGCAAGGGTTATGGTGAACGTCACCGCTAAAGCGTAGATTATGTTGTTACGAACCTAACGCAACTTGAATGGATCAAATTGGAGCTAAAACACGAAATGTAGGGGCTAAACAAGGTCTGGGGGCTTATTCGTAATTAACTATAGACGAAAAGGATTAGCAGGAAAGTTTTGCAAGACTCAAGAAATAGTGGTCGTGAATTGATGAAAGGCCGGGGTTAGATCTGCTAAAAGGCTCGGGTGGGGTTTATGTGCTAAGGTGGGATTTTCCTAGGGGGTTTTCTGGAAAAGCTACAAGACACAAGGAATTAGGCAAATAATTACATGTTTGTTTGGGGCTCAAAATGGAAAAGAACCTTGAACAGATTGCATCTACGTAACTTTTTCCTTCGTGACTTCCTACCGGCGGCGGCGCTTCTGTTCTGGTGCTACGTCGCAGGAAGGGGCAGCGCCGGGGCTGTTCCTGGTGGCCGGCCTCGGTCTCGTTGGGCTGGCCGTTCGGTCGGCCTGCTGGGTGCTGGCGCGCGGGCACGCAGGTGGGCACGCAGGGCTGCAGCACGAGGTGCTCGGGCAAGGGCAGCAGCAGGGCAGCGGCGCTGCTTCTGCGTCGCGCAGCTGCGCGCGAAAAGGCGCAGGCACATGGGGCAGCGGGACGGGGCGTGCGGCTCGGCTCGACCGGCAAGGTCAGGGGCAGCAGGGTCTGGCGGCAGGGCTGACAGGACTCGGGGCTGCGCGCACGCAAGAGGGCAGAGAGGAGGGACGGGGCGGCATGCAGGGCTCACCGCGGCGACGACGTCAAGGTGACCGTAGGAGACGACGTGGTGGCTGGAGTTCGAGAAGAAAGCGGCGGTGTCGGGGCTACGGGTGACGGAACTCGTGCATGAACGGCAAAACAGAAAGGAAACGAAACAAGGATCGTGATGTAGTGCTTACTTCATGCCAACAATGGACGGCGGCAGCTCGTCGGTCGCACAACGGAGAGGGAAACCGACGAAGGACGACGACCAGCTTGGCCGGCGCATGGTGCTGGCGACGCCCCGGCCACGGCTCGGGATGGCTGGACCGCGGAGAGGCTTCCTGGGACTCCTCGGGTGACGGCGGCGACGTCCAGCAGAGCGGCGGCGATGCGCTGGGTTTAAAAGAATGCACTCCTGAGGGATTCCCAAACTTTGGGGCTTTCCTGCAAAGGAGTCTACAGGGCACCTTTTCCAGAAGGGAGGTGCTCCGTATATATAGGGAGAAAACCCACCATCTCTCAATCCATTAGCAATATGGGACTAATAGATTTAGATGGCTTAACTTCCCTCCAATGCTAATGGGCTTCAAAATTCCACTACCACTAATGGGCTTGTGATATTTGGCCCAACTAAGGAGGTGGGATGGATTTAGGACAACACAGGCCCGATTAAAGGTCAATGGCTGGCCCAAATAAATTGGGATTTTCGGAATAATTAATTTCCTGATAATAAATAATTCTAGAAAAGTCTAGAATTCATATTTAAACCATGAAAAATATTCCAAAAATTCCAAAAATCATGGGAAAAATTCCAGAGATAGATTTGGACACGATGAACCCAAATAAAATATTTGGAACTCATGAAAAGATTTCTAGAAGCTTCCAAAAATTGGATTAGCTCTAGAAAAAATAGGAATAAATTCTAGAAAAATCCAGAAAATTCCCAGAGGAACTTATTCGAGAACCTAGTCGGAAACTTATTCGTGTTTTTAGAAACAAACACACAAAACCCTAAGCATCTCGGCACGAATGCAACACTCACTTTCTATTTATTTCTGGCCAAACTTTAGGATTTACGGGAAACTCCGAGAAGGCCAAAAACCAGGGTGTGACACAATATAACATCTTCACGGTGTTATAATGGCTGTAATGTTTTTAAATTTCTGGTTGACTGTTGCTTCTATAGTAAGCAACAAGGCGTGGTCATCATATGTGGGCAACTGCATATGCATCACCCATGTGGCATGAGGTACATGGGGGCTGTTCTTGAGTGCTGGCACGAATGGTTCAATGATGATGTATTTTCTGCAGGTACACTAACCGCGAACGGTAGGGTGTGTGATAGGTAGAATTGTTTAGTAACATTATAAGGAGAGACGTATGTATGCCACCATATAAGTCCGCGTTCTTGTCAATTTATTGGCAAGCTGTTCTTTTGTAAGGACGTATAGGTCGTGCATGCATCATATCTAACTCTTTTGGGTTTTTGGGCACGATACACATAACCAATAATTTACCTCACATGTTGAGCTTGAAAATCAGGAAAATTGCAAATCTGGACAGATCTGATACATGTCTATTTTCGACCTACTAAATGATTTTTGCTGCAGAACTGGTAATTGAGAAAGTTGTGGGGAATTTGTATAAGGATCTGTTGCCAAAATTTCAGAATTTTTCTCCCTGTACAGCTTTAGTTATGGGCAGAATACTAGGAGCTTGTTACCCTGAATTCTCTGAAAGACAGCAGACCTTGTTGTAATTGATTCACCTAGATAAACTTGGAATTTACCAAACCTCAGAACTGCAAAGATGTAGAAAAATCTGTCATCTACCTTTTTCCAAAAGTTAAGCATTTTTGGATATCAGATCTAGGAGATATGATTTTTCCTTCACCGCTGTTCCTGCATTTAAATTTCAGCCTGCAAGATATTTATCTTTTGCCAAATACTGAGACACCTTTTGGTTTGGTTTTAGATGGCTGGCTCCAGCTCTTCATTGGTTTGGACGGATGAGCATGGCCACACTTGCTCCACATGTTTGCACCGTGGGGGTTTTCCTGCTCTTCTGTGGGAGACTCTACAGCAGTTTGGTCACACCGAGCCCCCGCTCTACGTCGGGAAGACTCGGGTGGGGCAAGGCCTGTCTCAGTACGAGGTTGTTGTCACTATCCCCTATGTGACACTGGACATACGGGGTGATTTGAAGGTGACTTCATGTGGCAGTCAGTTTGGCGACACCTGTGACCTAGCAGCTTGGCAAGCTCTCACTCGCTTTTGTGAGAGATATCCTCTCAAGGTTATGGATACACCTGCAGCCATGTTTCCAAATAATGGCCAAGCCAAGTCCTTGTGGGAGGAAAATATGAAGAAAATCCAGGATTCCACCTCTCCACTATATGATCCCAACTTAGCCACAACCACTAAATACTCAACTGCTCTGTTTGACTTGGTGAATAAAATGAGTGTCAATCAAAACTTCCTCATGCTCCAGCTAGACAACCTCCAGCAACAAGCTGTTGAAAATGCCGCCCAAGTTGAGGAATTAACTGCGCAGGTGAGTGACAAGGATGGACTCATTGAGCACATTGAGGCTGTGCTGAATGAGGTCAATGAGGAGAATCATGAGCTACATCTGCAGTTAAATGGGCAAATGAATGTGGAAGAGGAACCAATGGATGTTGAGCCACCGCCTGAGTTGCCAGAGCAAGAAAATTCAGGCATGGAGAGTGACCATGAAGCCCCAGTAGCTCCCGTAGCATCAGATGTTGAGAGCTCAGTTGATCAGATTGTAAAACCCCGAGTCCCTTACCATGATTGGGTTAGTGATTCCGATGAGGAAGAAGATGACTCAGAAGAGGAAGAGGACCCAGAGGAGCTAATTGTTTTTGAGTCCGGCGAGGAGACCCCGTAGACGTGTAGTGAATGCGAAGTGTACTCTCTATTTGTGTAACTCCTTGATTGTATAATATGGGGTTACAACCTGTTAGAACCATCCCCTAGCTATGTCATGTAACCATGGATGTAAAATATGACCTTATGCAATGACGGAAGTTGCTAGAAGGTGCCTTGTCTTTTGTATTACGTGCTGTGCTGTGACTTGTCGGAATTTTTGACCCCTGTTAATGATTTTTCTGGGCTGAGGCGTAATTAACAAAGTTGTGGAGAATTTTATGTTCTGTCCACTGCCAAAATCCCATCATTTTTAGCATCCTGGATCATGAGATATGCCCAGTTTAGTCAGGATACTCTGTTCTGGATTTTCCAGCACGCACAGTCTGAAAACTTGTTCTGTTTGACTATGATGCCATGTGATTTTCCATTGGTGTTGAATACCATTTCTGTTGAGGACTTGTTGAACTTCCTGTTATAACAATTTGAGCATTTTTGGACTGCATTTGAGCAAGATATTGAATTATGAAATCAGTGTTTCAATCACATGATGTTTTGGACAGTTATTTGTTTAGTAGCAATTGTAATGACTGATTCTTAGAGTTAAGAATTTTGTTATGCCTTTGGTTTATTGCAAATGCTAAGATGACTGATCCATCTATGATCTTGGTGCAGAATGGTGAATACCCCGGGACGCTCGGGATCCACACCGCCGCCACCACCGCCGCCGCCATTTCCATAGAACTTGGCGGAGGTGCTGGCAATGCAAACTGAGTTATTGCGGCAATTGGTGCAAGGCAATCGTCAGAACCAAAATCAGCATGATCATCAGCCTCGTGAAAGCACCTATCAGGATTTCTGCAATACCCAGCCACCGCTCTTCCATAAAGCAGATGATCCACTTGATGCCAATGCTTGGATTCGAACCATTGAGTCCAAGTTTCCACTGATCAATGTGTCAAATGCCAATAAGGTCATGTTTGCATCACAGCAGCTGCGTGGTCCTGCTAGGATCTGGTGGGATAATTTCAATGCCCTACTTCATGCTGGCCATGTAGTAAGCTGGGAGGAATTCAAGGAAGCTTTTCTCTCACACCACATTCCAACTGGCCTACTGGAGAGAAAACTATCTGAGTTCATGGCTCTGACTCAAGGCAATCGCAATGTACTTCAGTATGCCAATGTGTTCAACCAACTGTCTCAATATGCCGGTGAACATGTGGACAGTGATGCCAAGAAACAGTACCGGTTCAAGAAGGGACTAAGCCCCAAGCTTCAGAAGCACTTGGCCTTGGTTAAGCCTGAGAGCTACACCGAGTTGGTCAACATGGCCCTAATCCAAGAGGATAGTATTCTGGCAGAAAAAGCTGACAAGATAAAGAGGGCACCAGCTCCACAACCTACTACTCCCACCAAGAAGTTTCGACTGGTTTCCAGTGTACCATCACAGTCCCAGCAGAAGACTCCACCTAAAGGTCGTTGGTCTTTCAAGCCTCCTCAACATCAGAGTCAAAGCACCTACCGTGCAGCACCACCAGCCCTATCTCAAGCTAGCTTTGGTACACCGCCACCACCACAGCAGTCGCAAAGCCATGCCCACAACTTCCCATGCTACAATTGTGGGAAAACAGGTCACTTTGCTCGTGAATGCAAGTCCCCAAAGCAAGGTCACAACAGTGGTCCGTCTGGAAGTCAAGGCTCTTGCAATACTCAAGGCCGCAAGCAAATAGTTCAAGTTCATCAAGGATGAGTCAACTTTGCCAGCATTGCAGATCAGCCAGAAGGAGCACCAGTACTTGCGGGTACATTCTCTATTCGAGACCAACCTGCAGTTATATTATTTGATTCGGGTGCATCACATAGTTTCATTGATCCAAGTTATTCTGCTAAGCATAAGTTTGACATGGCAACGATGGGAAAACCATATATCATTACTTCACCTGGGGGTAGGATCACTTCAGATAAGTTTGTGAGAGGAGTACCTCTCAAATTAGGAGACAAAATAATCCCCACTGATCTAATTGTCATGAGCACAAATGGCATAGATGTGATTTTGGGTATGAATTGGATGAGAAGGCACAGAGTTCAGTTAGAGCTAGCAAAAAGAAAAGTGCACATAGACTCCCAAATTCATGGAATCATTACCCTTAACTTGCCTTTCCATAAAGACCCAGCTTCTGTTTCATATCATGCTTCTGAAATCAAGCTCGAGGATATTCCAGTAGTATGTGAATACCCAGATGTCTTTCCAGATGAGCTACCGGGTATGCCTCCAGATCGTGATATTGAGTTTGCCATAGAGTTACAACCTGGCACTGCACCCATCTCTAGAAGACCCTACCGCATGGCTCCTAAAGAACTAGCAGAGTTAAAGAAACAAGTACAAGAACTGCTAGACAAGGGATACATACGCCCAAGCACCTCACCATGGGGATGTCCAGCTCTATTTGTCAAAAAGAAGGATAAAAACTTAAGGATGTGTGTTGACTATAGACCCCTTAATGTGGTAACCATCAAGAACAAATATCCATTGCCCCGCATTGATGTTCTTTTTGATCAACTTGCAAATGCCAAAATCTTTTCCAAGATTGATCTTCGATCTGGTTATCACCAAATAAAGATTCGTCCGGAAGATATTCCAAAGACAGCCTTCTCTGCTAGATATGGACTATATGAATATCTGGTGATGTCCTTTGGTTTGACCAATGCTCCAGCTTATTTCATGTATCTCATGAACTCTGTCTTCATGCCTGAACTGTATAAATTTGTAGTAGTGTTCATCGATGATATCCTGATCTACTCCAAAGATGAAGAGGAACACACCAAACACCTTCACATTGTTTTACAACGCCTTAGAGAGCATCAGCTCTACGCCAAACTCAGCAAGTGTGAATTTTGGCTGAGAAGTGTGAAATTTCTGGGACACACTATCTCCAGTGAGGGAATTGCTGTTGACCCAAGTAAAGTCCAGGAAGTGTTAGATTGGAAGCCACCCAAATCAGTTCATCAGATCAGAAGTTTCCTAAGATTGGCAGGATACTACAGAAGGTTCAGTCCAGATTTCTCCAAGATTGCTAAACCCATGACTGAATTGCTCAAGAAAGAGATTAAATTTAAATGGGATGAAAAGTGTCAAGCATCTTTCCTTGACCTAAAGAAACTTCTCACATCTGCATCTGTCCTTGCTCAACCGGATACTTCCAAGCCCTTTGATGTTTATTGCGATGCGTCAGGCACTGGCCTTGGTTGCGTTCTTATGCAAGAAAACCGGGTCATCGCTTATGCATCTCGCGCTCTTCGGCCACATGAGAAGAATTATCCAACCCATGATTTAGAGCTAGCAGCAGTAGTCCATGCACTGAAAATATGGAGACACTATCTCATGGGGAATCATTGCAACATCTACACCGACCACAAAAGTTTAAAGTATATCTTTACCCAGTCAGATTTGAACATGCGCCAGAGAAGGTGGTTAGGATTAATAAAGGATTATGATTTGGAAGTGCACTATCACCCGGGGAAGGCAAATGTTGTTGCTGATGCATTGAGCCGCAAAGCCCAATGTCATTGCTTGTCAGTTGAATCATACAGTGACACCTTATGTCATGAGATGGGAAAATTGAGCCTAGAAATCATTTCACATGGCATGCTGGCCAATATTTCTCTCCAACCCATGTTGAAAGATCAAATCATCTCAACTCGACGAAATGATCCAGGTATGAAAAGGATAAAGCAAAGGCTAGACCAAGGAGATGAGAAGGTCAAATGTTTCTGAAGGGATGAGAATGGTGTCCTTTGGTTCAAAAATCGGTTAGTGGTTCCTAAGGATTTAGTCCTTAGGAAACTAATCTTAGATGAAGCACACATGTCCAAGTTTTCAATTCATCCTAGCAGCAATAAAATGTACCAAGACCTAAGGAAAAGTTTTTGGTGGACTAGAATGAAAAGGGAAATAGCAAAGTATGTGGCTGAGTGTGATACTTGTCAGAGAGTAAAAGCAAGTCACTTGAAGGTAGCTGGTATGCTACAACCCTTGCATATACCATCATGGAAATGGTAAGATATTAGTATGGATTTTATTGTTGGATTACCCCGTGCACCCCAAAAGTATGATTCCATTTGGGTGATAGTTGATCGGCTTACGAAGACGGCACATTTCATTCCAGTCATAACCACTTACCCAGTAAAGAAGTATGCAGAGTTGTATTTACCTCGCATAGTATGTTTGCATGGGGTACCTAAGACCATCATCTCTGACCGTGGTACACAGTTTGTCTCTCGCTTTTGGGAGCAATTGCAAGCCGCAATGGGAACTAAGCTGATTCGCAGTTCAACCTATCATCCCCAAACTGATGGCCAGACTGAAAGAATAAATCAAATCCTAGAAGACATGCTGAGAGCTTGTGTAATTCACTATGACAAAAATTGGGAGAAGTGTTTACCCATAGCGGAGTTTTCATACAATAATAGTTACCAAGAAAGCTTGAAGATGGCACCTTTTGAAGCTTTATATGGACGTAGATGTCGAACACCTTTGAATTGGTCAGAAGCAGGAGAACGAGCAGTGTTTGGACCAGATTTAGTTACCGAAGCTGAAGAAACAGTGAGAGTGGTACAAGCCAATCTTAAAGCCGCCCAATCTCGACAAAAGAGCTACTTCGATAAAAGAAAGAGACCCCTATGCTTTAATGTTGGAGATTATGTGTATTTGAAGGTCTCACCAAGTAAGGGTGTACATAGATTTTGGAGTCAAAGGCAAACTGGCTCCAATATATGTTGGGCCCTTTCCAATCTTAAAATGTTGTGGACCCATTGCATATCGAGTGAAACTCCCCACTCACCTTGCCGGTCTCCACAATATATTTCATGTATCACAGCTCAAAAGATGTCTAAGAGTGCCAACTGAAGAAGTAGCCTTGGAAGAAATCACACTTGAACCAGATCTCACATATGAAGAACGCCCAATTAAAATTCTTGACCAGAAAGAAAGAATCACTCGGAACAAGAGCATAAAATTTTACAGGGTTCAGTGGAACCACCACACCGAAGATGAGGCTACATGGGAACAAGAAAGTTATCTTCAGAGCAATTACCCAGACCTTCTCACTCAGCAAAGAGGTACTTAAAACTTGACACACATAGTTTGTATGCACCGGAATCTCGGGACGAGATTCTTTTAAGGGAGGGAGGGTTGTAACACCTCTGGTGTTTAACCCTGCGATTATCAGCTAACTAACTTAATGCATTGCACCGTTAGCATGTGTTCTAAGGTTAACATGACCACTAGCATTGAAGGATCATTAATGCAAGCATGCAAACATGAGCATTTACGCATTATCATCTCATGCATAACACTTGTGATATCATTTCATGTACTTTTTATGCATGGTTCATGCTAAGATGCTTATGATGCTTCATTCATACTCTAATTAGCATGCTTACCAAGTTTCATGAGCATCTCTTATGCATGGCTAGTGTTCTAGATGCGTTTTAGCTCTCTAGTGTTAAGTTCAAGTCATGTCTTTTTGCTGTCTTAAGTGCTTAATTAAAATGTGTTAGGCTAGTTATCCGGTGTTGGATCCTTAATCAATCTTGTAGAGCTTCCAATGATCTTTCCAGCAGTACCAAAATCACTCCTTGAAGTTTCTCCAAACTCCCACAATCCTAATTCTAAAACAGCTACACAGCAGCTTTCAGCCTTCCCGAAATTGCCTAAGTCTGGGACCGAGTTCGTGATTTTGGACGAACTTCACTCTCTTTTATCTCCCAATCCATCGAGGTTTAGAATGAACTTCCTTACTCAAAGTTGTAGCCCTATCAACCCTCTACAACTTTGTTATTCTTGGATGGGTCGGGTTGTGCAGTACTTTTTGGAGTTTTGGCCACGCGAAATTGAGCTGGTCGGTGAACGTCGTCATGACGTGTTCGCGGTCGCCGCCCGACGCGCTTGGGCATCGCGGCGTCTTATCGCCACTGGCTGCAGTAGAGCGTGTCCCACCCTCCATGCCGTACCCTGTGTGACCGTCATCACTTGCACCTCGCCATGCCCTGCGGTACAGACCTCCCATGTCTCGCGGACGTCATCGGTGACCGGCATGACCGGGTTGGGAAGCCGTCACGTCGCCGTCCTCGTTCCGCCGCGTT
>CM014274.1:56321206-56350549 GCA_004135705.1 Alloteropsis semialata
GCGCGGCTGGGCCACGGGGGCGCTGTGGGCCGGCAGCGGGAGGGGGGAAGAGTGGAGGAGAGAGAGGGGAGGCGGCCGGGCCGATGGCCGGTTGGGCCAAGCGTCGTGGGCCGGGAAAGGGAGGAGAGGGAGAAGGAGATGGCGGGCCGGCCGAGCCTTGTGCTCGGGTGGGCCGGCGGGAGAAGAGGAGTTGAGGGAGGTGGAGTAGACTCGGGAAGAGTTAGTTTGAGCTGTGTGGTTGTTTTGTTTTTGAAGTTGTTGCTTTCCCCATAGTGCTGCAGTTTGCAGAACCCATAGAAAATCATAGAAAAATCTAAAAATTGCAAACTAAAATTTGATAGTTTCCTCAGGAATACCTCTCTGCAAGAAAAATAAGAGTAGAGTTAGATTATATAGTTTGCTCCTCTGTTTATTTGTGTGTTTAGAATTAGGTAGTATAGCTTAGTTAGTTGCATCACCCTATTAATATGTGCTGTCATAAAAGGAGGAGAATGACCAGGGAACCTTAGGTAATCCTTGTATATGAAATCAGTAGTAAAAACTAGTGCAAAAGATTAAATAACCTTATGTACATAAGTGGGTGTATCTATATGTTTCATAAACTATGTGAATTGCATGATAAAATGACTAGTAGTAATCACACCTTATACCTTGATGCACTGCATAATGAAATTAATTGCTTGTAACAAGTGCTCATGAAATAAATAGATAAATTAATTTGTGGTTGTTTCGTTGCATGCATGAGCATCATATTATTTGTGTCCTTGTATTCATCGCACTCATACATGATGCATCTCATGTAGATACCGCAGTCGCTGATGGTTTGTACGAGTTGGTGGCTGAACCTGTTGCTGACCTGGTGGAGACTGCAGTTACTGCTGAGCCCGTTGCTGAAGACCCGAACCAAAGTTCGGTAGAGCCCAAGGCTGTTGAGCAGGAAGGCAAGCACCGTATCATAACCCCTAATTTCCAAAACTAGGCAACCTAATTATTTAAGTATTGTGTATTTAAGTTTTGGATATGATTGAAACTCTAGATGCATAATCCCTAGGATTCCTATGTCAAGATACTAGTATGTGTAGGTCGTTCGCTTGCCATGCTAAACAGGGCAGGTAGAATCGAGAGATTTTCTGTCACTCGCGAGATATAGGTTCTTTACTTTATGTTGCAATCATAAGCTTTTGTGGGCGGGGCCTGGTACGATGCTCCTGTGTGTAATCGACCCGCTTTTTCCAGATGGGCCGGGCCGAATCCCGGGGGCCCCGTGTTACACTGTGTGGGCGATTTGCCTCGTCTACGTATCGAATGGAATTAAGGTCATGGCTGTACTGTTGGGCAAGTATTGAATGTACTGTGCACATACTGGCGTCTGGGTCTCGGGAAACTGATGTACCTGAATCGAACGGTATTCGGGCTTCTTCCCACTACTCTGGGAGTGGACGGATAGCGGGTGTAGTTGCGGCTACTTGGTCTGGGACCAGTAGTGCTTTGCACCCGGGACTAGTGGGTTTAGTCTGAATATTCGGGAGATTTCGGGAAAAGTGGGCACGTGAGGCTTCGGGAGCGCTTACGTGCCGTGTGTTCAGGTTTCCCTTGCAAGGTGTAAATTCGATCATGATCGCGGCACTTCTCCGTTATGAATACCGCTTGTCCGCTGTGCAGCTTTAAGTAGCAGGAGGGAATGATAAATAATGATGGTTCTCGAAAAATTGTTGTTCCACATGTTTGCTATAGAAAAAGTGCTCACTTGGATACTTGATAATGACTATGAACTTGATGCTAAAATTTGAAAGTTAGGATCAACTATTAGTTGCTTTTCGGCAAAACAAACCCCACAGCCAAAAGCCTTGCATTTTTAGGAGTCGGTATTATAAACCATATTCGGATAAGTCTTGCTGAGTATTAGTACTCGGCCTTGCTTGTGGCTTTGTTTTTCAGAGTGCGATTTCAATGTGTCCGTTGGCTCCGAGCAGTGGATCATCGATGGTCAGACCGTTCCCGCGGGCTGGACTGTCGAGTGGATCAAGGACTAACTGGTGTTTGATGTGTGCTTTTGATGACATGCTCTTTGGGCTTATGAACATGTTATTGTATCTCGTTGTTTAGCTTCCGCGCTTTTATTCAGAACTCTGGTTTGTACTCTAAGTGTTTTAAACTCTGGCTTGTAAAACTTAATTATTGAACTGTTGTAATTTATGATGATGTTGGTAACATCTGTGCTCTCCTTCGAGGGAGGCTTGTGCACATTGGTTCGATCGGAAATACGGTGGTTTCATCGGGCTTGACCCGACAGATCGTCTAATTGAACTATTTGAAGTACGCGTAACTGGATCAAGTGATTGAGATGACGATTAGCGTGCTTGAGCCAGTTTAATTAGGATGGTTCTGCCACAGCTCCCCATATGATCGGGACATCCTTGCAGATTAGTACTTCTAAGTCTCTTTTTCAGCATGCCTGCATGACTGTAAAAGAGCCCGGGGGCTACTATGGTACAATTACCACGTAAGAATTGGGCTTTTTAAATCAAGAAGGCTAGGCTACGCTAATTTGACCAAATACCATAACTATAAGGAATTACACAGTTCAGAAGACCGCTAGCGTCTCAGCAACTAAACAATTCCAAAATAGCTTATGGTAACGGGATTTTTGGCTATGACAAAGCTATCAGTTAAAAAGTTCAACAAAAACACCGATCAGCTCTAAAACTTACGCAAACCATGCTAGCATATATTTCACAAAATAAAGCTGCACTCTAAACCTTCAAAGTTTTGCCCTATTACAGGATCCAAGCACAAAGTTCAAGGCGATTCCTCCGAGTCACTCAAGTGGAGGTCAAGTTTCTTTACAAACGGTTCCACCAAGGGGGCAAGATTATCAAATAGTACCTCAGCATCTGTCGCCGAACACTTGAAACCTTTGGAGAGCAGCGAGACGTCAAGATCGGGAATGTGGCTCTTCAAGGCCCCGATGGTGTGAGTTGCGGCGACGCAAGCACCTTCCATCAGCCTGGACTCCAAGGACGCACTGCGCTTCTCTGAAGCTTCAAGTCGGGCAGTGAGATCAGCAACATCCTTGTCCCGGACAGCAAGCCTGCCTTCCAGATCTGAGTTCTTCTTCTTGAGCATCTCAATGCTCTTGGAGTTAGCTACAGGGTCAGAGGCAGTGTATAAGCAAAAGTTTGCGGATAAGGACCTAAAAACTAAAAATGGTAGCATAATGCATGTACCTTCTTTCTTGGACTGGAGAACGGTAACTTCGGCCTCCAGTCTGATCACAGACGCTTCCGCAGCAAAGGCACGAGCGTTTAATGCACGCCATTGCTCCTCAGCTGTCGAGAGCGAAGTAATGATCGGGCCCAAGGGCGTCGGGGCAGGTCCTGCAACCTCCACAAGCTTATCCGCATCATCGGGTCGGGCTGCCGAGTCGAGCTCGGGAGTTTTCTCTAATGGCTTGATGGGAGGAGAAGCAGCAGGCTGGGGAGGCCTGATTTCCTGAACGAACAACCAGAAATAGTTAAACAAAATTATCCCTGTGAGAAGTACTCAAGCATAACCAAGCAAGTCAGAGTTCTTACTTGGATGTCAGGATTCTAACTTTGAATCGCTTGACACCAGATGCAGGCTTTGATGGCAGCGGGGTCGGACGAATTTCCTGACGAGAAATCTCCCGAACATGTTTAGCTTTGGTTATGCGGTCAAAGGCTGCAAATAAACGCCCGAATACGATCATGCTTGGTACCTGGGCATCAAGACGAGGCGGGTCCCGACTGGGTAGCAGCTCACCAGGACCGGGCATACCAAGAGTTCCCAAACCTGGAGTCACCCTCTCCGTGCTCACGCTGCGAGAGCGCTTGTGGGTTCGGGGGACAGTTACCTTGGGGCTGCTCGGGATCTCTTTCTCCACAGCAGGCGAGGGTTCAGACTGTTCGTTGGTCGGGGCCTCAATGCCTTGGTCGACGGGCTGCTCCCCCTCTTCCTCAATATTGATGGCTCTGCTCATGGTGGGGGCATCAACGATAGGAGGGACCTGTTCGAGAGAAAGAAGATATATCATATGAACATTAAGCAAGAAAGTAAGTTTTCTGAGAGACAGTTTACCTTCGGAGGAGGGTTGTCAGCGCTGTAAGGTGTTGGGACGCCTTCCTAGTCGGGGAGATCGGCCCCGAACATCTTCTTCAAGCGAGCAGCCACCTCTGTCTCTGGGACAACTGCTAGTTAAGAGTCATGATCTCAAAATGACCGAACGAACTCAGAAAAATTACCAAACAAGAAAAACCAAAGACCAACTTTCGGGCTCCATTCTGTTTGGATCATTGTCGCCCCTGAATGACCAAGCGTAGCGGTCATGAGTCATGAGTGGCATAAATCTCCACCTGATGAAGGTTTCTGCTACGTGGACTGCTATCAGGCCGGCATTGCGGAGCTCCAAGATCCGATCAATATGCTTCTGCATTTCTGGGGTCACTCTTGGCAAAGCCTTGGTTTCTTCCTTGAGATAGGGCATCAAATGCTTCCCTTTCGCCACTGAGGCTTGGGGAAGGGTGATGTAAAACCAATGGCGCTCATATCCCTTCCAGCAATCTTTTACTGGAAAGGGGATATAGATCTCCCAATCTCTCAAGGAGAACCCGATGGACCCAATCATGACTTGATCCTTGTAAAATGCAGGAGTGTAAAAGTGTCTCCACAAAAGCAATGAGGGCTTAATTCCTAACCAAGCTTCGCACAGAAAGGCAAAAACGCTAAGCATGGTCAAGGCGCCGGGCTTGAGATGCACAAGCTCAATCTGGTAATGCTCACAGACGCTGTGGAAGAAATTTGATGGATAGACCCCAAATCCACAATGGAAGGACTCCAAGAAGGCCACTAACTCAAGAGTGTTGGTGGTCGGGAACAGCTGACCTTTGGCATGATGACAAGGTGTCAGGGAGCAGTCCAAGGTCCTCCAGTTTCTGCAGTTGCTTTGCCGTAGTGGTGGATTTGTCCCAGTACTTGTCCGTGGTGCAGATCGTGTTGCCACTACGAAGTTCTCGTCCAGTGGCGGCGCTGCTTTGATCTCCTGATGACTCGCTGTCAGATGAGGAGTGGTGCGAGGATGCCATGGTGGTGAGGAGCTGGCCCGAGAGGCTGGAGGAACAGATGGATAAAGGGGAGAAAATGGATGAAGAATGGCGAGTGTTGGTAGATGCAAGCGAGGAAGACGAAGGCCCAAATGGAATCCGAGCGGTTGCGCCGGGGGACTTTATGGTTTCGCGAGGGAGCTCGAACCCCGAGAAATCTGCCCTTGAGCCGTGCAATCCGCAGTCACTGTTGGGTCAAAAAGATTATTTCCTTTTTCTGCGGCACGCGTCATTTTGAAAACTGTGCAGGTCAAATTCAATGCATTTAGGATTGCTAGCTTACCTGGGAAGCTATCAGTTTTAAATGACTGAACACTTGGTGTGTATAGAGGAAATACCCTGATCGTGATTGATCAGGGTCAAATTTCCCGAACATACTAAGTATTGGGTGGTCTGTTCGGAGGAAGCTTCTGTTCGGGGGATTTCATTCTTTGAACGGGCAGTTTCGCAAACAGATTGACATGAAAAGTTTCCAAACAAAGGAAGAGGGATTATTATTGCATCTCTCAAGTAAAATCGCTTCATTTATCCTAAAGGGAGTACATTTCACAAGGGATCAATAATTATCCTGAAACTAAAAAGAAATCAAAATATTGATCTTCGCCTGACTACTGTCATCGGCGAGGATCAAGGCGGTGCGGCACCTGCTGGCGGATCATCTACCGTGTTCTCTTCTTCAGAGTCGCTGACGAGATCCACGAGCGCTCCGTCTCTGGGGATCCCAATCAGGTCGCGGTTCAAGGAGACGAAGAGGCGCCGGGCGAATTCCTCGTCGCCGCTGGTGTCCACCGGAGCAGAAGATGAAGATGCGCCTGTGCGCGATGGCTCCGGCTCCAGCCGAGTTCCACTCCTTCCTCGTGTTGACTCGTCATCGGAGGAGAGGGAGATGGGGGACGCCGGGGCTGGAGAAGAAGACGCAGGGCGCTTCCCGACGGCAATGCTCGACGGAGCAGCCTCGGGAGCCAGAGACGCCATGGCCGGAGCCTCTTCTGGTGGTTCGATCTTGATTCCTTCATCCCCATGCCAGGGGAGGGCAAGGAGGAGAGCCTGAGGAGGAGCAGCAGGTGGGGTCGTCACCGGCGGATCCTCCGGCTTGTCGGACGGCGGTTCGGCGGAACCGCGGGGAGAGTCTCCAAAAAGGAGTCGAGGGAGCTTGAACTTACGGCTGAGCTTTTTCTTTCCCATGGTGAGGGGAGGGGGGAGGTTTAGAAAGGAAGGTTCAATTACAAATCAATCCAAGGGATTTGGTATTTAAAGACTCAGAGGCGACGCTTCGCGCGAGAATCGAGGAACCGGAGCAGAGCCATAAATGCCGCGTGCGCTGCTAAAGTTTCGGGAGACGTGCTGAGTGGGTTTTAAATGCACCGAGCAGCCGTTACATCAATCCTTGGTCTTCCAATTTCCAAGATAGAATATTTGTATTCACTATTATTATGGCTGCTATTTTCTCTGACCTTATCATTCAGATGCAGGTTTCACCATTCAAGAGTTCGGGATTTTTCTGGCTCTCATCTACAAGTGATTGTTGAGGTATAACCATACCCAAAAAATCACCCGAAGAGCAAAAAGACCCGAAGGCTACTTAAAGATCAACCTTTTCTGAACAAGATAAGCTCGGGGGCTACTGTTGAGGCCATAATACCAGGGTGCCCAATCATGAGGATTGCCGACTACCGACTCCGAACGATGAAGACTCCGAACAAGACACGATGGCCGGATCACAGAAGGAAAGCTTGATGATAGTTAGAGTCCTACTAAGTTTAGGTCTGTTTTGTCTTGTAAGGCACGTCTCCCTGGATATAAATAGCGGGGGTCCTGTACGTAGAGGGTATTCCCAATCTTAGCCAATCCACCCGAGGGTACTTGTTACATCATTGTAATCTGAACTCGCCGAAATAATACAAGCAGCAACTGGACGTAGGGTTATTACTCGATCTCGAGGGCCCGAACCAGTATAAAATCTCTTGTCTTTCCGTTCATCCACCGTGATCAATCTTCGCACAAAGCGGGGTGCTTGCCGGACAAATATCTGCCGAGTACAACCTCGACAATTTTGTTGATTCTTGGAAGTGGGAAGTCATCCTTTGGGCATGTGTTGATTACTCCTCTTCCGAAGATAACATTGTAGTTGAAGATCATGTCGACCATGTCGAAGGTAATGTATTCAGTTCTTGCATTGGAGGTGTTGCCAAAAGATATAGGCAATGTTATCTTCCCCAAGGTTTTTGTGCGATTCCCCCCGAAGCCCACAAGCGATGAGTCTGATGGTTCCAAATTGTCTTGGTTTATATTTGTCATTGATCTCAGTGTCTTTGCCAGAATTATATCTGCTGAGCCGCCTATATCTATGAGCACTTTCCCAATTGTCCAGCCAGCTATATTAGCTTCTATTGACATTGCATCATTGTGAGGAAAGTTGTGTAGCTTTAGATCTTCTTCAGTGAAGGTAATTGGCAAGTGTGACCACTCTGTTTTTTGAAAGGACCTTCCACTGAGATGTTGTTTACTTGCAGAAAGTAGCTCTTTCTCTGTTTTTTTTGTTTTGAAGGCAAGTGAGGAACCTCCAGTTATGGGTAAGATGTGTCCATAACTTGGGAGGGGATTGGGTGGGTTTGGCTCTTGTGTTTGTCGTTTTGGTGGAGTTGGTGGTAACTCCTCGACTTTGATGTTCTGAGATGCCATCGGTTTAGGTGTCTGGGAGTAGAGTTGTGGGTACAGGTTTTGTGGGAAGTAATGCTGATACGTTTGTGGCGAAGGCGTATATTGCGCTGCTAAAGTTGATGGATGTATGGTATTGGAGTTTAGGGATGGAAATACGGGGCAGTAGGGTTATGTTGTTTGAGTATTGTTCGCTGGTGGTGGAGATGGCTTTGTTTGGTAGGCTCGAATCTTTTCTGCCTTCATTTTCTCTATTGTTCTTTTGATATCTCTGCACTGCTCGGTGCCATGAGTGTGATTTTTGCCATGATATTGGCAGAACAATTCTGGGCCCGAAGGTGAACCTCTTCCTCTTCCTATTCCTGTTCTTCCACCTCTTTGGTTTGATTCCCCCCTTGCATCTGTATGCACATTTTCTTGGAGGAAAGGCTTGCTTTCGTTGAACAAAGGCAGATTTTCGACATTCATGATATACTGAGATGGGTAGCGCCAATAGTGCATGGGCTTGTACTGGCTTTGCTTGTTTTGGTAATCGGGTGGTTTTTCAAAACTGCTTCTCTTGCCAGCCTCATTCTATTATCATTGTCTGACCTGCAGTATTTTCTGAATTCCTCATAAAGATCAGTAAGGGTAGCTGGTGGTTCTCTTGCTATGTGCTGCGCAAATGGCCCTGGTCGAAGCCCCTGAATAGCTGCACATTTTGCGGCTTCATCTGGGATGTGCGCTGCTTGAGATCTCAGAGTGACAAACCTCCGAAAGTACTCTTCAAGTGGCTCGTTTGGTTGTTGATGCCCTGTCAACTCTGCGTATGATAATGCCTGATTTCCCATGATGCTGAAATTTTTGACCACTTCTCTTTTTAGCTCATGCCAGCTATTGATTGATAGGTCAGGTAGCTTCGTGTACCAACTCATTGCTACGCCATCGCAGATGATGATGAAAGATTTTGCTAGCACTATATCGTCTCCTCCTGCCGAAGCAATTGTTGCTTCGTAGCTCATTAGGAATTGCTTAGGATCTGTGAAGCCATTGTACCTCGGCAGAGCAATTGGTTTGTACGAAGGCGGCCATCCTGCCAATTGTAGAGCTTCTGACAGTAGGCATGTGGTGTCAATTGGGCGAGTGTGCAATGTTTGCAATCCGCTTTCTGAAGTGGAAACACGGTGTGTCCCTGCCTCATGAATGGTGTTAGGTTCGTTCAGCTCTGCTTGCAAATCAGCGACTTTGCATCTTTGCTCTCTCCAGCTATAAACGAAGCTGGACTGCTCTTGTATTGGGGTTGTTCATCCTCCTTTGCTTCGCCTACCTGAGTTCAGACAGCTGTTGCTAGATTTGTAGCAGCTCCCATTGCTGCTCTTCTTCTTTTTGGTACATTTCTTGCTGTAGTTCCCTCTACACAGCTTCAAGCTGCTTCTGCTTTTCAATGTGTCTGAGGCACAACCTCTCTTCAATTCTTCTCATTTTCTCTCCATGAGTGAGAGTAGTTTCATGATCGATTTGGTCTTCGCTTGCGGCTTCGGCGTATGTTTCTGTGGTATTTTGTGTAATTGTAAGCTAGGCTTCGTCGTCGGTTTGGGTTGTGTCTTCGTTGGTTTTCTTTGGTACTCTTCTGGGTAGCATGATGGGCTTCGTGGGCTTTTCTCATGCTCAGCACAAACGGTGGGCGCCAACTGTTGTAGTATGACTTAAATCAAACACAATCAGTAGCTAAGACTGAGAACTAGTGACTAGCAAATATGAAAATTGCTCATCAACAATATTCTCCGAAAATCAACCCTTTACACATTGGAGGGATCTCCCCTTTTATATGGAGACCAAAAGACATTTTACATTCTGTTTATACCCCCGAGAACCAGGCATTATCCTCCTGACTATACAACTCAAATACTTTAGGGGTATAATAGTAAATTTACATTTCAAAGTGTGAACAGTCTGACTGATAGCATCATGTTTGACTCTCCCAGTTATGGATTCGCTGCCGCATCTGGGACCCCGATTGCCTTCGTCTTAAGTCTTCCTTCCTTATCTTAAAAAAGAAAAACTCTTCCTTCCTGGGTGCGGCCCTTCCTTGCCTGTGAGAACGAAGCTTGCATTCTTCAGGTAATTACCCATTAATTCTCCAGATGATGGTGAATCCCCCATACTATGGATCTAGACTCAGCGATATTTTCGCTCCTTTCATGCCTGCGAGAACAACACCCGAAGGCAACAACCTGCGAGTTATTTGATCCCTGAACGAAGGCAATATGCTGCACAATACCTGAACGAAGGTAAATCCTAGAAGATGAGTTTTAATTCTATTGTGGAGTTTGTTGGCGGGCAATCCCAACACAACACAAAAGAGGAGGTGCTCCAAATTGCAGCTCCGTCGACTCTAGGAGTTGGGCTGCTCAGTTTGGAGTTGGAGTCCCTAAGAGCAGCTCCAGCGTGCTCTTGAAACGAACCGAGGGAAAAGCACAGTTCGATTTAGCGAACAGAGCACACTAGAGAGTTCGACCGCTCGTTGTCAGAGGCCAAAATCGGACTCTGCAGGGCAGCCGAACCGTGATGCCTGGCTGATTAAAGTATTTTAGCTTTGCTCTGGTAAGCTAACAGCCTGTTCGGTTGGCTGGCGGCTGGTGGCTGGTGCTGATTTGTTGTGAGAGAAAAGTTGGGTTTATGCATGTGGGTAGATAAGTTAGTTGTGCTTAGCTTGCTTGCAACCGCTAATGATCGATGAATAAATGTTAATCTTGACTAATGATATACTTGGAACCTTATTAAAATATGCTTTTTAGCAACTTGGTTTAGGGAGCTTGAGCATGTGTTTGCATTGCTCTAAGCGTCTCTTCTTAAGGTTCCGTTCTTAAAGCGGCCACCCAGGAAAACCGTACAACCACAGGAATCACATGGCTCTGGTCTTGACTAAGTAAACTGTACGGCTCTAGCTTGTCTAGTGGTTACCGAAAGGCGCAAGTGGGGCTGCCAGGTTTAAGTGTGGACCTCGGTCAGTTCTCGTTGGGGTTTGTGTGTGATGGATTTGTGTGATGTTTTGGCTGGAGCCTGGAGGGGTCCATGCGCCTGTCAGGAAACCGTAGCGGCCACTAGCTTGCTAGGGTGTCTTTTGAAAGGTCTCGTAGTGAAACCCTGTACTCATTTCACGTGGTGTGAAGGGAGTGCGTGCCCAAGGCAAGGGGGATCACGACCGGTGGTGAAAGTGTACAACCTCTGCAGAGTGTAAAACTGTTATAACAGCCGTGCTCACGGTCAAGAGCGGCCTGGATCCTTTTCGAGCGGTTCCTTGTTTTCTAAAGTAATGGTTAATGATGATGTTGGTTATTTATAATACTTCACATGTTTCATAATGTGGGTTACAACCGGGTTGTCATCTAATTCTAGTAATTCAGGTTAATTTTAAAATCAATCAACTAAAAATGCTAACCGCAGTTTAAACCTTGTCTAGCCTTTTGAGCCTCATTTAATCATGTTATGCTTGCTAAGTAAGATGGATTACTTACACTTGCTTCATATCAACAAAATCCCGGATGGGTACTCAGATGAACCGCCTCTGGATGCTTTTGTCTTCCCCGAGGAGTTCCCAGACTTCTAGGCAGTGCATTCCCCCAGTCAGAGTCCCTGTGGAGATGTTCTGGAGTTAGACTACGTCAGGCTTCCGCTACTTTGATAAACTCGTTAATAAATGTAATGCCTGTGATGTAAGACTTGTTATGATTTATGTTATCGAGCATTGTTTCCTCTTCTTTGATATTCATTTCTGAGCTATATGTGTGTAAAGACTTCCTGGGTACACATATAGTAGCATTCGGATTTCCTTCGTAAATCCGGGTGTGACAAGCATCATAGTATTGCCGCAATTTTTGCTGATACTGGGCTACTCTAAAAGCAGCTGCATCACGAGCCTCCTCCAGGAGGATTAGCTCATCAGCGCGTCTGTCAGGCTCTTCAGTTTCTGAAAACATTGCCACGCGTGGGGCTTGTAGTCGGATATCGGATGGTAGAATCGCTTCCGCTCCATACACCAAGAAGAAAGGTGTTTCGCCCGTTTCTCGATTCATGGTGGTCCTCATCGACCAAAGTACTGTAGGGACTTCATGAATCCAACGCTTGTCGTAAGCTTGCAATCTGTTAAAGATTCTCTACTTGATGCCCTGGAGCATGATGCCGTTGGCACGCTCTACTTGCCCATTCGTCTTCGGGTGATTTACCGATGACCGATCATGCCTGATCCCGTGGTCGTAGCAGAAATCAAAAAACTTTTTACTTTTAAACTGCGTTCCGTTATCAGAGATTATCCTGTTCGGGACACCGAATCGGACGACAATACTCCGTAGGAATTTGACAGCTGCCTCTTTTGTGATTTTTAGAACTGGCTCGGCTTCAACCCATTTTGTAAATGTGTCGATGCCAACGAACAGAAATCTGTAACCCCCGACCGCCCTGGGGAAGGGCCCGAGGATGTCTATACCCTATGTGGCAAAGGGCCATGACAAGGGTATAGTGTTTAAAGCTTGCGTAGGTTTAGTTTGTTTCCGTGCGAAGAATTGGCATGCCTCGCACTTTTTAACTAACTCGCTTGCGTCTTGAAGAGCTGTGGGCCAATAGAAGCTCTGTCGAAATGCTTTCCCTGTTAGATATCTGGGAGAAGCATGTGATCCACAGATTCCTCCGTGAATATCGTGGAGCAAACTAATGCCCTCGGTCCGTGTGATGCATTTGAGGAGCATTCCATTGAGGGTTAGCTTGTATAATCGCCCGTCAACCAATTGATAGTTCTTGGCTTTACGATGGATTTTCTCCAATGTAGCATCATCGTCCGGAATAGCTTGGTTTGTGAGGTACGCCCGGATTAGATCCATCCAGTTCTCCTCATTTCCAACTAGAGCGGTGGCTCGGGCCGTACCGACCAACATAGACTCCTTGGCGGATTCGTTGGTTGTAGAAACTGAGCCCTTGGCAGGCGCAGTTTTTAGGTTCGGTGGTGAAACCGACACGGATGGCTTAGTAAGAACTTCAAGTAACACGTTACTTGGGAGCCGTGTGCGCTCTGCAGCTGCCTTTGCGAGCTTGTCTGCGTCGCCATTGAATTCCCTCTTGACGTGCCGTACTTCAAGTCCATCAAATTTGCTCTCCATGCGCCTATATGCTTCCATGTATTTAGCCATGATCTCGCTCCGCGCACTGTACTCTTTTATGACTTGCTTTGCAGCTAACTCGGAATCCCCTTTCACGAGCAGCCTTCTCACGCCAAGAGATGCAGCTATACGGAGTCCTGTCAAGAGTCCCTCATACTCGGCAACATTGTTAGTAGGAGTTGGATCAACAAAATTGATTTGTATGTCATTGTGTGGTGAAATCAGGACAACCCCAGCCCCCACGCCTGCTCGGCAAAATGCTCCATCATAGAACATGGTCCAGTGTTCGGGATTTTGGGCAGCCTCTTCAGGTTTGGGGTTTGTCCACTCTGCGATGAAATCTGCCAGAGCCTGCGACTTGATGGCAGTTCTGGGTATGAATTCAACGTCATAAGCCCCCATCTCCACAGACCATTGCGCAATCCTACCCACAGCATCTCGATTATGTAAAATGTTGCCTAGAGGGTAAGTTGAGACAACCTTGATCTTGTGGCTCAGAAAATAATGCTTGAGCTTCCTGGAAGTCATTAGTACAGCATATAATAATTTCTGAATCTGAGGGTACCTTGTTTTGGCATCATGTAGCACCTCGCTTACGAAGTAAACAGGATGTTGTGTTGTTGACTTTTCTGTTGGTCTCTCGACCACCAAAACAGTGCTGACAACAGTTGGTGTCGCTGCTACATATAACAGCATCTCCTCTTGTGGCTGTGGCGGGGCCAGTACGGGCATTTTCCATAGGTATTTGCTTGAATGCCTGGAACGCCTCTTCTGCTTCTGCCGACCACTCAAAACGATCAGTTTTACGTAACAATTTGTAGAATGGCATACCTCGTTCGCCTGATTTGGACATGAATCGACTCAGGGACGCCATCATTCCTGCCAACATCTGGACTTCGTGGCGGCTGCGTGGAGACTTCATGTCGTCGATTGCCTTGACCTTGTGCGGATTTGCCTCTATACCTCGTTGGGAAACAAGGTAACCGAGGAGCTTACCCGATGATACACGCNTGTTATACAGGTCCAAGGCAGGTTCGGGCGATGGCTCGGCGGTCCTTTCTCCTCTGAGCAGGAGAAGACGTCGCTCGACCGAACAGGCGCCTAATGGTGAAGGCGGCAATGATGCACCGGGTGGTGAAGGCAACAAGGGTCACCAGAGGCGTGATGAAGGCAGCGCGGACCAGGTCCAAACCGAGTCAAAGACGGAGTTGCTGGTCTATGCTTTCATACTATGACACATGAATGTACTCTAATGCCCCTGGAAAGTCTATGTTGTTTAGTCTAGAGGATGATGCCTGGTTTCCAGGGGTATAAGGGGAATGTAAAAAGAGCCTCTTGACCTCCCTATAAAAGGGGACCCCTCACCAACATGTAAAGGGCTGATTCCCGAGAACACTGTTGATAAGTAATTTACTGTTGCTTGTCTTTATTCTCTGTCTTGGCTGTTGTCTGGGTTCATTGGCTTCGGCTATATCCCAACAACTGGCGCCCACCGCTTGTGCTGTGCACGAAGGAAACCCACGAACACCACTATGCCACCCAAAAGAACAATAACAAAATCCACCACCACCCAAAACACGGCTTCATCTGGCGAAGCCGACGTCCAAGCCACAGTTCCACCAACCACCTTAACACCCATAACCGAAGCCGTCAATGAAGACACGGAAGTAGATGAAGACACTCTCACCACCGAAGAAAAGCTGCGCAGGGTGGAGGACAGGCTCCGTCTTCGCCGTCTGGAGCAGCAAAGAGAGCTCGAAGCCGCTCAGCTCGAACTGCAGCAGCAAATGCAGGAGGAAGAGGAAGAACAGCAACACCAGCTGCTGCACGTCAAGAAGCAGTTGGAGGAGCTGAGACAAGCGAAGCAAAGAAGATTGAACTCCACTGGTTCTAGAGCTGCGAAGCTCCGAGAAAAACTCGAGAAGGCCAAGAAACAAGTTGCTCAACTCCAAGCCGAACTCAACGACCCAATTGCCTTTGCCAGCGCAGGGGCAAACCACATTTCCACATCGGAAACTGGTTTCCAAGTGCTGCATACACGTCCCATTGATCGTACTTGCCCTCTCTCAGAAAGTCTTCAATTGGCAAGATGGCCGCCTTCATACAAGCCTATCTCTCTGCCAAGATACAATGGCCTCACCGACCCCAAGCAATTCCTCATGAGCTATGAAGCTGCAATAGCTTCGGCAGGGGGAGATGATGTGGTACTGGCAAAATCTTTCATCATCGTCTGTGATGGCACCACAATGAACTGGTACACCAAGCTCCCAGGATTATCTATCACCAGCTGGTATGACCTGAAAAGAGAGTTGATCAAGAATTTCAGCATTATGGGAGACCAAGCATTATCATATGCAGAGCTAACCTTACATCAACAGCCGAAGGAGTCTCTGGAGGATTACTTTCGCAGGTTTGTGGGACTCAGATCTCAGGCTCCTCATATTCCTGACGAAGCCGCCAAATTTGCAGCTATACAGGGGCTTCGACCAGGTCCTTTCACCCAACATATCGCAAGGGAAACACCAGCAACCCTTGGAGATCTCTATGAAGAGTTCAAAAAATACTGTCGATCCGACAAGGATAACCGAATGCGAATTGCCAGAGAAGCCGTCCTGAAAAACCAGTACGATTCCCAAAACAAGCAGCATCATTACAGCCAAAACCACTACCAAAACTACCCATCCCAAACCATCATGAATGTGGAGAGCCCAACTTCGCTTCCACAGAACAATCCCACTTACCCAGAAAATCAACACCAGAGCCAAAGAAACGAACCTACTCAAAGAGGTGGAAAAGCCGGCAGAGGCCGAGGAAGAGGAAGAGGTCCACCTTCGGGACCAGAGCTGTTTTGTCAATACCATGGCAAAAATCATACCCATGGCACAGAGCAGTGCCAAGACATCAAAAGAACCATTGACAAGCTGAAAGCAGACAAAATCCAAGCAACCCAAACGAAGCCATCTTCGGCTTCGCACCCAAACACCCAAACCCAACCACAAACCCAAGCTATCCAACCATATTCCCCAGTTTATCCCTCCCTAACCTCAAATTTTGTGCATCCCACAACTGCGATGGTGACTCAATTTTCGCCTTCGCCTCAAACATTCCAGCACTATTACCCATAAGCCATGTACCCACAATTCTACCCTCAAAACCAGCAGCCTATCCCAAACAAAGACATCAAGGTGGAGGAATTACCACCACCACCTCCACCCCAAAAACAACAAGACCACAACCCAGCAAACCCTTTGCCCAGTTATGGCCTCATCATGCCTATAACTGGAGGATCCTCACTTGCCTTCGAGACAAAGAAGCAGAGAAAGAGTTACTTTTGCCAGGTCAACAACATTTCAGTTGACGGTCCATACAAGAAATCGGAATGGTCTCACATGTCAATTACCTTCACTGAAGAAGATCTCAAACTCCACAACTTTCCACACAATGACGCAATGTCCATCGAAGCCAATATTGCCGGCTGGAGAATTGGGAAAGTGCTGGCAGATACAGGCAGCTCAACGGATATCATCTTGTGAAAAACCCTCAGATCGATGACCAACATCAATCCAGATAACTTGGAGCCATCTGACACACCTTTGGTTGGCTTCGGGGGGAAGCGCACCGCAACATTGGGGAAAATCACACTGCCAGTATCCTTTGGCGACACATCAAATGCAAGAACAGAGTTCATTACCTTCGACGTCGTTGACATGTTCTTCAACTACAATGTTATCTTCGGCAGGGGAGTTATAAATGCCTTCGATATCATCATAAGACAAGCTTTCTTATGCATGAAAATGCCAGCTCTCAAAGGGGTCATCACCGTTTATGGTGACCAAACAGAGGCAAGAAGAATTGAGTATGCCAACACCCCAGGCCAGCGAAAGGTTCATGTCCTCAAAGAAAGTGATCCCATCTACCCAGAGGAGAAGACAATTGCTGACAAAAGCAGCCGCAGTATGCAAGGTGCTGCAGAAACAAAAGAAGTGCAACTGCAACCTGATGTCTTCGATAGAAAAGTTATAATCGGCTCAGATCTTGAGCCAGACGAAGAAGAAAGACTCATCGAGTTCTTGAGAAACAATAAAGATGTCTTCGTTTGGTCAAGCAAAGATTTGCCAGGTGTTGACAGAAGTATAATTGAACACAAACTCGCAATTAGCCCTGACATGAGACCGAAGAAGCAAAAACTGAGAAAAATGTCCGAAGAAAAAGTGAGCGCAGTCAAGGCTGAGGTGCAAAGGCTGCTCGATGCAAAAGTTATACGCGAAGTTCAATATCCCAAGTGGTTAGCAAACACTGTGCCTGTGAAAAAGAAAAATGGCAAGTGGAGAATGTGCATCGATTTCACCGATCTCAACAAAGCATGTCCCAAGGATGATTTCCCCCTCCCGAGAATTGATAAAATCATTGATCAAGCTGCTGCAAGTGAGATGATGTCTCTGCTAGATTGCTTCTCCGGTTATCATCAGATATGGATGAAGAAAGAGGATGAAGAAAAAACCAGCTTCATCACTCCAGTCGGCACCTTTTGCTTCATCAGAATGCCCGAGGGGCTTCGCAACGCTGGTACCACTTTCTGTCGCATGTCAAGTACTGTATTCAAAGAGGAACTCTTCAAAACTATTCTGGCATATGTTGATGACATCTTGGTCAAGAGTGTGAAAAGGCAAGATCACACCTCAGATTTGGCAGTTGCCTTCGCAAGAATGAGACAGGCTAGACTCAAACTTAACCCGGAGAAATGTGTCTTCGGAGTAACCAAGGGGAAGATACTCGGTTGTCTCGTTTCAGCAAATGAGATCGAAGCCAACCCTGATAAAATTAATGCAATACTCAACATGGAAGAGCCCAAATGCATTAGAGATGTGCAGAAACTCTCTGGCAGAATCGCAGCACTAAACAGATTTATTGCAAAGGCAGCTGAGCGCAGTTTACCCTTCTTTGCAACTCTCAGAAATGCATCAAAGTTTGAATGGGGAGAAGAGCAGTCGAAGGCATTCTATGAACTAAGACAATATCTGATGCAGCTCACGAAGCTGACAACACCAGACCCGAAGGCACCTTTACTCCTATACATTGCAGTTTCGCAATCAGCTGTCAGCGCTGCACTCATTGTGGAGAAGCTGGTTGAAGGCAGAAATATACAGCAGCCGGTATATTATGTTTCTGAGGCACTAGCAGGGTCGAAGCTGTTCTACACTGAGATTGAGAAAATGATCTATGCCGTGGTAATGGCATCCAGAAAGCTAAGGCATTATTTTGAAGGGCACACCATCAAAGTACTTACAGATCAACCCTTAAAACAGTTATTGAGCAACAAAGAAGCCTCCGTAAGAATACGCAAATGGGCTGCAGAGCTATCTGAATATCTGGTCGACTTCGAGCGAAGAAAGGCAGTTAAATCGCAAGTCTTGGCTGATTTCATAGTCGAGTGGACATCGCCTTCGGCACAAACTCTGATCGGAGAAGAAAGCTGGCTAGTACACAATGACGGCGCTTGGGGGGACAAAGGAGCTGGCATCGCAGCGATTGTGCAATCGCCTTCGGGCGTTAAGATGAGATATGCAGCGAACCTAGAGTTCTGCAAAATTAGCGACAGAAGTACAAACAATATTGCTGAATATGAAGCCGTCTTACTGGGGCTCAGAAAGGCGAAGGCGCTAGGGGCTCAGCGCTTCGTTGTAAAAATTGACTCGAAGGTGGTAGCAGACCACATTGAAAAAGAAAGCGTTGCAAAGCAACCCGAGCTGATCAAATACCTAAATACAGTCCGATCAATGGAGAAAAAGTTCAAAGGCTTCACAATAGAATACATTTCAAGGGCAAAAAATGAAGAAGCTGATGCACTGGCCAAGGCAGCAGCAAAGGGGGACAAGTTGCCACCCGATGTCTTCTTCCAGACACTGACAGTGCCTTCGATCAAAGAACTCGATGAGCAACCACACTTTATCAATGCAATAAATTTAGAAGATTAGCGATCTTCCATAATGGCATATCTTAGGGGATACTATGAACCAATTGACGAAGATGACCTCAAAATCATGCAGCAGAGAGCAAGAGCATATCAAATCATCGACAACACCTTGTACAAAAAAGGAGTCGTAGCTCCTTGGCTTCGCTGCGTTTCCATCAGCGAAGGCAGAGAGATAATTCAAGAGATACACAGTGGTCTATGCGGAGCTCACTTTGGAGCGAGGGCAATTGTTGGGAAGGCAATGAGACAAGGGTTTTATTGGCCTTCAATCATCAATGACGCAACAAATACAGTCAAGACTTGCGACGAATGTCAAAAATGTGCGGCAACCAGAAAATCACCTTTGGAGCCGTCACTGCTGATAACTCCAACCTGGCCTTTGCAGAGATGGGGCATCGATCTGGTGGGTCCCCTTCCCACGGCTCAAGGAAACCTCAGATATGCAATAGTTGCAGTGGAATATTTCACCAAGTGGATCGAGGCATGGCCACTAGCAAATATCACGGCGAGGACAGTTATCAAATTCTTCTGGCACCAAATTGTATGCAGATTCGGAGTCCCAAGGGAAATCATCGTGGATAACGGGAAACAGTTTGACTGTGACGAATTCAGGCAGTATTGCATGTCCATCGGGACGAAGGCAAGATTTGCATCAGTATATCACCCCCAGTCTAATGGCGCAGTTGAAAGAGCCAATGGCATCATTTTCACTGCCATCAGAAAATGCCTTGCAAATTGCAAGAAAAAAGGAAAATGGGTAGAAGAAATGCCAAAGGTAATTTGGGCTCACAACACGTCTACCTCAAGAGCAACTCAGTTCACTCCATTCAAACTGCTTTATGGCGAAGAAGCAGTATGTCCGGAGGAGATTCTGCATCAGGGGCTTCGCACCCAACAGAAAGCACCCGAAGATAGTGAAGCCATAGATAAAGACCTCACAAAAATATACAGGCTGCAAGCAGCGAAGAACATTTCCAAGTACCAGGAAGAAACCAGGAAATGGCGAGACAAGAAAGTAGTAAGAAAAGACATAAAGATAGGTGACTGGGTGCTAAGGAAGAGCCCGAATATGCCTTCGGGAAAGCTGCGGAACAAATGGAAAGGTCCTTTCCTAGTTGTCAAGAGCAACAGACCAGGATCATTTCACCTGGGGGATGGAGAAGGCAATGAGCTGCCGCATTCATGGAATGCGGACAGCCTGCGAAGGTATTACCTGTGAACATAATGTAATAATTGGCTTCGTATTCTATAAACGAAGTCAATTAGTAGAGTAGATATTTCCTTTTTCAAAAGGCCCGTACTCTTTTCCTCACAAGGGAACCCTTACCAAAGGGGTGAGGTTTTTAACGAGGCGGTGCTAACTGTAACTCGTGTGAAATATATAAACGAGATATTCCCCAAAAAAGTTGCATCGAAAGCGATTGGCTTCGACCAAGTCGCTGGTATTCGATAATCCCAATAGAACTAAATTGACCCTACCAAAGGTAAGGCCAATTCAGATCTAAATTGCTTGCTCTAAGGAGTAAAAGGGGTTTCGGCTCAATATTGTCTTCATACACAAAAAATGCTTGCTCTAAGGAGTAAAAGGGGCTTCGGCTCAATATTGTCTCCATACATAAAAAATGCTTGCTCTAAGGAGTAAAAGGGGCTTCGGCTCAAGATCGTTTTCATATACAAAAAATGCTCACCTTAGAAAGAGTAAAAGGGGTTTCGGTTCAAACTATTCTCCAAAACAAAAACGCCGATTGGAGCATGAACTCCAAAAATCAAACCCGGAGACAATTCCCCGTCTAAACATCAGATTGCCATTTAAGCACCTCGAACAAAAAACACAAACTCGCTTCGGGGGGAGGAGGCGTTTCTCTCAAAAATGAAGGCAAACCGAGTTTGATATTTTTTCGTCATACATGCGAAAGGTTTTCTCATCACGAACATATTCACCTTCGCACAAATAAACACAACCTCGCTTCGGGGGAAGGAGGCGTTTTCTCTCAAAAACAAACTAAACGAGTTTATATTCATTCATGCGAAGACATTATTACATCACGAGTTTCATACATTTACATCAAGCATTCTCAAAACATTTCAAACACATATCCAAAAAATTGCTCGCCAGATCTCCTAAAACGAGGAGCGTTGTAAACGCAAGCAAAGTCCTTGACATCAGGACTAACTTCCAACGGCTCCTCCTTTGGAACACCCAGGGAAATAGCTTCGTCATTTCTCTTCGCAGCAAGCTCAACTCGATCAGAGCCGTGAGCAATAAACGCTGTGAAAAAATCAAAAACATTGAACTCGGTATCACGATAAAACTCGTGACAATACTCCAAAAAATCGTGATGGCTCGAGTTCGGATAAAGACGTTGAAACTCCTTCCATGCGAAGCCAGAAATACAAAGTGGCCCGTCACGCATAGCCAGTGGAGTGAGTGCAAGCATTTCATCGCCCTGAATATACACAAATGTACAAGTTCAAAAGAACTGCCCGCTCAATAAAATCCTAACTCTTGCTACAATTCAAAAGGTCCTTAGACCTGCGGCTCGACTCCAGGGGCCCCTTGATCACCCTGCCCTTGTGAAGAAGAAGCACCGGCTTCGCCGGAAGCAGCACCAGTCGCGGCAGAACTTGTTCCGACACCGGCTTCGGCAGCTTCTTTGGCAGCAGCTTCCCTTGCGGCGGCTTCGGCTTCAGCTTTTTGCTTTTTCAGTTCCTTTGACTGAGAATACAAAAGCTATCAAACAAAACAATTCCAAATCAAAAACGAAAACGAATCAAAAACAACAACGGATGCTATAAAAAATACCTTCGCAAGCCGGTCGCGGACAAGATTCTGAGTTGCTTGACGGCCACTGGCAACCCAAAAATATCTCAAGAAAAGCGCCTTCGTGACTAGCAGTTGCTGTGGAAAATAATCAGCGTTGGCAGGATCTCTGGGAGCAGGATAAGGATAACCTTTTCGAACCAAAGCCTTATAATGATCGCAGCCATTGTCTGAGAGAACCTTTAGCAGGTTACATGAACAAAGATTGACAGCGAAGTCACTGAGAGTTTCCACGATACTTGGAAGCGAAGCAAATTCATTGTCAATCCAATTAAAGAGCTTGTCCATGCTATACTCTTTATTGGGGAAGGCAGCGGGCTCCGCACCAAACTGTCGTAAGGCTTCCTTGTATAAGCGATACAACTTTAAGCCTCGCTCCCAGGCAACATCAACCACGCTTTCATTCTCCTTGCGAAGGTTAAGATTCGATGTGCGAAGCGATAAGACCTCACGCTCAAAGTTTTCACTGCGAGACCGATATGTATCAACATCGCCTGAAAGCTTCTCCTTGGCTGCGTTCAATGTATTCACCTCACCCTTTAGAACGGAAATCAAATCAGTATCCTCAACAATTTTCTTGCGAAGGCCCTCCACGGTGTCATCCTTATTAACAAGTTTAGCCTCCAAGGCAGCAACCTTTTCCTTAAGGGAATCGGCTTCGCCAGCTTTAGCCTCCAAAGCTGCGACCATGTTCTTCAAAGAATCATTCTCAACGATAATAGATTCCTGGTCTTGGCGAAACAGAGTCTTTTCATTTTCAAGATCCTGCTTAATTCTATCAATAGTTGCCTGGATCTGGAGAAGCTCGGCTTTTTCCCTTCGCAATTTCTCTAGCTCTGCCCGTTCAGCAGCAACTAAGTTGAGGTTGGGAACTTGAGCAGCCAACTCATTGATAGCTACAACAACCTATGGTAGAAAACAGTTCAGCAATACGAAATAAACGAAACAAAGTTAAGGTCAAAAACAAAATCACAAGACGAAGGCAATAAGGACATACCTTCATTCCCGAATCCAAAATAGTGGAACATGTGCTTTCAGGATCAAGTGTCTGGACAAGTCGTTGATATTCTGCAAGGAAAAAATGATGATAACACTGTTATCTTCGCAAAATAGCCAAAGGAAAAAACCAGCTATAATCCCAAACAAAAAACACCTTCCAAATCAAAGTCTCGAAGAGGCCCACCTCGCGCACGCGAGATGGCCCATCTCCCTCGCCACCTAATAAACAGGTCTAAATCGCATTAGCATTAAATAGAAGAGCAAGCAACGTCGCTAAAGGAAAAAGCGAAGAAACAACATGAGTACCTTCGGGAAAAGGAATACTTCCACCCATATCAACATCCATATAAGACGGAGAAGCGGCAGCCCTCTCAGCAGTTTCAGAAGTCTCAGCTTCGGCAACCTCCTTTCCCTTAGCCTGGGCATCAACATCAACTGTCCCGGCAGCATGGGCCAGAACCTCCAAAGAGTCCTGAACAGGAGGGGAGGAAGCCAAAGCCGACGACGGAGGGCTAACCGTCAAAATGTTAACTGGAGCTTCGGCTCTGGGCTCTTCAAAGCCAGCTTCGACATGAACCTCCTCTGGCACATTCTCCATAATGGGAGCATCCCGAGCAGGAGTCTCCTCAAACATGCTAATATCAATGCCATCATCAAACGGATTTGGAACCCGTACATCTTCGGCCGCTTCATCAACGCCTTCACAAGTAATATTGACATCAATCACGGGATTCCGCGCCATGTAGTCTCCTAGCAAAGGAAGACTGGTGCCTTGAAAATAATTCCCAAAGAGAGCAACCTCACCTAAGAAAATATCATCTCCGCTCCGGGGAGCTGAGCTCATAAACCCGGTGACTGGCGAACCCGGCCGCTGCACGGGAGCCGAAGCCACTGGGGCTGGCCGAGGAGGACGAGGTGGAAGACCACCTCGCGAAGCCGAAGAGGTGACCCGGGTAGCCGGAGCGACAACAGACACAGGAATGGCAGCAATCGGTGCGTCTTGTCGACGACGTTTCTTAGCAGACTCATGAGAGCTGCTACTGCCACGCTTGGCTGGCATGGAGGAGGAAGTTGTCTTCGCAACAGTTTTTCTACCCCGGCATCTGCGACCAGACTGACCACCACCTCGTGGGCGCAAAGAAGCAGATTCATCTTCATTCCGTTCCTTCGCCTTACCCTTCCCCTTCTTCTCTTTCTCTTTCTTCTCCTTCTTCTTCTCCCTAGCAGGGACGGGAACCTCTCGAGCACCATAAGAAATCTTCAATTTCTCAAAAACTCTATTGAGTCTAATATGAACATAATTGTCTTCGTTAATACGATGCTCCTTTGAGGTATATGGACCAAGAATATCTGTGGCCCGTCGCTCCACTATGGCAACGAACTCCGCCGCTGACATACCTTCGGGCAACTTCGCTCCAAAGTGAGGAAAAGCAACCTTAGTACGTTCACCAAAGGGCTTCCACTCAACTTTGTAAGGCTCCCAGTCGGCGGATAAGAAATAAACCCCAGCAGCCAGATCGGCTGCAACTCCTTCTTCAATAAGATCATGGCTGCAGAATGTATGCGAAGCCGCTCGAAATGCCTTCCAACACTTCCGTGAAACCAGTGCTTTCCGCGTCAAAAATTGGACAGGAAACAAACTTGAGCCAATCGATCTGGCTGTGGAGAGGATAAGAAACTGATCTTGTACCATCATCCAGAACAGTTTCCTCCGAAGGTATCCTCACATAAAACCAGTATTTCTGCCAGTCTTTCGTCCATTTGTTCCTCTGAGCGAAGGTAGTTTCCACCTTCGTAAAATGAGACCCCCGGCGGCGCCCAGTAAATGTCACGCATCCAAAATCTGGAGTGAACAGCTCGCCTTCAACCTCAGATGATTTACTCTGATTATGTCCCTCATATAGCCAAAGGAAGCCATCAACTGTAACCGCCGAGTCATGCGTCTTTACTGACCAAAAGAAGCGAAGGAGATGGCTGGTGGCATTGGGCGTTCGATGATGCAGTTGTAGGCCATAAGGTGTAATCATCTTCGCAATTATATTATCAATCGGCATCTTAAGGCCAGCAATGAAGAAATCCGTGAAGACTACAGCTTCGTCTTCGCGAGGGCTAGGGGTAGTTTTAGTACCAGGAGAAAGACCCCAACCCTCAGGGAAATATCCTTTTTCTTCATAAAATTTAATATCATTTCTGCCGAGCTTGGATTTGCCAAACACAAGTGTCTTCGCCCTCTTGCTGGGATCTACAAGATCTTCCACGTCGGCCTCCACATCATCAAGATTTTCTTCTTCGCCACCTTCTTCGTCCCCGCTGTGATCATCGTTAGAAGCTTCCTCAACAGCCGGGGTCTCTTCTTCTATCTGATGTGCAAGCTCAACAGCCTCGGCATCATCCAACCCACGACGAGGAGAAGCTTCCGCTCGTTGGGCATCGAGGCTGCCTTCGCTAGCCATATCAATAAGAACAGCAGTTTGCTTGATACGCGCCGCTGCAGGAATGATAAAAATTGTCAATACCTAAGCGAAGAAAACTAGCAGGAACAAGTGTCAAAATAAGAAGAGAGAATCTTACTTGTACAAAAGCGGATATCGGAAGAGAAGACAGCACGAACGCGAAAGAAAATGACAGCTCGCGACCTGTGTGTGTGAAGAAGCTATCGCAGATGAAAGCGAAAGCGAAGAAGCGTAAAAGGGAGACCCCTTCGGTCCTATTTATAGGACAGTAAAAAACTAACCGTTACCGTGGCTCGGAATTCGAAAAGGCCCAAAAAATAATATAAATAAAAATAAAAATAGAGTACGGAAAATCAAAAGTAAAGAATACGAAGCCATTTTCAGAGCGAAGATATCGACTCGGGACTTACTCCAACGGGAGGAGGCGTTTCTCTGGAACAGGCGAAGGCAATCCTGAACATTCGAGGACATCGGCCTGTTGGAGAAAGCTCTCGTCCCCGAGGGGCTACTGTTGGGGGATTGGCCTGTCCAGGAAACGCCTTCATCCATTAATTTGCTGTCTGTTCAAGGCATTTGCCTTCGGCACAAGTAACTAAAAGGAACTTGCCTTCGCCGGGTCATCAGACATCGTGAGGCGATCTGTCGCTCCGGGCATTAATAAACATGTCGAACCAGACGCGAAGGCGTTGTGTGGTTTCTCATTGCCTTCGCTACTCTGACTTACTTCTGTGATGTTGCGAAGGCAATTCTTAAATATGGTGTATATTCGATTCATCTTGTTATACAGGTCCAAGACAGGTTCGGGCGATGGCTCGGCGGTCCTTTCTCCTCTGAGCAGGAGAAGACGTCGCTCGACCGAACAGGCGCCTAATGGTGAAGGCGGCAAGGATGCACCGGGTGGTGAAGGCAACAAGGGTCACTAGAGGCATGATGAAGGCAGCGCGGACCAGGTCCAAACCGAGTCAAAGACGGAGTTGCTGGTCTACGCTTTCATACTATGACACATGAATGTACTCTAATGCCCCTGGAAAGTCTATGTTGTTTAGTCTAGAGAATGATGCCTGGTTTCCAGGGGTATAAGGGGAATGTAAAAAGAGCCTCTTGACCTCCCTATAAAAGGGGACCCCTCACCAACGTGTAAAGGGCTGATTCCCGAGAACACTGTTGATAAGTAATTTACTGTTGCTTGTCTTTGTTCTCTGTCTTGGCTGTTGTCTAGATTCATTGGCTTCGGCTATATCCCAGCAATCTTTTCCATCGAAACAGTGATCACTAGAGCTGACGAACCGAACTGTAACCAGACTCTCTGTTCGGTTCGAACCGACATAGGAGATGCTCCACAAATTGATTTTCGAATAAAAGCAAAGCCACAAAAGCCTGCCCAGCAACCCAGGGCTACGGAACGGCGGAGGCAAGCCTTCGAGCTTCCGATCCGCCATGGCTGCCGCTTCTCCCCTCCTCTACCTACTCCTTTTCCTCTTTGTCCGCCTCCCGGCCTCAAATGCCATCTACTGCGACGAAGATGACTGCTACGACCTCCTCGGGTACTATCCCCTTCCTCCTCCCCTCCATTCCTTTCCTTCGTTTCTTGTCCTTTGTCCCGCTCAAGAATCGGTGCCCGCCGCAGACTTAAGCAGGACGCGAACGCGTCAGAGATCAAGAAAGCCTACTACAAGCTCTCCCTCAAACAGTGAGTTTCTACCCGCTGATTCCACCCCCTCCCCAATTCGACCCGACGCCAACCGTTTCTTAATGCTCTATGCTGTGCAGCCACCCGGACAAGAACCCCGATCCGGAGTCGCGGAAACTCTTTGTCAAGATTGCCAATGCTTACGAGGTCTGGCCTGGACATTCCTGCCCATTTTGGTCTTGCTTGTAGTTTACATATGTTCCTGACATGAATGAGCGATTCGTGCTGCCCAAGATCTACTGTCTAATTCCATGCATCTGCGCCAATTTGTGCAAGATTTATCGCCTGTACTGATATGCTTTTGAATTGCAACCAGCTATCTTGCTGAAATCGGTACAGTAACCACGGTATTTGAAATGCCGCTCCAAAATCATCTGCACTTGTTAAGCTAGGAAACCTGCACTAGGTCTGTAAGAGCTATTGAGCTTTTTGTAAATCATACTTCTTATTTGGGTAAAATCACAACACTACGGGTAATTTAAGAGCTCTTTTTCCCAAGTTGGTTTAATGTTCTCTGAAATGACATAACCACATCATCTCCCGTTAATTGAGGTCTCTGAAATGTCCTCAAATCATTTGTTTTGCGGTATAATGAGACAACAAATGCATGGGTCCTTGATATAGGTCCTTAAATCTGCATTTAGTGAAGTTTATCCTACTTACTCATACCCTGTGAAATTTAATTTTAACTTATTTGAAACTTGAGAGCATTAGTTTTCTTCTTTGAGGTTTGATTGAAGAACTCACTTTCCTGAGTGACTAGTGCTGATATGAAATTGGTAATAAATGAGTTATAGTGGCCCATGGTAAGGCACCAGAATTGAGATTATGCTGGTCATATTGCATGCCTGTTCAAGGAGTTATCATTTGGATTCTGGATAAATAGTTGGCATAACATTTGTGAATAGCTTGGCATGTTTGCCAAGTTGTTCACACGACGGAACTTACAAAGCCAACTTTGATTACAGTTGGTCCAGATAATTTGTGCAGGGTATCTCCTATCTAAACTTGAATTCAGAAATCATAATAAACATTGAACTACTCATCTTGCATGATTGAATTAATTATTCCTCTCTGTAGTGCTTGGCTACTACTTGCGTCTTGCCATTCCCTTTGTTTGATTTGTATTTTTTTTTGTCTTTGAATTGTTATTTCCCCCCTAATTTAGACCCTCCAGATTTTGTTTGGCTCCTGATTTATGTTATTTTTTTATCCATCAGATTCTAAAAGATGAATCCACTAGGGAGCAGTATGACTATGCCATTGCACATCCGGAGGAGGTAAACATGCACTCTGCTGCTGTTTTGAAAATGGCAGTATAATTTTGCTATTATCAACACTTCATCATTCCATCAAAGTCTTTCTATTTTCAATAATTAGAAACATTTTGACTTATTACGTCCACCTTTTTCACTACCCGTGGTCACGTCCTTTGACACTGCTTCGAGCTACAACAAGCAGATGTCCACAATGGCTCTTTATACAAGCGAAGCACACTTAATTAGACCTTTAGCTTTTTTTAGAACCAAGTATATTAAAGAGTGATGTGTTCCTTATAGTTCCATCCTCAGTATTTGCCAAACATATTTTCATCATTACTTGCTAGATTGCTTATTATATCTTCATATGAACCTGGAGGCTCCATTTCAACCCTGTCAATCTTTTTAGCTGCTATAAGCATACCCACTTTTTTTGTAACACGTTTCAAAGAAGCAATAAGTCGACGCTGCTCTTTCCATGTTGGAAGCACTTTTCTCAAGTAGACCTTTACTTCCTCCAATCACAAATATAAGTTCATTAGGACATCGATCTGAGCTCTTGAACTTGATCTGGGGCTCTGGAACACACGAACACACAGTGGTTTGGTGCTGCAAGAATGCAACTTTTCTCTTTGTCTTGTTCTCTTATTTGTAAGCAGAGTGGAGAATGAGTGACTCAACGCCTAAAGATCAGGACTCACGAACAACCTCTAACAGACTATGACTCGTTCAGCTCCTAGGTTAACTGGCAGAAGACTGAACCTGATGCTAACACTACTGAAATGAAACAAAAGGACTTGACACTATTGAACACAGGGCAGGGATTACAAACCAACAATCGACACTTTGACTAGTAACAGTCTAATAGATACAAAAATATATTAGCTTAAATGAAAAGAGTTATACATTATCATATTGTTTTTTTATAGTGAATCTAATAATGTCAATCTAGTGTTGTCCAGCCATATAAAGTTTTAGTATTGATGGTCAAAGTTAAATATGTTACCTTAGATGAGCTGCGTTTGAGGGATAATACTCCATTAGTCTAGATGGACATATATATAACCAGTATATGGGCCGACATGGGCCTAGATGATATATGGGCCTTAACACCCCCCCTCAAACTGAAGGTAGATTAGAAGCATTGAGTTTGAGCAAATGAAGTCGATGCTGCTCTCGAGTTTGTGCTTTGGTGAAAAAGTCAGCAAGCTGCAGTTCAGATGGCAATGAGTCCGTG